>JAKWJD010001764.1:39377277-39877277 GCA_027705065.1 Solanum peruvianum
TCTTCAAGTCCGAGATGTGGAAGTCATGATGCACTTCTTCTAAATCTGCTGGCAACTCTAATTCATATGGCACCTCGCCAACCTTTTTCAAGATCCTCTAAGGGCCTAAATATCTAGGTTTGAGATTACCTTGATTGACAAATCTCATCTTCCCATTCATGTGTGACACTTTCAAGAAAATCCAATCATCAAGTTGAAACTCTAGTTCAATTCTCAATATAGCTTCATAAGATTTCTGGTGACAGTGGGCTGTCTTAAGTCAATCTCTAATGAGTTCACTTTCTCCATAGCATATGGACTGAATCTTATCCTATAAAAGCAACTTTACTTACTTCTGACCAACCAACATGAGCTTTACATCTTCGCCCATACGATGCCTCATAAGGGAGGGGCCTTCTGAATGATGGAATGGTAGCTATTGTTGTAGGGGAACACAATAATATATAGGTGATCATACCAACTACCTTGAAATAAATCACGTAAGCTCTCAACATATCCTCTAGGGTCTAAATGGTACACTCTTCCTATCCATCCATCTGCAGATGAAATTTGCGCTAAGGTTACCTGAGTAACAAGACCCTTTTGAAATGACATTCAGAAATTAGAGGTGAACTGAAGACCTCTATCTGAGATGATAAAAAAAGAAAAACTATGCAATGTTAAAATTTCATTAACGTAATGCTTGGAATAGTCCTTTGCCATGTCTGTAATCTTGACCATCAAAAAGTAAAAGACACAGTCATCCTGTGAACTATCACCCAAATGGAGTCATGTTGTCAGCGAGTATGAGGAAAACTTGTGATGAAATCCATATTGATCACTTCACACTTACAAGTAAGAATATCGATCTCTTCAGTCATACCCCCTAGTTTATGATGTTCTACCTTGACTTGCTTGCAATTGGGGCACTAACTCAAAAAAATTGCGATATCTCTCTTCATGCCATTGTCACACGGGCAGATTACTTCACTTGATGTTGTGCAAGAGGTTATCCCAATGTGATGCAGTCAAGTCACACTCAACTCAGCCCACTTTGCAGCTTATTCTACGTAATGTTCAAGCACATTTTTCTATTTTTAACCGAGAATATTTTTCAGACTTTCAATTAGGAAATGTCATATTCAGGTTTACCCCCGAGATGTAACTGACATGGTCGTCCTCTTTGAAGACTAGGACTAGCTCTTAGTCTTACATCATAACATTCATCGATCGAAAATATAGAAGAATGAATACTTTTTCATTAACATCTACTTTGAGGTTTACATAGTCCTCTACATACACATAGTATATATATTCATATCGAGGTTTCATAAACTCTTCGTATAGGAAGGTTACATAGACTTCTACTTTTATTGCACATACATATTTAAAATAGAATAAAGTCTCAATGATTTTCTCATCTCATACCATCTAATCGATTATCACAATATGGACAAAGCCCTATATCAAAAGTAAAGAAGCCAAAATAGGCTTATACAAGTCATACACAATGGAAATGGAATGAACATAAAGGAGTCTTAAACTTATATAAAAGAAACTTTATAGGCAAGATATTTGCATCACCCTCCGAAAGTGAGGACCTACCTACCTGGATGAAAGAAGCTATCTAAGCCTTCAATAATGTTGCCTTCCGAACCCTTGAACGACCGAAGCCTAAAATGTTTGGAAAAGGGATGAAAAGGGGGTTAGTACGCCACATGTACTAAGTATGAGAACACATGCACATATAACACCTAAACATGCTAAAAAGGACATTTAGTTAAAACATGCCATTTTACCTCTTTAAAGACTTACGCACAATTATAAAACTATACCAATCATTTAGGTAAGTTCAACAAGTCAAATAAATCATATGTATATCAGCATACTTGAACGCATAATTTCATATAACTTTATGACCAAGTAATAGTATCAAAACATGAATAAGAGCCTGTTTGGCTCAGCTTAAAAGCTGGTCAAACTGACTTAAAAGCTGATTTTTGACTTATTTGACTGTTTGGCAATACTCAAAACAGCTTTTTTTAAGCTAAAAAAAACTTATTTTAAGCCAAAAGTTAAAAGCTGGGGTAGGGGTGCTTTTTTTTTTTAGCTTATAAGCTGTTTTAAGTTGACCACATTTTTATGTTTTTTCCCTTAATATTTTTATACAATCTCCAAATTATCCATATAACTCTAACATCTCTTTCTTCTATTTTTCCCTTTTCACGTTTGGCATAACAACTTCAGCACTTTTATCCAAACGCATAACTGCTTATTTTAAAAATAAGTTTCAGCACTTTCAAAAGTACTTTTTTAAAGCTGCTTTTATTAAGCCCATCCAAACGGGCCCTAAGAGTTTATCACATAAATATAAAAGTAAGACACTAATTAGAAATCCTCATAACGTCAACTAGTGTAACGACCAAGCAGAGCCCCATAACCTTACTCAATCAAGTAATCAACGAAGAACTATAAATAGTATCATACTTCACATAAAATAATCTTCAAATACTCATAAGATCACATATTAACAACATCATGACTTAGAGCCTGTTTGGCTCAGCTTAAAAGCTGGTCAAACTGACTTAAAAGCTGATTTTTGACTTATTTGACTGTTTGGCAATACTCAAAACAGCTTATTTTAAGTTAAAAAAAACTTTTTTAAGCCAAAAGTTAAAAGCTGGGGTAGGGGTGCTTCTTTTTTTTTTTTAGCTTATAAGCTGTTTTAAGTTGACCACATTTTTATGTTTTTTCCGTTAATATTTTTATACAATCTCCAAATTATCCATATAACCCTAACATCTCTTTCTTCTATTTTTCCCTTTTCACGTTTGGCATAACAACTTCAGCACTTTTATCCAAACGCATAACTGCTTATTTTAAAAATAAGTTTCAGCACTTTCAAAAGTACTTTTTTAAAGCTTCTTTTATTAAGCCCATCCAAACGGGCCCTTAATCACAACTTAAGTATAAGTTGAAGTAAAGATAGAGATTTCCAAGACATACCAAGTCTTCCTCATAGTTCATCGTCAAGGTCTTACCATCAACCCATAACTCAACCCAACTAGGGGAGTTACATTGTCACAAAATGATAACCAATAAGATAACAAGGCCAATAATATATTTATAATACAATTCAACACTAGATTATAGTCCAAGACAAGATACATAACCCAACTTAACAATATGCTTCATGCCCTAAACAACACCTCAAGAATTAGCATCCTATGCCTATAGTTTCTCTTAATTTGTTCATTACACCACTATAGTAAAGTAATCTAATCAATAACTATGTCAACTGAATGATCACAATACAATAGAGGTCAAGATTAAAACCTAGGGTTAGGGGTTGAGGATCATGTTCTTCAATTTATTCCAAACCATTAACAAGTATCATAAGTAAGTTAAAATGCATTAAAATATACTCAATACAACCTAAAGAAACCATTACCAACTCAATTTATAACTTCAATTTCGTAATTGAATGAAACCCATAAGAAAATTCATCTTTTGGAAACTATTTTGAAAGAATCCTTTGAGAAAAGAAGTTTAAAAGGTGAAGAGATCCCATACCTTAACGTTTCATAAAAATTTGGTTATGAATTCTCCACTTTTGCATCCCTAAACCCTTCACCTTTCTAGTCTTCAATGGTGAGTTCAAGAAGAGAGAGAAAGAAGAGAGAAGGAAGAGAGTTTGTGTTTTAGAGTTCTAATTAGTTTAATTGGAGTTGGGACTTTTGTATGGGTTTTTAGTTAGTTAATTACTCACCCTTTAACCCCTAAATAAATCCTAATTATTTAATTAATCAAATGAATTACCATTTACAATTTTACAAAAACTTAACTCCTCACAGACGGAACCTTGCCCACGGGCCGTCTTTGAGTCTACAGACCCTCACGCCTCCGTCCTTCACTCCGTCGATCACTTCAGAGACTGTTGAAGGCAGAGGCCTTCCTCTACTTGGATAAGTATGGGACGAAAGTGGCATTGACGGCCCTTCAGTCCAAAGACAGACCGTAGATGGTTCCACCAATTCACACTACCTAGGTAGTTTTGCTTCAAACGCAAGGGTCTTTCTCAAGGGCCCTTTCTTTGTCCTTAGGCAGTCGTACACGAATGTTTCGACCTTCAAACATCTCAAATACTTATTTACTACATTTTTTAAATTTTTTTTATACATTTCCGACTCCTAAAAGCTAGTTAAATAGGCTAAGGCACACTAGTAACTTTTTGAACAAACTTCTTGACGTCATGGACATTCTTCAACGTTTTGGTTCTTAAACTTCCTAAATGACCTAAATTCATAAAAATGGACCTAAAACAGTACATAAACATTATTACACAAATGTTAGGCTTTGCGACACTTCTTGTGTTTTCAAAGTGTTACATTATCCCCCCCCTCAGGAACATTCGTCCCCGAATGACAAAATAATTCTTTTGAAGGAAGAAATAGACTAAAGTCTAACATCCCAACCAAACAACAATATCAAGTCAAGCTAAACCATATCATTTCAACAAGGCAATTCCAATAACCACACATAAGTCTCAAACATGTCCCATATAATTTCATAAAGACTCACCATGTAAAAATGCACTATATGACCCAAAATAAGAAAAAAGCCAAGTTTTAAGTTTTTCAAAAGCAATATTACACTACTTCATTTTAATGTTTTTAAAAATGCATATTTAGCAAAACTTTACCCAAAAATCAAGAAACCTCAATTTCTAGTCGTATCAAAATTAATAAAAAGAATTACTAACCTTAAATCTCAAAAAGATGAGGGTAACAGGACTTCATTTCAGCCTCGGCCTCCCATTTTGCACCCTCAACTAGTCCATTTTTTCATAAAACTTTTACGGAAACCACCTATTTTTTCCTTAAATTCTTCACTTGCCTATCAAAAATTTGAACTAGAATTCCTCATAAAAGAGGTTATACTTCACACCAAGACCATCAATAGGAAGAATGGACTCGGGATCACCAATGCACTTTTTCAACATAGAAACATGGAAAACTAGATGAATCGAATCTAATTCACTAGGGAGTTCCAATTCATAGGCAACCTTACCAATTCTTTGCAAAACTTCATAGGGACCCACATAATGAGGACTCAATTTTCCCTTCTTGCCAAATATAACCACCCTTTTCATTGGTGATATATTCAAATACACCTTGTCAAACTTTTCAAACTCAAAATCTATCCTCCTATATCGGCATATGACTTTGCTGACTAAAGGCCATTTGGAACCGTTTCCTTATGATATGAAAATTCTCCAAGGTTTTGTAAATCAAATTGGGACCAAGAAGCGAAGGCTCACCACTTCAAACTAACCTATAAGAGACCTACATCTCCCACCATACAAGGCTTCATAAGGAGCCACGTAGATAGATGAATGAAAGCTATTAAAAGCAAACTCCACCAAAGGAAAATAATTATCCCAATTCCCTTTAAAATCAATGATGCAAGCTCTAAGCATATATTAAGGGTTTGAACAGTTGCATTCCGCTTGACCATCTGTTTGGGGATGAAAACAGTACTCAACTTCACCTTAGTACCTAACCCTCTTTGTAAAGACCTCCAAAATCTAGATGTGAATTGTCCAACCCTATAATATATGATGTATAACAGAATACCATGGAGGCACACAATCACATCTATGAACATCTTTGTATAATACTCCACCGAATAAGTCGACTTGACGTGAAGAAGAGCAGACTCAGTCAAGCTATCAAAAATCACACATATAGAATCATATGACTTTTGAGTCTGAGGCAACACGACTGCAAAGTCCATATTAATGTCCTCCCATTTCCAAGTAGGAATCTGGATCTCTTGTAGTAAGCCACCCGAATTTTGATGTTCGACCTTTACTTGCTAGAAACAAACTGCTCTATGTCCCTCTTAAAACATTCCCACCAATATATCTCCCGTAGGTCATGGTACATCTTAGTCGAACCCGGATGAATGGAGTAGCGGGAATCATGGGCTTCTTGAAGGATCCGGTCCCTAAACCCATCTACATCGAGAAAAAATTATCTCCCTTGGTACCTCAACACACCATCCCCTCCAAGGAGAATGAATTATTTAACTTGCTGAGAATCGATTCTTTCAACTCCATTAATGGTTGATCAAGGTGTTGCTTGGACTTCAACTCAATAACCAAAAATGACTCAAAAATTATGATGAACCGTAACACCCCCATTCGTAGGAACTTCAAACCTCACCCCAACCTAGAAAGACTATAAAATTCCTTTGCTAGGTCTTTCTTGGCTTTATCTATGTGGGACAAACTACCCATAATCATACGACTTAGGGTATCCTCCACCACATTGGCCTTTTCTGGGTAATAGAGGACACTCATATCATAATCTTTAAATAATTCTAACAACTTCCTTTACCAGAGGTTCAAATCTTTTTGGGTAAACACATATTGAAGACTCTTATGCTCGGTAAAAACATCAACATGAACCCCATACAAGTAATGCCTCCAAATATTCAAAGCAAACACCACGGCCTCTGACTCAAGGTCATGAGTGAGATAGTTTCTTTCATGTACCTTAAGTCGTTTAGAAGCATAGGTAATTACCTTCCCATTTTGCATAAGCACACACCCCAAGCCCAAATCGGATGCATCACAATACACAACAAACCCTTTTGTTCCCTCCAGTAAAGTCAACAGCGGAGCGGAAGTAAGCCTATCTTTTAATAATTGGAAACTTATCTCACACTCCTTCGACCACTTAAACTTCTTAAACTTTTGAGTCAACGTAGTCAATCGAGATGCAATGGATGCAAAGTCATCCACAAACCTTCGATATTATCCCGCTAGACCCAAGAAACATCTAATATCTGTAGGAGTCAAAGGTCTAGGATAATTCTTCACCGCCTCCATTTTCCATGGGTCTACCTCAACTCCCTCACTAGAGATGATGTGCTAAAGAAATATCACCGACCTTAACCAAAACTCACACTTACTATATTTAGCATACAGTTAATGTTCCTTAAGGTTTTGCAATACTACCCTCAAATGACCCATATGATCACCCTCATTCTTTAAATATACCAAGATGTTGTCAATGAAGATGATAACAAACGTATCTAGGTAATTTAAAAAACCGAATTCATTAGGTCCATAAATGCGCCCGAGCATTAGTGAGACCGAAGGATATTAACAAAATATCATAGTTCCCATACCGAGTTCGAAAGAGCATCTTTGGTACATCCTTAACTCTCACCCTAAGTTGGTGCGACCCCAACCTCAAGTCTATCTTTGAAAAGTAACTCGCCCCTTGGGGTTGATCAAACAAGTCATAAATCCGGGAGAGAGGGTATTTATTCTTAATGGTGATCTTGTTAAGTTGACGGTAGTCAATACACGTTTTTAAAGACCCATCTTACTTTTTTACAAATAATACCGGAGCACCCCATGGAGAAATACTAGGCCTTGTAAAGCCTTTGTCAATCAAATCCTTGAGTTGAGCCTTCAACTCCTTCAATTCAGCTGTAGCCATTCCGTATGGAGGAATTAAAATGAGATTCTTTTCCTATAGCAAATCGATACCATAATCAATTTCCCTTTTGGGAGGAATACTGGGAAGGTCATTAGGAAAGACCTCCAGAAATTCACTCACTACGGGGACCGACTCAATAGGAGGAATTTCGGAATCCAAATCTTGGACTCTTACTATGTGACAAAGACAACCCTTTGAGATCCTTTTACATTATTTTAGACAAGATATGATGTGACCTCTAGGAATAGAATTCCCATCCTTCCAATCAATAACGGGTTCATTTGGGAAATTAAACCTCACAACTCTTGTCCTACAATCAATTGTGGTGAAACTAGCATGTAACTAATCCATACCAAAAATTATATCAAAATCAATCATATCTAGTTCAAATATATGCACATTAGAAACTCTATTTGGCAACGTCATAGGACAATTTCTATACACTCTTTTTGCAATAACCGACTCACCCACTAGAGTAGACACAAGAAAAGGTTCATGCAAAATATCGGGTAAGGTATCAAAGTTTTTAGCTACTAGAGGTGTAACAAATGGAAACGTATCACCCGGATCAAGTAAAGCATATACATCAAAAGTAATGATTTTTAACATACCGGTCACCCCATCGGGAGAGGACTGTTGCTCACCCTTAGAACGAAGAGCATAGAAAAGGTTCTTCTTAGGAGCATCACTAGAACTACCTGGCTGTCCACTCTTCTCTTGTCACTTAGCATTAGGACAATCTCTCACTCTGTGTACAATTTTTCCACATCCAAAGCATTTGTGCAATTCAAGGAGGCAAGCACCAAAAGTGTTTCTTTCCACATTCATTACAAGATGGCTTTACAATTGGTAAATTCCCAATCTTCCCTTTTTTGGACTTTCGTCGTAGGGACCTTTTAATCCCTAGTCTTAGGAAACTTGGATTAAACTTGATTTGAGAATATCTTTTTGAATCTAGGCTTATCTTGAATCTCAAGCCTATTCTTTGTAGCTCCCCCTCAAAAGACCTTACTCTTTTTGAATCCTTATCCTTCCGCTTAGATGTAGCCTCCTCCACCCTCCTAGCATGCACCATAAGATGGGAAATATTCATATTATCAAAAGCATCGCTGAATGACATTTTTCTTTCAAGTCATCGAATACACCCGTCATAAATCAAATAATCTCGTCTCTAGGATCGGAGACCAAGGAAGGAGCATGTTTGGAAAATTGAATAAACTTGAAAGAGTAATCATGAACACTCATACCTCCTTGGTGGATTGTAATGAATTCCACCACCTTAGCTTCTCTCATCTCGCTAGGGAAAAACCGGTCATGAAATGCCTTCTTGAAGATCTCCCAAGTCACCGGCCCAACTCGAAGAGGCCTATTATCCCTCCATTGCACATACCAAGTTTGAGCCACATCCTTGAGTTCGTATGTGGCCAACTCGACCATTTTACTTTTAGACACCTCCGTAGCATATAATATCTTTTAGACCTCATCAATAAATTTTTGGGGGTCTGCATCAACCATAGACCCATAAAAGATAGGAGGATTCATCCGAGTGAAATCCCTAAGTAGGGAAGCCATAGTAGAAACTTGTTAATGAACCCTAGGTGCAACCTCCCGATTGGCTTGGGCCGTCATATCTTGGGCTTGAACTGTTGCGGCTTGGGATTGAGTAGTAATGGATTGGGCTTTAGAACAACAATAGCCCTCTTCTCAACCTCCGTCAAAGGTGGAGGATTAGCCAGAGCTTGATCATCAACAACAACCTCTTCAAGTGGAGGAACTTGATCACCATGGGAGGAGCTCCCGCATTACCAACCTCCTCCTCAAACCTCCTATCTGCATTCCTTCGAGTATTCATTTCCTATAACCAAAATACAACGTTTAGGTGATATCATATAACAAGTACACTCTAGAAGCACGATAATGGATTTCAAAGATGAGAGTGATTCCTAAGCTTCACATAGGCTCTTATTTATAAGTGTGGCGCGCTTCACAATTATGAATATAAATCTACATAACGTGGTAGAAGAGAGACACAATTCAAAGATATTCTACCTCATTGTCTAATACCAAGTTTGTCACATCCGGGTTTACCCCCGAGACGTAACCGGCATCGTCGTCCTCTTTGAGGACTACGACTAGCCTTTTAGTCTTACATCACATCACATTCATCGATCGAAACTACGGAAAAATTATAAATTTTTCATTAATATCTACTTGGAGGTGTATGTAGAGATCTAAATACACATAGTATATATATTCATATCGAGTATACGTAGACCCTTCATATAGGAAGGTTACATAGCCTTCTACTTTTATTGCACATACATATTTAAGATAGAATAAAGTCTCAATTATTGTCTCATGTCATACCATCTAATCAATTGTCACAACATGGGCATAGCCCTACATCAAAAGTAAATAATCCACATGTAGGCTTATACAAGTCATACACAATGGAAATTCAATGAACATAAAGTATTCTTACTCATAGCGAAGAAAGTTCACAGGCAAGATATTAGCATCGCCCTAGGAAAGTGAGGACCTACCCACTTTGATGAAAAGAGATGTCCAAGCCTTCAACAATGTCTCCTTCTGAACCCTTCAACGATCGGACCTAAAATATTGGGGAAAAGGGAAGAAAATGGGGTTAGTATTCCACATGTACTAAATATGAGAACATATGCACATATAACACCAAAACATGCTAAAAAAGACATTTAGTTATGAAATTCCATTTTACCTGTTTAAAGACTTATGCACAATTATAAAACTACACAAATCATATAGGTATGTTTAACAAGTCAAACAAATATATATATATTAGCATACTTGAACCCATAATCTCATATAACTCTATTACCAAGTAATAGCATCACAACATGAATAAGAGTTTATAACATAAATAACAAAGTAAGACACTAATTACACATCCTCATAACGTCAACAAGTGCAATGACCAAGTAACTCAACAAGAACTATATAAGTAGTATCATACTTCACATAACATAATCATCAAAAACTCATAAGTTCATACTTTAACAACAAATACCAATCGCATGTTCATAAGCATCATAATAATCATATAGAGTCATTTACATTTAATCACACACACACACACACACAAACACACACACACACACACACACACACACACACACACACACACACACACACACACACACACACACACACACACACATATATATATATATATATATATATATATATATATATATATATATATTATGAACTTCATAAAGCTCCTATCTAGAAAAACTTGTGCAAGGCATAGTATAATCCCATGCCCCTACCTAAGCTAAGTGTAACCTTTCAAGTCACTTTAGTTAGTTTATACTTAAATAATTTATTTTAATTTAGGGAACACTTGCCTTAACCGACATAGACCACATGAACTAAATGTGGAATCCGGTTTCATAAGACCTTACACTGATTGAAGGTGGTGTACCGGGCAAGGTAAAACCTAACATAAACAAGCTTTCTAAGTGGATCCACTAGCTAGTATCCTATGGTGGCAACATAGTGTATGGAGCTTGGGGGGTCATGAAATATCAACTCTACACCATATGTTGGGTCTTGACTGTATCCACCCTGTGAGGACCGTAGTGAACCCTAACTTCCCTACTTGGGAAAGTGTCACTCCCCTACCTACAAGATCACTCGATGCTAAGCTAGGTCCATTTACTTAAATTTCTTTGAGTCTTAATTAAAAATCATAACTTAGTTTAGGTCATATAGTCTAGACGTTGTAAAATCATCATCATCATATATCAATAGGAATTGCATGAGCAATAGTCCTTTTTGAATAAATGAGGTTAACACTTTACATATCACATCATAATAGGTGTGATATACATCACCATCCTTATAGCATGTATACCATAAGCAACCTAACAATTTAAGCTTAAGACATTTCAATTAAATCATCATACCATCCTATCAATACTAGATAAGGAACACTCCGACACAACATCATGACTTAATCACAATTTAACCACAAGTTGAAGTAAAGATAGAGATTTCCAAGACATACCAAGTCTTCCTCATAGTTCATCGTCAAGGTCTTACCATAAACCCATAAATCAACCCAATTAGGGGTGTAACATCGTCACACAATGATAAACAATAATATAACAAGTCCAATGACATATTTATAACACAATTTAACACTAGATTATATCCCAAGACAAGATACATAAGCCAACTTCACAATATGCTTCATGCCGTAAACCACAACTCAAGAATTAGCATCCTACCCCTATAATTCCTCTTAATTTATTCATAACCACACTGTAGTAAAGTAATATAATCAATAACTAAGTTAATTGAATGATCACAATACAATATAGGTCAAGATTACAACCTACGATTAGGGGTTGAGGATCATAATCTTCAATTTATGCAAAACCATTAACAATTATCACAATTAAGTTAAAATACATGAAAATCTACTCAATACAATCTAAAGAAACAATTAAAAACTAAATGTTTAACTTCAATTTTCGTAATTGAATGAAACCCAGAAGAAAATTCAACTTTTGAAAACTATTTATAAAGAGCCCTTTTAGGAAAGAAGTATCAAAGGTGAAGAGATCCCATACCTTAACGTTTGATAACAATTTAGTGATGAATTCCCCCATTTCCCATCCCCCAAACCCTTCTCCTTTCTAGTCTTTAATGGTGAGTTCAAGTAGAGAGAGAAAGAAGAGAGAAGGAAGAGAGTTTGTGTTTTAGAGTTCTAATTAGTTTAATTGGGGTTGAGGATTTTATATGGGTTTTTCGTTAGTTAATTAGTCACCCCTTAAAATCTAACTAACTCCTAATAACTTAATTTATCAAATGACTTACCATTTAAAATTTCCAAGAAACTTAACATTTCAGATACGGAACCCTGCCGATGGGCCGTTTGTGAGTCTACAAATCGTCACCCCTCCGTCCTGCACTCCATTGATGAGTTCAAAGACTATTCTAGCGGAAGCCTTCCTCTACTTAGATAAGTGTGGGAAGATGGAGGCATTGAAGCCCCGTCAGTCCACAAACAGATCATAGATGGTTTCGTCGATGCACATTACCTATGCAGTGTTGCTTCAAACCCAAGGATCCTCCTCAAGGGCCATTGGTTGGTCCTTGGGGAGTCGTACCTAGACGTTTCGACCATGAAACAACCCAAACACGTATTAACTACCTTTCTCTTTTATACAATTCTGACTCCTAAAAGCTAGTCAAATAGGCTACGGAATGGTAAGACCTTTTTGAACCAACTTCCGGACGTCATGGACGTTCTTGAACGTTTTGGTTCATAAACTTCCTTAATGACCTAAATTGATAAAAATGGACCAAAACAGTACAAAGACCTCATTACACCAATGTTAGGCTTTACGACACATCTTTAATTTTCAAAGTGTTACAGGAAATCAACACATAAGAATACAGGAAAAATCAAAATTTATATTGATAACTAAAAACTAATACAAAGGACTCACTCGTTGGAATAATAATTTTGTCCAACTTCGACTTCGACTTTGACTTAAGGCACAATGACAAGTCGATTGATGCCTTATAGACCTTTTTAAATCCCTCACATTTTTTCTAAGTGTTTTGGTGAAATTTCACACTTACTCTTACCTCTTTCACCATTAGGATAACAAGTCTATCCTAACTTCTACCCCCCAAAATGTATAACACACAAGGATGTCCATTTATCGAACATGTGAGAACCTTGTGTTTACATTACATAGTGTTGGTACAGGTCTAGCATTTTCAATCCATTAGCCTTCTAAATTGAACTTCACTTGACATCCCCAAATGATAAGACATTTCAAATTTTTAATTCAAAAAGCATATACAAGTACAATGAATATACACATAAGAGGTTACAAAAGGTAGCAGCCGCATGTGCTTGACATGTGACTTTGATGATTAGATTTCGTTCCTTGCTGCCATTAACCTCCATAATTTTGGGTCCAATACAATTTAAAACATTGTATAGTCATAATCTCATTAAACTCGACCTGAATCCATCCTCCCATTTTCCATAACTCCACACCACCGACGACTTGCTGTTTCTTGCAACTACCTTGCCTTGGCCATGTTAACTTTTTATTCACTCATGTAGTTCATTTTTTTTATTGTTTTGTCTCACACACATTCAATATTCTATCATTTATCTCAGCTCGATTTTTCCGCATTTGACCAGCCCATGTGTTTTTTGCTTGCCAACTTCGCCCACAACTAATATCAGCCAGTGCCCTAGTCATGCCATGGGTAGTTGCCTTGCCAACGCTAATGTCATGTCTTGACACTATCCTACCAACATAATTAGAACCCATTTGACCACGTTAACACTCTTCTCACACAATGCATGATTAATTACACCCACACTTTGTCCCTTCACAAAGTCATTCATGCCAACCCCTTGCCGCCATCGCGCCTATGTCGAGTTACTTGGTCGAGATCGTTACAAACTTCCCCCAACCAATGGAACTCGCCGTCCTCGTAGAGGACATCCTTAATCTAACCCTATTTGGGATTTAGAGAATCATAACCTGCCCATCAACTTTATCTTCAACCAACTCCAAAGAATTTATATTTCGACCTTCTTCCTCATTATTCTTTTCCCTTTCAGATTCAGCAGAAAGTATTACATTCACTTTAACTTGTACCGAAAGGTCCCTTATCATATGTGCACTATCACAAGTAAAGTATTCCCCAAACTTTCTCTTCTGTTTTGGAAAAGAAGACTCCCCTTGTGTAGTTTTCCCACCTTCGTATTCCTTTTCGGAAGCTTGTTCCTTCCAATTCTTTTCCACTCCTTCCCCTTGTATTTGTGTTTGAAGTTCAAAGAATCCGTCACCCTCATCGAAATCAACCAACTTATTTTCTTTCACTATAGCAGAATTGAGCTTTTGAGCATTTTGTCTTCTTAACTCTCTTTGTGCCCATCCCTTAAACTCGCTTAGGAAATAGTGAAAACTGTCTTCTTCGACCATGTTTATGTTCAACATCAAGGATTAAAATTCCTTGATATAATCCTTCACCGTGCTACTTTGTTTAAATAATTGCAGCCCATCCCTTGCCAACCAAGACGAATTGCTTGGAAGGAATTGAGTTGTCAATTCTTTTTTCAACATTTTCCACATTTAAATTTTTGGTAGATTCGAACCTTCAAATTCAACAACCCTTGTTATCCACCCTTGGCATCATCACTTAAGTACATTGTTATGACTGACACCTTTTAACCATCCAAAACCTTTGATGCCTTGAATTAGTTTTCAACATTTCAAAGAAAGTTCTCCAATTCCTTGGCACTCCTCACACAATTGTAATCCTTAGGTTTTAGAACCTTCATTCTTATGGGGCCAATTTTCCTTTGTAATGAACGCCTTAAAACAAGAAATGTACCACATAAGTCTTCCCTCTCCAAGTGAACAAATTCCATCTCTTCTTGGGTAGCTTTGTTTTTGGCTGCATATTCTGCCTCCAAAAACAAAAACTTTTCGTTCAAGACCTATTTGGTCAAGATTTATGAATTTACTCTTTAAATTTGAGTGACCAAATCAACCAAATACTCCCCATCATTTGTCCCACTAATAAGCACTTTCACTCGTGTCACCCTCTCCCGCAGTTCAACATTTCCAATTGTGAACGAATAATCTAAGCAAGTCTCCGATACCAAATTATCACCCGGGCATATAATTCACCTATACTTTTTGCAAGAGAATATCCCAATGTGATGTAGTCAAGTCCCACTCAACTTAGCCCACTTTGCATCCTATTCTGCCTAACATTCAAGGACGTTTTCAGTTTTTGACTTAGATTATTTTTCAAAATTTCAATAAGGAAATCAACACATAACACATACAGAAAAACCCAACCTTTATTTTGATAATCAAAACTACATACAATGGACTCACTCGTTGGAACAACAATGCTGTCCAACTTCGACTTTGACTTCAACTTAAGGCACAACCACAAGTCGATTGTTGCCTTAGACACATCTTTTAAACCCTCATTTTTTTTCTAAGTGTCTAGGTTAAATTCCAGACTTTCTCTTCCCTCTTTCACCCTTAGTATAAAAAGTCTATGCTCACTTTTATCCCCCAAAACTTCAAATAAACAAGGCTGTCCATTTACAGAACATGTGGCAACATTGTGTTTACATTACATAGTGTTGTGACACATGTCTAAGACTTGTGAATCCCTTATCATACTAAGTTAAACTTTAGTTTACATCCCCAACTGATAAGGAATTT
This sequence comes from Solanum peruvianum, assembly GCA_027705065.1. NCBI lineage: Eukaryota > Viridiplantae > Streptophyta > Magnoliopsida > Solanales > Solanaceae > Solanum > Solanum peruvianum. The sequence continues at coordinate 39,393,038 of JAKWJD010001764.1, forward strand.
CGATTTTCAAATTTAAAAATCATATACAAGTATAATGAATCTAGACAAAAGCTCTTACAAAGGGGTAATCGAGCATGTGCTTGGCATATGACTTTGCTGATTGGATTTCCACCCTTTTCTACCATTTCCTTCCATAATTTTTACCCCAATACAATATATAAACATTGTATAGTCATTATCTCATCAAAGTCCAACCAAATCCATTCTAAATTGAATAAAATACCACCCTTTTATTGAATATGATTTTTAAATATTAGTAGAATTAAATATATAACTATAGAAAAATATATTTATTATTCAATATAATATATAATCCAATGAAAAATACGTAAATACAAACTTGAAGCCATTTTGAATTATATGAAGCTAACTGTTTATTCTAAATCATTGAAAAAATTAAGATGTTCAAAAATTAATTATTATCGTTGAGGGTCAAAATGGGGTGTCAACAACTGTCTCTCATTTTACTTGGATTGATGCAAGGAATTCGAGGAAAACTAAATTGACTTAACCAATTTTGACCATCTATATCTCCATTTTTGGAAAAAGGACTTGGTATGGATTTTAGGAATTATGGTGGAACTCCAGGATCGAGTTTCTTATATATCATACTTCATATGAGAATTTAGGCCACATGTAGTTTTATACGCTTGATTTAAAGCATCATTTTTAAAGAATTCAAAAGTTTATAAAATATTGCCAACATATCCCTTTACATTGAAAATCAGGCTGCTTGTAGTTCTACTCGAAAGATGGTTAAGGAAATCCATTTTGCCAAATAACCTTTGGTTTTGGACAAGTGACAAAGTAAGTCGAGTATGAAAAGGAGGCTTGCAACCTCTTAGCCATGAATGTGGAGTGCTTCACACCCATAATTATGAACTTGTACAAACATAATTTCCAAAGCTCTCGGCGCATTTCACCTTGATTGAGAAGCCATTTTTGGTGGGGACCAAACATCTCCAGATGCAAAACTGAAACCAATAGACGCGAAAAAAAATCCACATGCCTTCTAATAGGTTTAAAGTTTGATTGTGGTGGAAGTCGCTCCTCTGCTGGTGTCCTAAGAGTTTGACACTCCTCTATGGATTATGTCCTAGTTAGGTGCTAAGAAAAGTTCCACCTTATCCTGCATCCTATTTTATATCGTCTGCACCTGTGGTTTATTTTGAGAATTCATCCTTATGGTTCTCTAGACAGAGACTGAGACCAAACTCATCAGCATAAAAATGCAATGCAAATTAGAGATAATGGCTTTTACCGTCTTGACACTAAATTGCTCCTCTTGAACATTTGATGTAAATTATATTAGGTTTGATATAAAGCAAATAAAGTTTGTGTCAGATATTTGAGTTATAATCTTCAATGAAATGTTCCTTGTCAAAGTAAATAAAAGGCTAATGTGATATGTTAGTAATTCTCTCGATGTCGTTTTTGATGGTTCTCTTGAAGTTGTCTTCTCAAGATGGATAATTTTTTTGTGGAAATGTATATCTCTTTCTCTCGTGATGCATGAGCTATTCCCCGCGATGCATGAATCTATTTTCCACAATGCCTGATTCCTTTCTCTTCCTATGTATGGCTCCTTCTCTTGCTATGCCTGACTCCTTCCTCTCGTGATGCACGATTCTTTATCTTGAAATGCATGATTGTTTCTACTGCAATGCATGATTAATTATTTTGCAATTCATTAATCTACTTCCCATAATGCATGACATTTTTCTGCAATGCATCAATCTCTTCTTGTGATGTATGAACCTCCTTCCTCGCAATGCATGATTTTTTCCCACGATGCATGATTTCATTCACTTTCCCACGATGCATGAAATTTTCTCTTGCTATGCATGGATTCCTTCTCTTACTATGCATGGTTTCTTTCTCTTGATACCATCCGTAGTACAAAACGGAGATAGTGCTTCTTCGAGCAACATAGTTATCTTCTATGTACCTTGTGGATGGTGATATAATGTTAATTGACCCTACTATAAAAATTACCGTCCAAATAGTATAATATTAACTTATAATACAAATTAAATGTTCCTCCCGGTAGTGATATTATCAAATCTGATAATATGGTTCAGATAACGTCCTCTGGGTTTCTTGTAATTTTTTTAGAACAATAAAATGTCTTTCACCTGGATTTTAGTTTGTTCCATTTATTAACATGGTTGCACGTTCATTATGGATTTCATGTCAGTGGAATTTGAATGGAATAATGTTATTCATTCCAAAATCTTTGATATAAGCGACATAAAATATTTCGAGCACCCACAAAAACATTGTCTATCTTGGGGAGCTCTTCGCCCTTTTGACTTCTCTCTATTCATCAAGTGGAGAAATATATTGTTCTTGAGATAAACATATAAAACCTTTATTTTCATAAAAAAAGATAGTTTTAAAATGAATTGATCTATGTAGATTTTGCTTGTATGCTCTTTATCTTGCTATCTCTTGTTAATTTCTCCAATCTCCCGCCTCTTGATAGATAAAACAACATATATTATGCTAAAATAAATGAAATCATAAAAAAAAGTTTAATAAAATAGAATTTCAAAAAGTAGTATTTGGTAAAGGTCAGCGCCAAGTGTCACGTCATGTCAATCTTAGTGAACTTCTATGAGACTGATGCTTGGAGGTCTATCTGATTATTTGTTCATAAGTATTTAAAATTGCTCTGGAATGCAGATAAACCCATGTTGAAATTTTGAGGCCATCCTCAAAATTTCAGTCCCAGTTTACTCTCTTGGCTTATCCTTAATTGTTGGCAGCCCAGTCACATAATTTTTGTGACCTTCTGAAAAAACCTATCCAGTTTTGAATCTCAAAGTAACTTCAGTTACGAAATATTGAGAGAAAATCTTCTTCTCGAAAATTTTTGAGTCCCTCTAAAAATTGTATCTCAGTTTCTATTGTAAAGAGAAATAGAAATCTTACGGGAGATAAAACCAAATCGTAGTGGCGCCTACATATCCCATTGAGGCAGGAATCATGTCATACATAGTTTCTCCTTAAAGGTTAAAAAAAAGTAATATATGAAGAAACCGACCGAGGTCTACATAGGCTGCCTACATATCTAATTCTTGATAATTCAGGTCGAACATAGTTCAAATACAAATAAATATTACACGTTATAAATGGAGTCATAGAGGCCGATATTGGCTGCCCACGTATCTCATTCTTGAGAATTAAAGTCAGACGTAGTTCGTTACAAGAGGGATAAGGTTTTAAACAAGACGATTACAACAAAATAGAACAATTACTGGGAAATAACAAAAACATAAATGGAAGCTTCACATATAATGTCTGTTGACAATATCTGAGTTAATCAGTTTTGTTCATTCGGTGACATTCATCTCCGACAGGACCAAAGCACCTCCAGATTATACCTTGTGAACCATGTAAGGTTCTAATGAGAAAAAATGCAACTGACCAATTTCAAAAAAATCTTTCTCTTACTCTCTTGTGGAAAAAGTGGATCAATTTCCGTCGGTATAGTTGACAGTGATAAATAACAACTATTCTCTTCTCTTCAATCAATGATAACTGATCAATACATTTACAAACCCAATCAACATTACTTAACTCAGCTTCTTTGATGATTGTCAAGGTATTATAACTTTCAGTAGCTATGACTTCTTTTGTTCCATATATGAGCAGGTATGGAGTAACTCCAATCGATGTTCTGACGGTCGTTTTTTAATCCAACAAAGCATATGAGAACATCTCATGCAATCCTCAATGATTTTCAATCATTTTCCTCAAAATCTTCTTGATGTTCTTATTGGTGACCTCTATAACTCCATTCATTTGAGGACAATAAGCGGTTGAATTTCGGTGAGTAATTTAATCTGCTCACATATATATCTCATCATGTGATTGTTGAGATTTTCACCATTATCAATTATTATAGATTATGGTGTTGCAGAACTTCAAATCAGATTGTTGCAGACAAAATCAGCTACAACTTTTTTGATCACACAATTGTAAGAAGCTACTTCAACCTATTTGTTGAAGTAGTCAATGGAAACTAAAATGAATCTATGTCCGTTAGAGGCGGACGACTCTTTTGGAACAATGAAATCCATGACCAAAGCTACGAAGGGCTAAGGAGAAGTCATTGTATTGACTTCGTGAGGAATCACTCAGATCAAATCACCATGCACTTGATAGTTATGACATTTTTGTACAAACTTGCAGAAATCATGCTCCATAATCATTAAAAAATAATCCACTTGAAGGAATAGAGTAAGTCAATTAATGTGCGTACCATAAATACCAGTATGTATTGGTTTTAGATGCTTTGCAGCTTCAGCAATACAAACACATATGAGAATACCTAAATCTGGAGTCCTCATATAAAGGATTTCCCCATTAAGAAACAAATTGAGGGCCATACAACGTATCAACTTCTTCTGGTTGAATGTTGCATTGTCAGGATAAATCACGTCTCTAAATACTACTTTTTATCAAAATAATTCGGTAGACCGTCTTGTTCCGCTTAAACATGTAAACAATGGACAGGCTTCTCTTTATCTATATATCTAGGGGATTAATAAAATCTATGTATGGATGTTTAATCAATTAGGCGATGGTGGCGAGAGCATTTCTGTGTTATGGGAATGTGTCTGAACTCAATATTGCGGAATCTCTTACACAATTTTTGTATATATTGCACGTACGGTGTGTGATTTGGGTTTTTCATGTCCCATTCTCCTTGAACCTGGTGAATTAGCAAGTTTGAGACTCCAATAACAAGAAGCACATGAACAATCATGTCGATGGACATTTTCAAACCAAGGATACAAGATTCATTTTCTTCCATATTACTTGTACAATCATGTAAGAGTTTAGATGCCATAGAATAGTGTTTGCCTGATTCTGATACTAGGACCACCCTGATACCTCTCCCTTGGTGATTCACTACTCCATAAAAGAATACTCTCTAAATAAGGTATGTTTCAGAAATATCTTCGACCACAAATGATATCTCTTCATCAGGGAAATAAGTCTTGAGCGGTTCATATTCTTCATCAATTGGATTTTTCCAAAGATGATCAGCTCATGCATGTGTTTTTGTCGCCTTCTGGGTCACATATATAATATCAAATTAACTCAAAAGAATTTTCATTTGGATTACATTTCGGTCGACATCGCCTTCTTGAAAATATACTTCAATGGGTCTGTTATAGAATTAAGGTATGTGGCATAATAAGACAAATAATTAATCAACTTTTGAGAAAACCAGGTCAAAGCACAACATGTTATCGCTAAAAGGGTATAATGAGCCTCGTATGGAGTGAATTTCTTTATCAAGTAATAAGTGGCCCTATCCATCATCCCTGTCTTGTCATGTTGACCAAGAACGCCCTAAATGCGTTATCCAAGACAAACACAGATAGAAACAATGGAGTTTCTTCTCGCCGAGGAACCAACACCAGTAGATTGGACAAATAATTCTTGATGGAATCAAAAATAGTTTGACATTCTTCTATCCATCTCATGAAGTCATCTTTCTTCTACAATTTGAAAATAGGCTCGAACAACACGGTTGATTGGGCTATGAATCTACTAATGTAGTTCAATCTTCCAAAGAAATTCATCACTTCTTTCTCCGTTTTCGGAGGAGGTAACCTTGAATAGCCTTTATCTATGAAGGTTCAAGCTTAATGCCCCTTCTGCTGACCATAAACAGCTTGCCAATTGTCACACCACAAGCACATTTTGCGGGATTAAACTTCAAGTTATATCGACATTGGCGATCAAGAACTTCTTTAAATGAGTCAAGTGGTCTAAACTCTCACAGGATTTGTTTACGACAACATCTACATACACCTCAACCTATTTGTCAATGATATCATAAATAATTGTTGTCATAGACTGATTTAAGTAGCATCAAAATTCTTGAGACCAAATGGAATCACCCTATGATGATATACACCCCAAGGTGTAATGAAGGTTGTCTTCTATGAATCTTTCTCATCCATTAATATCTGGTTATAACCCACACAACAGTACACAAATAACTGTATTTCATGTTTAGAAAAGTTATCAATGAGAAAGTGGATGTTTGGTGATAGAAAATTATCTTTTGGAATTGCTTTGTTGAGATCCATGTAGTCAATACAAATTCTGATCTTCCCATATTTCATAGCAACCGGGACAACATTGGCCAAACATGTCGGATACTTCGTTACTTCAACTTTTTGAGACTCGATTTGTTTTTGTAATCTCTTATTTTGATCTTTAAACATAAATCAAAGTCGAACTTCCAAGTCTTTTGTTTTACAGATTTGAATCCTGGATTAATAGGCAATTTATGAGACACCATATTTGAACTCAGCCCTAGCATGTCTTTTTAAACCTAGAGAAATACATCAAAGTATTCTAAGAAAATGAATCAAGTCCATTTTTTGATCTATGGTCAGATAGACACTTATTCTGACTTCTTTGATTTACTCCTCATCTCCAAGAGTCACAGTCTTATTTTCTTCCAAATTTGGCTTGTGTGGATTCTCAAATTACTGAAACTCTTCAGGAATATGTTGCAGTACCTCTTTTTTTTCTTGATATTCTTCACCTTCATCATCACCAGCTTAAGTTACAAATGGCAAAACTATCCGCTATTGTAAATCCACGACAACCGGTCACTCTTACATACAATACAATTCAAAATCGTAAAAATGATGGACATTGCATGGAAATCACTACTAGAGGAGGTAAGAAAACCTATGATCCACCTATAACGTCTGTGGTAGAAGATGAGATGAGTAAAGATGAAGAGGTAGTGGAAACTAGTGGTGAATTGGTGGACAAAGATTTGAAGTAAGATGAGAGACCCCAAAAAGTAATTCCCATTGCTATACCAGCACCACCATTTCCTATATGATTGGTGAAGAAGACTGATACAAGCTTTACATCAATATCCCACTCATAGAAGCTTTAGAGCATGTTCCCATGTATGCCATGTTTATGAAGGTTATTATTACAAAAAAGAGATTGGTAAGTTTTAAGGATGATGACCAAATGAAGCATCAAAATGGTATTGCTACAAGGTCTCTTTTGCATAATAAAGAAGATCCAACGCCTTCACTATTCCATGTACCATTGGTTTGTTACACTTTTCTAAAACACTATGTGATCTTTGTGAAAGTATAAATCTCACGCCTCTCTCCATTTATAATAAATTAGGTTTTGGTGACCCGAAGCTCACTTCAATGCGGTTAGTAATCGCCGATTAAACAGTGAAGAGGCCTATTAAGATATTCCATGATGTGCTCATGAAGGTGCAGTCGTTTATATTTCCAGCCGAGTTTGTTATTCTTGAAAGTGAGGTGGATTTTTGAGATGCCTATTATTTTTGGGAGGTCGTTCGTTGCTACTGGTCCTGCCTTAGTTGATATGGAAAAAGGGAAGATGAAGTTTAGGTTGAACAATAAAGAAACAACGTTCAATATTTTTAGGTCCACAAAGAAAAATGGTGATCTCCAAACAGTATCTGCTATAACCTACAGGTTGAGAGTACGTTTGAAGTACAAATCAAAGAGATCCTTGGTGTGGAGGCACTAGCAGTAGCGATCATGAATTTTGAGAGTGATGGTATAGAAGAGTATGGGTCTTTGGTTGTGGCACTTGAACAAGGAGACTTTCTGTCAAAACCAAAGAAACTGGAGTTAGATATGAAGCATCACGAGTCTCCACCCGCGAGACCATCTATTAAGGAATCTCTAATTTTAGAGATTAAGGCTTTAGAACCTCATCTGAGGTATGTATTCTTGGGAAGAGATGACACTTTGACGGTAATCATTGCATCGAAATTTGAATGTGAAATAAGTAGAGTGTCTTGTAGAAGTGTTAAAGAGGTTCAAATGAGCCATTGGTTGGACTATTACAGACATTATTTTGATCCACCCAGTATTTTTCCACAAAAAATTCAACTCATGCCGGGTCACAAGATATGTATTGAGCACCAGAGACATCTGAATCCACCTATGCAAAGGTAGTGAAGAAGGAGATCATTAAGTTGTTAGATGCCGGAGTCATATATCCTATTGCAGATGGTTGTTGGGTTTGACCTATTTAGTGTGTGCCCAAAAAGGGGGAATGACAGTAGTTTCCAATGAGAGAAATAAGCTAGTTCCAATGAGGCTAGTGACTGGATGGAGAGTTTTTTTATGGATTACCGGAAATATAATGCATGGAGTAAGAAGGACCATTTACCTATGCCCTTCATGGACCAGATGTTAGATAGACTCAAACGAAAAGGATGGTACTATCTTCTTGATGGTTATTCGGGGTACAGTAAAATCTCTAATGCACTAGAGGATCAAGAGAAGACCACCTTTACTTGCCCTTATGGTACGTTGGACTTCTAGAGGATGCCTTTTGGGTTGTGTAATGCATCGGCTACTTTTCAAAGATGTATTATTTCAATATTCATTGATATGGTGGAGGAAACTATTGAGGTTTTTATGGATGTTTTTTCAGTGGTTGGCGACTCCTTTGATCTGTGTTTAAGTCACATGGTCGAGGTTCTAAATAGATGTGAAGAGTCCAATATTGTGCTAAACTTGAAAAAATGCTACTTTATGGTGAAATAAGGTATTGTATTTGGTCATCGCATCTCAGAGAAGGGGATAGAGGTTGATCTAGCAAAAGTTGAGGTTGTAGAGAGACTTCCTCCGCCCATCTCTGTAAAAGGTGTGAGAAGTTTTCTGGGACATGCATGAGTCAACTGCAGGTTATTTGACAAGAATCGTAAATTAATTTTGATGAATCTTGTGTGAAGGTCTTTGTATAGTTGAAAGAGAAGATGCTGTATGTGCCCATAATTATTTCCTCAAATTGGAGCAAACCATTTGAGATGATGTGTGATGCTAGTGCGGTTGCTCTTTGTGTGGTAATGGGACAAAGAAGCGATAAAATCCTTCACCTTATCTATTATGACACTAAGGCCCTAAATGAAGTACAAAATAATTAAAATGTAAGTGAATAAGAGCTCCTTGCAGTAGTATTTACTTTCAATAAATTTTTCTTTTTTTTGCTTGGCACGATATCCATAGTACATACTAATCACTCAGCTTTGAGGTATTTGATAAAAAAGAAGGATACAAAACTAAGGTTGATTAGATGGGTTCTACTATTGCAAGAGTTTTATTTTGAGGTGAAAGATAGAAAAGGGACTAAAAATCAAGTTGCCGATCACTTGTCCAGATAAGAGGATGCAACAATGCAAGAGTTGGGTCAAAAGGATGAAATTGATGATACCTTCCCCGATGATCATGCATTGGCCGATTCTGATGATTTGATTCCATGGTTCGCCGATTTTGTGAATTATCTAGCAAGTGATATAGTCCCATCGGACTTGTCCTTCCATCAGAGGAAAAAGTTCATGCACGATGTGACAAAGTTCTTTTGGGATGAGACTTTCTTATACCGGAGTTGTGCTGATGGGATTAATCATCGCTGCGTGCCGGAAGTTGAGATGTTAACTGTTTTGGAGGCATGCTACTCCTCGCCTTTGATGGGCATCATAGTGGTATCAGTACTGCCCATAAGATTTTGCCATTCAGGAACTATTGGACAATTATTCACCAAGATTCTCATGAGTTCGCCAAGTCGTGTCATTGGTGACAATGAGATGGAGGAATTTCTAAGAGGCAAGAGCTCCCTTTAAATCCCATTCTAGTGATTGAGTTATTTGATGCATGAAGCATTGATTTTATGGGACCGTTTGTAAGATATTATGGGATGAAATATATTCTTGTGGTGATAGAATATGTGTCCAAATGGGTAGAAGCCATAACACGTCCCAACAATGAAGGGAATAGTGTCACCACGTTTTTGAAAAAGAACACCTTTTAAATATTTGGCACACCTACGACCATTATTAGTGATGGGGGATCTCATTTTTGCAACAAGTTGTTCAAAGGGGTATTGGAGAAATATGGGGTTCACCATAATGTTGCCACTCCGTACCATCCGCAGACTAGTGGGCAAGTTGACGTGTCCAATAGAGAGATAAAGCAAATCTGTCGAAAAAGGGTAAATGCTAATAGAACATATTGGTTATGGAGGCTTGATGATGCTCTTTGTACCTACTGGACTTCATACAAGACCCCCATAGGTATGTCTTCCTACCAATTTGTACATTGGAAGGCTTGACACTTGCATATTGAGTTAGAGCACAAGGTTATGTGGGCGATGAAGAAACTGAAGATGGATTGGGTTGAAGTAGTAGAGTAGAGACTTAATGGGTTGAATGAGCTTGATGAGTTTAGCCTAAAAGCATATGAAAGTTCACCCATCTACTAAGAGAATATGAATAAGTACCATGACTAAAAGATTGATAATTGAGAATTTGCAGTTGGGGAGTTGGTGATTCTGTTCAACATTTGGCTACGCTTGTTTCCAGGCAAACTCATGTCCCAGTGGGCTGGACCATTCCTTGTCACTAATGTGTTAATTCATGAAGTGGTTAAGTTTGAGAAAAAATAGGGTGATAAGTTCACGGTCAATGGGCAAAGAATGAAGATCTACCTAGAGCATGCAGAGAGTTTCCATGAAGTGGTTGAATCATATCTCCTTTATGAAGTCTTAGTCATCAACTATCGCTTCTTGGGAAGAAATATGTGCATTTTCTTGTTTCGTTTTTGTTTACTCACCTTCATGTGTTATTTTTTTATTTAGTTGGCTAGAGTGTAGTTTAGGGTTCGTGTCAAAAAAGTGTCCAGACAAACACGAAAAGAATATCTTAATGGGTGTGCAATGTGCACTTACCAAATCCATGAATTATGTAGAAATTGATCTGGTGCACAGATCTACGGACCAAAGGATGGGCCATCGCTTAATCCACGGATAGTCTATGGCGTCCGTAGATCCTAGATATGTCTCAAACTTTGGTCAAAATCGATTTTCTAATTGATGGTTCGTCGACTGACTTACGGACCGTCGATGGTGTATCGTTAATTCACAAAAACCAATGACCCAACCCGACCCGACCAGCTAAGTTAAAAAAACCTATTCAGTTACCTTCCCATATCTTTTAAAATTCCCTCCAAACTGTTTCCCTCCCTTTATTCCCTTCCTTTTAAATAACTCCCAATATCTCTCCCTTCCATTTTCTTCAAAATCCCCACAACTTCCAAACTCCTAGAAATCCCAAAACCCTACCCTCCCTAAATTCTACTACAGATCCATTTTTTTTCTAGGCGGTGTTCAAAGGAAGGCACGAAGTCTTGTTGTTGCAAGATCACCCACTCATTCACTCCACTAGAGTTTCCAGGCATTTCATTTCCTATGCTTAATGAATTCTCGTTCATTTGGAATTGAATAAATTGTATGCGGGTCTTGACTTAGGGACAAACTTGCATGATAAAATTGTTATATTATGGGTTCTATGTCCCTTATAATGATAGAAAGTGAATGTGTTGGAGGTGGAATATGTGCAATGTCAACATGATTGTTGATTTTGTCACTTAAGGTGTGATATGCTCGTAGAATCCATGATCGAAATTGGCGAAAGCGAATCCCTATAGATGACGAATTTTCTTATATTTGTATTATGTGTTGGGTCAACTTGTAATTTGCTTAATGTTTTCAAAATCTGTGTTTAAAACCAAGCCCTGAAATATGACTTTGACCATTAGCACGAGACCCCATCTATGGACCGTCGGTTGATCGACGGACCATCGATGTGGTCTGTCAATGGCAAAACGCTCAAAATGCATAACTTTGGAACTACGGAAGTTGACTACAGTTCGTCAATCGATCGACTGTCCGTTCTACACATCCGTTGTTTCTAAGTAAAACTTAGATTCCTGAGAAATTTTGAATTATTAAAAGTTGTAGACGACGGAACTGAACTACGGTTTGTCATTTAGACGATGGACCATTATCCACGTCTTTCATTTCTATCAGAAAGGTATATGGAATGTAACTTTTTCAATTTGCTAAGTGTCAACCAACATACTTCTTGTCGATAATGCCGGTCTTCCAGTACCACAATTCTGCAAATGACATTTGTCTTTTTTTTCCAGGTTTTGAGTTGATTATTTTACATGCGTAGCTCTATTTAAATGAGACCAACAAGTTGTTTTTCAAGTATATATGTCCCCCAAACAAAACATCGTCTATTCTATGTGTAGGTCCAAGTACGGCACGATCATGCCGAATGATCGATAGTTTTGACGATGAGCGGGATCCAAAATACGTGCCCTAGGGCACCCTGATCCCAACACTTGCTGCTAGAGCCACTCGGGTCGAATAAGGATACTTCCTCCGATTCTGATGAGTCATAGAGTTTGGAGTTTACTGTGACACCCTAGAAAATGTCCTAGCACCAGTTCCTAACGAGCTTAAGCAGTGGTGCGTCGATGGTCAGTATGAGATTTACAGGGACGACAAGATGTTGAATGAAAGATGGTGATGACTTGGCTGGTGTCTGTGGAGAAGAGAGTTCTTGCAGGGAGTCTTCACACAGTCCCTAATGATCATAGCCTGTTTACCCGCCACAGACTTGAGTGGATAGCTAGGAATCTAGGTTCATACAGTGGGGCATTGTGCAAGAGTTCTACGTATCATATGTGGCACCTCTCAAAGGTGTTTTGGACAGGCGATCAAAACCTGTCAAATAGGTTCCACTCACAGAGGTTCTAGTTAAAGGGTGCCGGGTAGACATTTCTTCTACCTCTATCCACCACTTTCTATACGGTGGGTCCACTGAAGCCGCGAGTGTTCCCCTTACTTCAATGTTCGACTACAAGTGGGAGTTGGTCAATAGTTTCAAGTTTATGAGGAGCAGTGATCAGAGAGATTTTACCAAGAGGTGGATTGCATAGCAGCTCTCCATTGAATTGATGAGGGAACAAACTAGGTGTTTGACTGGAGAGGCCTTATCAAGAAGGCCAACCTTATCTTTGTCATTTTGGTTGTTATTCCGCCTCCGCCTTTCCCCCACGACATCACACAATATCCTTACATGGAATAGAGCGGTCCTGGTAGCATCACTGGTAGCCGGGTTAGAGATTGACATCGCGAGGTTCTTGATCTCTGTGATACATTAGAGGTATTTTCAAACCTCTACCACTTACCCGTTCGCTTGTATGATTTTCCAGTTATGCAGGGATGCAGGAGTGTCCCTCTTACACTGTGATGTCCTTCGTACTACAACCGGGATTATGAATTTAGGTTGCATCAGGGATGAGGCCAATGTGGCAGCACCACGACAAGGTCCGAGACTTGATTTGTAACCGTTGATTGAGAATTTTGCGGATATGGTAGAGCAAGCCCAAGGGGATGATCCTGCCACGTCAGAGCCCACCAATACCACACCGGCCGAGTCTAACCCTGGTACTAGTAGGGCACCTTGTTCCTTCCGGTACACACCACCAGTATCAACACTGGCCTCGATCTCATGGGTCCAGAAATGACCACCTTGTTGTATCATATCCAGCCTTGGATGCAAAATTCCATTGTCGATGTTGAGAACCTAATTTAGAAGAAGGTGGATTAGCAGACAGGGAGGAAGATTCAAGCAGTCTACCAGCGCCTAGTTGTATTTGATCTGCGAGTGCTCACACTCCCAACCCCCATTTTTGATTTGACCACTCTTCAATAGGTTGTGGCGAGTATACTAGAATATTTTGACAGCATATTGGAGAAGGGAGGACCTGAGCCCGAGATTACTCTTAAGCTAGCGGAGGAAACAATTATTGCTGCTTCTTCACTGCCCCTACTACACTGCCTGAGCCACATTAGTGTGCCAAGAGGAACATTTCTAGTCGCACCACTTATTGCGAGGATGACTGTGCAAGCAATAAGGACTTGATGGATCTTGAGCAGCGAGAAGAGTGTAGTTGATTGATAAGGAGATCCGCCAGATGATGGCTCGAGAGTTAGCTACTGGGGCATCTAGTTCCAGACTTGAGTTTATTTAGAGGATCACCACTGAGGGTGTGAAGACTTTTGTGGTCACCACTGAGGATGAAAAGACTACAGAAGTTGCCAGTTTCGGGAAACCATACCTGCCTGCTTCTTGATTTTTGGCGCAATGCGCTTCAGGTTTGCTTCACCTACCACCCTCTATTAATATTTCTTATGAATTGGGGACAATTGCATTTTTTTGTTGGGGGTGGGGTAAATGGAAAGTGAGTGCTAGGGTAAAGTCTTAGTAGCCCAACTCACAATCGTCTTTTGTTGGTTTTCTTGACTCTATTCTTTTGCCCCAAGAGACTAATTACTTTACTGTTGAATTGACATGTATTGTAACTTTTACAAAGTATGAAAGCTAAAGATGAAGCATGAGGAAAAACATGAAAGGTATCCTGTTTTAAGAAAGTATTCGCATGAATAGGTATAATGAATGTTGAACGTGTTTGCTCTAATCATGACATATAGATGCACCCACTGCATGACCCTTAATCTAACACTCAAACTAGGTGACCAGTAATCTGATAGTTCAATGAGCTGTCTAGCGAGTGTGAGGAAATATGATTGTTCCCCTGTTTGTACCTAGCTAGAACCACCCCGCTTGGTCCTTCAAAAGTAATTTGTGTTAGATAATTTAGGAAATCATCATAGGCCCTTGTCAAAATTAGAAAATATCTAGTCTAAGTAAAATGGAACCAACTATAATTGTTATCCATTTTTTATCCATATATTTTGAGCTTATAATAGAGCTTTGTTTTTTTAACTAACTCACCTTCCCTGTCTGTATTATGTTGGCCCTGGTCCCTCCGTTGATATTTGCATCTCGGCTTAGATCAAATGCCTAAGTTGAGGGTGGATAACACAGAACCTAACCTTGTCTTGGCCCTAACCTAACACTAGATAATGTGAACCTCGACTCATGGAAAAATCATAAGTTGAAGGTGGCTATTACGAGTGAGGATCCGAAAAGTGGGTATAAAAAGAGTATTGTGGAAAATAAGAGAATAAATAATCAAAAAAATTTATTAAGTAAAAATTATCAATTGAATGAAAATAAAATAAAAAGAAAAAAATGAGTTGGAAAGAAATAAGAGCCATTGTCCGAAAGAACAAAAAGGGAAAGGAAGGTAAAGATGAAAAAAAATACAAGTAGGTCATAAGAAATAAGTAAAGAGGTAGGATACTTAGCCTCAATTTCAAGGAGGGAAAAAATATACTAAAAATGTACCCATATGTACCTTACCTGACCCTGAGTCTACGTTACAAGCCAAGAAAGTAGTATTGTGATTCTTAGAGTCTAATGTGGTGAACTTATGTAGTGAAAATAAGGGAAGGCCTATGGTAACAAGTACTAACTAGGTGTAAATTTTTTTTTTGCGTGTGAGTATTGAATAATGATCATTATACTATAATTTAAAATTAGTGTGCGAAAAAGGAGGATATTTTTTTTTGAGTAAGGGCACTATATAAAATATCAGAAAGTTTGTACCTTGGTGAGAGGCAAAAGAGAAAAGGTACAGGTGCATGGTGAATTTATGTCATGGTGTGATCCACATAACTAAGCTTATTAAGCGTAAAAGTAAAATCATGCACGAAAGCGACGAACAAGTTGGGATTGATTGCCATATTATTTAAAAAGCTTAAAAGAGGATACTTGTGTACAAAGTGTTATGTTGAGTTATACTGCATCACTTGAGGCCAAAAAATGAATTTAAATTGACGGTGTTGATGCACCGTGGTTTCATGGTATTTCCATTGCTTTTTCCTATAGATTGATGTGTGTCTAAAGCCTTTTTGTAGTAGTTTTAATATGTTTTTATTTTTGTTTTGCAGGAAAGGTGTCCAAAACCAAAACGTAGAAGGATGTGGAGTTTTGGTGCAAAAGTCACCCACGAAGGCCATTGACGGCTCGTCCTATCATTGACGGACCGTAGATGTTGACCATCGATTAGTTGTTCATGCAACTGAGAGAAACTCTGGGAATTATTACCAAGTGTGGGGCTAAGAAAGGATCAACGGACCGTCATATTAAATCGTCAATCTGATAAGAGTAATTCAAGTACCCAATTTATAAGAAAAGCTAAGTATGGAACGAAGAGAACCATTGGTAGACTGCGTTGTTGGTCCGTCGATAGTATAAGAGAAGATGCAATTTGAAGGCTAAAAAAAGATCCTATATCTGGACACACAGAGGTAGTCGACGGTCCGTCGTTGGGTGTCATTGATTGAAGTCGCCTTTTTTGGACAACTTTCCTTATTAGAATTCCTTTTAATTTATGATAATGTTTTTATCAATAGGGTGTAAAACCTCGTCTTTGGGGTTGGATTCTACCACTTTTATCTTTTTTTTTGTTGTTAGATTTTTTTTTTTTGATATTTTAGCATTAGTCAAATTTTACGGTTTTGGTTTTCAAGTGATTTTTGTGGATTTAAGTTAAATTTCTGGGTCTTTTCAAAATTGTTAATGAAAGTTCATAATTTATTGTCTATCAATCATTGATTCTGTTCTTCTATGCAGGGCTAAGTAAATCCACAACTAGGGTTGTGGTAACCTTGGGTGATTAACAACGTAAACCTAGCTTAAAAACAATTCTGAAATAGGTTATTGCATGTAATGATAATTCTTTTTTCTAGAAGTTCTTTTAACGAGTGCACACGTTAGAACTCAGGTTATTGCTACTTGACGGACCAACGTGGTAGTTAATTGGAAAATAATTATAGACATAGATATAGTGGTATACTATATAATCGGCTAGTCTCGATTGGTGAGAAGAAATAGCTAAGCCATAGATTGAATATGATGCTTAAATATGAAGTAAAGGTAAGGGTTAGTAACTTAGACACAAGTAGCCGGACCAAGGTACAGGGTGAAATTCTCTAAATGCAGGACCAAGGATCTGGAGATACCTAACTTTTCACTTTGCATGAAAAACACTAGGGAAGAATTTTTATAGCAAAGAGTACGGAGTTATGAACCTATGGGGAACACTTACACTCTAGTTTCTCTTACAAATTGATAAAAACAAAAGATTTGATCATGTTACTTGTTTAACGTAGCATTATTAAAAGATTTTTGTTTTACAAACCCCCTCTTTAATTACTAGTTTCCATAATGGACTTGACTAAATAGAAGTAATCATATATTAATGTTAAGTCTAAACCATTTTTCTTCAAGAGATCGATCCCAATGAAATAATTGTATTCTTTACTTGATACAACCACTTATACTTCTTTAGGGAAGTAAAATTTAACCGTATCAGACCACTAAATTACGAGTTCAAGGACACATACTCCAAAACTCTCCCTCTCAGTATGATGAAGGGGGTAGTGTTTCTGGGAATGTTGTAACTTCTACCAGTCCATCCCACTGTGCAACACATAAGAATGATGAGTCAAACTCTACGGGTGTGCTGAGGATGAAGGTTGTTCACACGAGAACTCTCACCCCTAGTCTCCAGCAACTCATAAAGAATAGAAAACAGCTGCTCAATGAGCTGCTCATCAGAGAGAGATCGAGGAATTGCTAACAGATGAAGTAACCATGATACAATATGTGCGTGCTAACGAACATCAGCCAGATCACCAGGAAGAACTCATTGATTATGACGGTGCTAATTCTTCCACTGAGGGATTGGGACCAAGACTAGCAGTTTAAAATATCAAGATATTTTACTCAAATTTAGGGTGGTATGCATTAACATCAAGGTATTTCCTAATATTTACCGGATTTTGCATTTTGAAAATTTAATGGATGGACAATTCACCAGGTGATTGCTCTAATCACCATACAAAGGAGTTTTATACATCATATGCAGCTATGTTAATGAACCTTGCTAGAACCACCGGAACCACAAATCGAGGAAAGAAAGATTTTGTTGTTAGAATAAGTCCACTTGACTCAATTATTATTAGGGAAAGACCGTTAATATTTTGGAAAACTCTATCAAACGAATGTTACATGGTCTGGATTACATGGATTCATCCTCGGTGGGACTTTTTGAAGGAAGCACCATAATGTAACAAACGCAGCCAACATGAAAGATCAGTTGTCTCAAGAAAGGTTGTTGCAGTGGATCAAAAAACACATCTTCATTGATGGGGGAAAAATCAAGTTTGGTAACTACTACTCTGAATACTAATTCTAAAGATACATTGACCTTCCTAGATAAAGTGTGGTGGGCTGCGGTCTGGGTGCAATTGCGGCCAACGGCGAAGGACAACACACTTTCAATATACCTCGCCTCACTGGTAGCATGCTTACTAAGTGGTTAGTCTGTAAATATATGGAGGATCGTACCTACTGAAATGCGAGATAGAGCTTTAAATGACAGAGCAACATTTTTTTCCCATGTGTGATAAGGAAATTATGTTGCAAAGAAGAGATTCCTTCCAACCGGCTAATTTATAAATGGCATGTCAAATATAAAAGAGTTTGCTTATTACCTTCTTGGTGCCAAATCTTCAGCAATAAGCCATCTCCCTATTTCTCTACCAATCCTTTTAGTGTTGCCACAAATTGACAGAATGACTGAGCAAGGCGAATAATCCCAAAGAGTCCCAGAAGCATCGAAACAAAACAACCCTGCACAGGTTATAGGTAATTTTGTGTCTATCCCTGTCGCTTTGCTTGAAATATTTAATTGTAGATCAACACCAGACCAGGTCATTAGCTGATGAGATTGTCCGTCGGATGTCTCAAATTATTGAAATCAAAATAGCTGTCGACAAGAAGGATATCAGTAGTTAGGTCCGGAAAGAGTTGGAAGTATTTAATAAGAGACTAGATGACATTAATAGTTGGGTAAAAGATCGTCTCCCCCTTACCCATTAGACAGAGAGCGATGAGCTGAAGTCATAAATTGTTGACATCCAATCTCAAATTGCTAATTTGTCCAAGAAACTAGTGCAACCCCCTCCACCTGTACTCGGTGAGTCTGATGCAGATGGTAAATAAGGAACATCCTATACAATACCTTGATGATATTTGGGGTGAAGAAATACCCACCAAATCCAAAAAGTAGAAGCATAAGATTATTGACCTCGACTAGGACACTAATCTTGACCTTTTTCTCGAGGCACTGAAATCATAGAATAGAGCTCGCAAAGAGTCCCGGAGGTTTGAAAGAGAACGAGCATCCCATGAAAAGGAACAAGAAGATGCACTGCTAGCTGGCACATCTTTAAGTGGAGCACCTACTCCAACTGATATTGCAGCACCTACCCCTAAGGGGTATACTGTACTTACTGCACAACACTGTTCTGAGAATCCACGTGTTGATAAAGGTGCATGTGTGAATCACGATATTGGCTCCTACAACGCCGTTGGTATGACCCCCCATCATAGCCCTTTTATTTGTAGAATGATATATGAACTTTTAGGGAAATGTCCTTTCTTATGCAGATGGGGTGGTTGAGAAATCTTCCACAGATTTTATAAATCGAAGGTTGTCTCTGTATTTTAAGATTTTCTTTCTTGTTTTTATTTATCATAGTAGTTTGACATATGAAGTTGGTAGCTATGAAAAAAATGAAGAACCAATTCAGAACATGTTTTTGACCATTACAATTTTTGTATGATATTTTATATACTAACTTGTTAAACATTGCTGAGTTTGAATGATTAAAGGTGGATTAAGAAACTTGATAATGAAATCACGTGTAACTGTGTGTGAGCATTTATTGATGTCTAGCGCTAAAAGTAGAAACTAGAACTTACCAGAGTAGTCTTTCTTAAAACATAGGAGAGTTGAATAGCAAAGGATTAGTAGACCATTTTTGTTTATATATATATATATATATATATATATATATATATATATATATATATATATACATATATAGCTAGATAGATAGATAGATAGATAGATGGATAGATAAATATTATACCAATTGATCTCATGTTGATCTTAAAATAGACATTTATATTCACCTATTACTGTTTAAAACCTTAGTTTACCCAAATCTACCTTGGCACAGCTCAGGCTAAAAACTTAAGTTGAGGGTGAGTACATCCAGAGAGAGTTCAAACAAAAAACTGAATTACAAGTTGTATGTATATATATAAAAGATGTGTGGATGCTGGGATGACAGAAAGAAAGAAAATAAATGATTCAAGTAGAACCGGGTTTCTGAAATTATAACTTTGGGAAACCAAGGGATTAGTCACTCACAAAATCAAACATCAAAACATCCTTTACCTAGCCAAGAGCCTATGTTACAAGCCAATTTATGTACTATAGTAATCCCATTCAAATTTTTTGAACTATAGAGTGTAGAAAACGAGGGCAAGCCTATACTAGTTGTTGTTAGTGCTTGAATTTTATTAGAGCGTGAGTTTACTACTTAGTCCAATCATTATTAGTGAGCGACTTCTTTGTTGTGAGTACAATGTGATTGTCTTTGACGGTGGATTAAGTAATCTAACAACTCAAAGACATAGCCATGATTGACTGTATGTAATGAAATGTCATGTATAGATCCTTATATGTTAGATTCAGTGAATTTGGAACAATAGGTGTGGAAAATAGTTGTTGAATATCGTCAATGATTGGAAATGATTTTGAGAAGTAAGGGGATAGTAAATATCACCACTTGAATAAGAGTTGATCACATTATATCAAAGCAAGACCATTAATCATGGCCCTTATTAAGTCCACTTGTGCAATAACAAAGAAAGGCATCATAACCTTACTTAATCAAGTCAACCTAGTAAGAATCATAACTAATGTCAAACTCCACATATCATATCATTTAGAGAATATAATATCATTGTTTAACAATAGAGACCAAATGCATGTTCATAATAGTAAACAACATCATATAGTGTAATTTACATGTAAGATCATTATAATATCATCATTTACAACTATGACCATATACATACACAAGGAAAACCTACGAAGACTCCCTCCGAGGCTAAATTGTGCAATGTATAGGTACAGTCCCATGCCCCTACCTTGACTAATCTAAACCCTTTATTTCAATCTAGTTATAGTTCATTCATTATTTCAATTTACCTTTTGGGAAAATCTTGCCTTAACCGACACAAACCACATGATCTAATGTGGAATCTGGTGTCATGGAACCCTACACAAAAAAGAAGGAGGACTACTAGGCAACGTAGTACCATGAACATAGAAACTACGTGGATCCATTAGCTAATATTCCTATGGGGGCAACATAGTTCAATAACTAGAACATATAATTTGTACCCTCTTTATGCTACATGCATTATAGTCACCAATTTTAAGAGTACATTAGTGACCCTACCTTCCGTTTGTGGGAAGGGACACTCCTCACTATAGTTCACTCGGTCCTAAGATAGAGTCCCTTTTGAAATGTCTATAATATATTTTTTAATAATCATAACATAAATATGTCATAGGATCAATCCCTTGTATAAACATCATCATCATAGCTCAATAAAAATTGCATTAGTATGGTCCTTTCAAAACAATTTATATAAGTGACGTTTGCACATTTACATCATCATTCATGATAAGGCACAATTTATTACTATCCTTATATCATTTACATCTTACCTAATACCTCATAAACCATAGTCAACACATTTCAATTCTACTACATACCAAACCTATCAATCATAATACAAGATATACTTCAATGCAACATCATCTCTTAATCTCAAGTAACCACAATTGAATTAAGGAGTTGAGAACACAAGACTTACCAAGTCTCCTTCATACTCCATCTTCAACATCTTACCCTCAACCCTTAAGTCAACCCAATAAGGTTATAATATTATCGCACACCAATAACAAACATGATAACATTAACCACCTCTTATTTACACATGAACCATTGTTGCCCTCTAATGGTTGCGCACTTCCTAGGCAGTGTTGCCTCCTATATGCTAGGGTCCTCCTCAAGGGCCCTTTGTTTGTCCTTGAGGAGTCGTACCCAGATGTTTCGACCACAATTAACATTAACCACATCTTAAACACCCATCCACCGATTTTCATGATTTGTTGACTCCTAAAGCTTGTCAAATAGGCTAATGTACGCTAGTACCTCCTAGAACTAGTTTCCGAACGTCATGGACGTTCTTAGACGTTTTGTTTCGTAAACTTCTTAAATGACCTATATTTATTAAATATAGGTCCTAAAACAGTGTTTAGACCCTGTGTCACCCATGTTATGAATTAAGACTCGTCTTGCATTTTAGAAATGTGACATTATCCCCCCTATGGGAACATTCGTCCGCAAATGGCACAAATTATTTTTCTAGAGGAATGAATCAAAACTAGAAGCCCAACCAGCAATAATACATAACAACATCAATGATATTACTTGATCAAGGAAATTCAAAACATCAATTACCAAACTTAAGGTTTATAATTATATTATGAGGACTATCCTTCTCACATACAAAAATACCTCAACATAACTTATGTCAAATTTCAGTCCAACAATATGTTATATATCATTTCGTAAAGACTCACCATATCAATATGCATGACATAACTTAAAACAAACCAAAAGGCAAAATTTCAAGTTTTATGCATCAAATTCACTGTAACTCACTGTAATGTGATTCAAAATGCACTTTTTACAAGACTTCACCAAAAATACAAGAAACTTCAATCTCCAGTCATATTTATATTATTAAAAGAATGAATAACCTTAATTTTCAAAAAGAAGAGGGTAAAGGCACTTCATGTCGGCCTCAGCCTACCATGTTGCATGCTCTACCAGGTGATTCTTCCATAACACTTTTACGGAAACAACCTCTTTATTCCTTATCTTCTTGACTTTTCTATCAAGAATTTTAACCCGTACTTCCCTATAAGAGAGGTAATCCTTAACTCAGACCCTCAATCGGAAGAATAGACTCGGGATCACCAATACACTTATTAAGCATGGAAACATGGAAAACTGGATAAAGCGAAGCCAATTCATTAGGAAGTCTCAATTCATAGGCAACCCCACATAACGAGGACTCAACTTCCATTTCTTTCCAATGCTTACCACTCCTTTCATTGGTAAAATTTTCAAGTACACCTTATCATTTTCTTCAAACTCAAAATCCCTTCTCCTACGATTGGCATAAGAATTTTGCCGACTATAGGCCATGTGAAACTGATTCTTTTTATATGAACATTCTATAAAGTTTTTTAAATAAAATCAGGACCAAGAATCAACAGATATCCCACACAAACCATCCAATAGGAGTCCTACATCTCCTACCATACAAGGATTCATAGGGAGCCATGGAAATGGATGAATGAAAACTGTTATGATAAAAACTCCACCAAGGGAAAATGTTTATTACAATTTTCCTTGAAATTAATGATACAATTCCTAAGCATATCCTTAATGGTTTGAATAGTATGTTCCGCTTTACCATCGATTTGGGGATGAAAATCAGTACTCAACCTCACCTTAGTACCCATACCCTTTTTGAAATGACCTCCAAAATCTAGATGTGAATTGTGCACCCTGATCTGATATGATGGATAACAAAATACTATAACGACATACAATCTCATTTATGAAGATCCTTGCATAATCTTCCGCCAAATAAGTAGACTTGACCGGAACAAAGCTAGCGTACTTAGCCAACCTATCCACAACCACACATATAGAATCATATGACTTTTGAGTCCGAGGTAAACTTAGTACAAAGTCCATATTGATGTCTTCCCATTTCAAAGTAGGAAATTGGATATCTTGTAATAAGCCACCAGGATTTTGATGTTCGACTTTTATTTGTTGCAATTCGGATACCTAGCAACAAACCTCTCTATGACCTTCTTCATACTTTCCCTCCAAAATACTACCATAAGGTCATGGTACATTTTCGTGGAACCTAGAGTCCATAGAATTTCATGGCACCTCTTAGTTGTAACACAATGTATTTGACCTCTATGAGGTTTTACAAGAGCCCTTAGAATTTCATGAACATAAAAACATATGAAAATAGTAGAAAATTTAACAGTTTTTTTGTACAAACGACCACTTTATAAAATGATAGTATCTTTAACACTATGTCTCAAACGAATCGGTACCATTAGACTTATACTTCATATTAATACAACGTAGGGACACGACCTATACATAATAGAAATACATAAGAAAATCACATAATTGAATAAGGTAGATTCTTCCACGAAACTATGAGGACTCCCCAAGTCTTCATCTTCATAGCTCCTTAGAAAACTATCTTCTATGTACAGGAAACCACATCTCCAAACCCTACACAATGTACAAAATGTAAAAAAATGGGTTAGCACGAAAACATACAATGTATAGAAGCAATGCAATAAATGTATTAAAACATGCTTAAAAGGGACATTTAGTCCAAACCATGATTTATATGACATAAGTATCTCACATATAGTTCATCAATCACAAGGTTAAAAACATCAACAAGACATAATCTCACATAGTCATAATACACATACTATCTCCTATAAGACATAATACCCATGAATAGTTACATATCAAGTTCACAACATCATGATAGAATACACACGTGAATAACCTTAAGCTTCTACTTATACAATACATAGGCGGGGTCCATAATCATACCTACACTAAGTATCTTCTTTAGGCCACCATGATTATACTTGACATAAGTTCATACTTAAATAAGCAATTCAACATCATCCATATCTTACAATTGATTCATCCTTGACCAACATGCATAAGAAAAGGTTTATCATATACCTTAGTTTATAGTATGGAAAGCCGACCATAAAGTTAATCAACATAATGCATGCATCATTCATAAGCCTAATAATAAGAACGTAATTAAGATCATGGCTATTATAGAAGTCTACTTGTGCCATGTATGAGTGGAATTTTTAATACTTCTCATACTAAGTAGATTTCCTCAAGGAGTCAATAGTCATAATTCATGCAACACATTCATATCATACATCTTAGTCATACTTCATGCAACACATTCATATCATACATCTTACTCATATACATATACTTCATATCATGGGTAAACCACCCTCAGAATCCCTTCAGAAGTTCACTTGTGCAATGTAGACATGGATTCCCATACCCCCACATTTACAAAGCAAACCCATCAAGAAGTCATAAGTGAAATTCACATGCATAATCACAATTCATTACTTTAAACTCTAAGGATTTATTTCCATAACCTAATCTGACCAAAGGATCTACTATGGAATCCAGTGTTCAAAACCCACAACGAAAAGAAATTGTACTACTTGCCAATGTAGCACATACATATATAATATCATTTAAACAGATCCATTAGCTAAACCTTATGGGGGCACGTAGTGAGGGAACAATTATATTACTACTAGAAACCCAAACTAGCTAAACATAAAATGTTTCCATCTCATGAGAAAACATATATAATATGAACCTGAACTTGGTAGACGGAAAATGAATTCATGTGGGAGGATGGACTTGCTAGACGTAAAAGACTCCATCTCATATTCATGTTTACTCGATGATAAGCTTAATTCAATTTTTAAAGTCTCTTTAAGACTTTACGTAAGCATTAATTCATAAGAAAACCTTAGGGACTTACTCCGTTATGTATCATATAGCTCAAGGTTACAAATATGAGAATTATCCTTTTGTCATAGAAAAAATCACGTAATAATGTATCTTTCATAACATCGTCACATAATGTTCATGACAATGCCTTTAAATTAAATATAACAACACTACAAGAATTATCTCACAACATTCATGTTCATAACATAGTAATGTCTTTATAGTCATCACAATTTCATACATAATAGTATGCAAAGGTGCATAGAAGAGTTACCTTTCAATTGACACCCAAATATACCATATTCATATTCATGCATATAGTGTAGGTGTGGGTGCATAATTGCCCTTTAAATAGAACAACAATAACATTATTATCATAATGGACACCACACTTTTCAAGGAGGTCACAACATGTGCATAATATCCCAATTCATGCATATATAACATACATTGTATTTACGGATTTTACACCATCTAAGTAACATATCTGACATTCATTACCATAGAAATGAATACATTCATCATTCAAGTAGGTCATGCATGGAATGTTAAGAATCACACATTCACATAGGACATCATGTGGGTAAGGTCCTTCCACAATAGAACCTCATGTAACTCAACATCTAGACAATACCATGTTCATAACATATCATACTTAGTGATACCTAGGGTTCAAGGTAAGAGGGAATTTTTCTCAACACTAAAATTCAAACTAATAAGTAGCACATCAACCATTAGTGGATCAAACCAATAAAACTAATATGAAATAAGTAAACATATGCACCACAAGTGAATCATCAATTCCATAGAAAGCTACTTACAAATTGCATACCTTCATTCATAGCCATCAACGCTTTCTTAAAAATTAACCTAATTAGTGATATTCATAGACAATAGAGGATAACATGATAATACAATAGTCAAATATATTATAACATATTGAAATAACATTTTCAATCATCATCTAATACTAGCTAGTTTGAATTTAAGTAAGAAGGGGATTCACGGGTCTTGTGGGAATTTGTTCCAAAACCATCAATGTTATATGAATTCACTACAAACACTCATATATAATAATAATTAATCAAATAAGATCAGTAGAAAAAAGTTTGGTAAGACTCGCAAAATTGGAATAAAACCTAGAATTCAAGGAACTTTGAAAACACAATTTTAAAGGGCGCCTTGATTATGAATAATCAAAGATAAAGTGCTATCATACCTTAGCCATAAAGCCCTATGAATTTTGTGATGATAAGCTCCCATCTACAAGCCCTGGTTGATCTTGTTCCATGTCCTTAAATGGAGGTTTGACAATGAAGAATTTTTGGGAGGGAAGAAGAATTGGGATTCTATTTTGGGGTAATTGATTCAATTGGGCGTGTTTTGGTGTTGAAATGTTTTATATAAGTACCTTAGTGTTAGGAAAAACGACATAACCTTGATCTTACACAATAGGGAAACTACCCAAAAAGTTTCTTGATGGACGACCTCACAGACCATCATCATCACCACGGGCCGTCATATGGAATGTTAAGGACTATTAGTCTGACTTTGCTTTCCTATTTCAGGCCTAACTTTTTACTCCAAGATCGAACATGGGTAAACTCGGTGGCGTTTGAAAGAGGATTCAGAGACATGTAGTTCCATAGGTTATGTCACACCTAATTATTTTTGAGTAAAGAGGTATTACAATTTTATACTGACCTTACACTCTAATTCTAATGGAAATCCCTTCAAGTGAGGCTCCATGAGTCGTGGTTCCTACCACGAGCCGAAGTGCCTCCCATGGTAATGATATAGTATCTAGGAGACGTTCCCCTTAATTTCACAAGCTATAAGAACCCCTATGATACTTACCATGGGCCTTAGTCATTACCACGAGCTATGAAGTGACTCGTGTGTAGGGGATATTTTTAAGGTATCCTTTTATTAGCCACTTCCTAGCCAACGACGAGCCACACCATGAGCCATGGTCCTCATCACTAGTCATGGTGATTTTCGATAAAAGTTAAGGCACTGTATTAATTTTGTTTCATGCACCAAAGGTTCAATTAATTCTAAAGAAATACAAACATACCTCCCATATTGTGTGCTCTACATCACGAGTCATGACGCCTAGCTAGTGGATAGGCCTTGTTTCTAATTGTTACAATTACCTAAAATTCTGTCATAAGGACTGTGACATACCGTGGTCAATACCACTCGTGGTGAAAGTGGTCGTGCTCCACTTTGGCAGTGTCTATCCATCTTGAGGCAGACTTGGACCTTTGGCTTAGGCTTGACACTTTTGGCTTGGCTCTTACCTTTGAAACTTCACTCAACCTTTACAAAAGTCTTCTCAAATTAGGGGTCTAGTACATGCTTCGATATTTAACAACTAAAACCCCTTAACTCATGAAACTAAACCTCACATTAGGGTCTAGTCTACCCGATTGTTCTACGGAGTGTTTCAATACTCCCCTCCCTCCAAGCTTAGGAACATTCATTGTCAAAGGGTACTTTTACATGAAAGGGGGAAATGACTCAATACTAGCATCACAACAATTATGAATTATCAATTAATTCATATGCATAGGATTAAACATGAACTACACATCAAGACATTATCAGTTTAACACAAGGAAGTAGGAACTACACCGATATCCCATTATGAAACATAACATCAACATTTCTCATGTTTTTAGGAGGAACTACCTTCTCCTAGTCATAACATGATCCTCACTTTTTTTAATTATCGGCTCATATGAAAATATTTTACAATTGTTATTTCATTTAAGGAGGAATTCTTAATTCCCGACCAATAATATGCTCATAATTCTATTCTGATGAAGTTGAAATTGGCAGATCATACCCAATACATTGCCACATGAGGATAACAATTCAACAAATTTCAGTTTCTTGCCTAACACTAGTTTTCATGAACGTGCAT
This sequence comes from Solanum peruvianum, assembly GCA_027705065.1. Lineage (NCBI taxonomy): Eukaryota > Viridiplantae > Streptophyta > Magnoliopsida > Solanales > Solanaceae > Solanum > Solanum peruvianum. The sequence goes on from JAKWJD010001764.1 coordinate 39,421,395, forward strand.
CATATAAGAAAGTCATTACAACTCATAAGCACACTTCAACTATATTGTCTATGCACACCATCACTCCTTGCGAGTGAGCCTATACAAACACTTCCAAAAACACAGAAAAGATATACTCAAAAGAGGTTCATCACTTGAGGGACTTAATCCATAGTCTTTAGGGAGTCCCCCTCCGTATTTGATCCATATAAATTATGGATTCTAATAACACATATAAAACATATTGGAACCCTTAAGATCCACTACCACTTGCTCTAAAAACATAGGGGTAGACATTCCTCTCTTACTTAATCTTTAGGGGGAAATAAAAAGGTTTTGACCAAGTAAAGTTTTTCTCTTTCAGTAAAGATAAAGACAACTCTAGACCATTTCAATCCGTACAATCAAACTTGGTGGATATACCTACCAATCTTGTATAGGTGTTATCTACGCAACCTATTTAAAATGATTATACCTAAGATCAATATTAAGGACAACTTACTATTTTAAAGTTGGTAAACACCTACACTTTTCTCTTTTACTATCAAATACGTAGTACATGCAACTCTTAAAGTCAACTTCAAAACACAACATAAACAATCCATGGATTCACAACTACCTTTCAAGGTAGGTACACTATATAAACCTTGGGATTAAACCTATACAAGATCTTCTTTTAGTGATACTTAACTCAAACAAAATGGCAACATCATAACTTTTTACCTTAAATCTCACAAGTCACACGTAGCTATAATTGGAATCTCAACCAACCATCCAACCTTACTTTTATCATAAACCCTCATAAAATTTGCAACCTAACGACGATCAAATAAGGGATAAGAGAGAATGAGCTTGTAGATGTATGGTGCGACCAAGAGATATAAAAATTTGAAGTTCTTTAACATTCTATAGTCTCTCGCTCATTGATGTGTTTCGACTCAAACCGATAAACCAGACTCTACTAGACAAGGTTTAAGACCTCCTAAGACAATTTTATAAACTTATGCTTTGATATCAAGTTAGTCACAACCCGAGAATACCCGCTAGTCGCAACATGGCGTATTCAACCTCTCGGAGATCTTCTACGAGCCCTTAGAAGTTCACTAACATTAAAGCAAATGAAAATAAATGAATATTTAAAATATTTCTCTATAACTGAATACTTTATAAAATGAGACTATCAATGATACTATATCTAAAAACAGTCTGTACAACTATATTTAAACTTCAGTTGATACAACTTACGGACACGAACCATACATAATAAAATTGCATAATCTAAATACATAAGTGAATACGCTAGGTTGGTCCACAAAACTATAAGGAATACCTATATCTTCATTTTCGAACCTCCTTAGAAACCGATCTTCCATGTCAACCAGACCATATATCAAAACCTTACACTTTGTACAAAACGTAGAAGTTTGGGTAAGCACAAAAACGTACTAAGTGTGGAAGCAATGCAATATAAGCATTAAAACATTCTAAAAAGGGACATTTATATGAAACTATGATTTATGCACTTTTGAACATCTTTCTTTAAAAGAGTTTTAAAATTTAAGTCATAAATATCTCACATATAGTTTATCAAGCACACTGACAAGAACATCATGAAGACATAATCTCACATAGTCATAATACATATACTAACTCATATAAGACATAATACACATGCATAATTACATATCAAGGTCATAAAATCATGATACAACACTTACATGAATAACCTTTATCATCTACTTATGCAATTCGTTGGTAGCGTCCATAATCCTACATACACTATCTATGACCTTTCTGCCACAATGATCATACTTGACATAAGATCATACTCACATAAGCGACTCAACATCATACATATATTACAATTGATTCATCCTTGACAAAGATGAATAAGAAGATATTAATCATACACCTTAGCTTATATTATGGAAAGACGACCATAAATATAATTTAAATAAAACACACATCATTCATAAACCTCACAATAACAATGGAACTAATGACTACTTTAGAAATATAGCACTTCAAAAGTCAAAGACGAGTCTTAAAGCATAACATAAGTGCCATGTGGTCTAAACACTATTCTAAGATATATTTTAATATATATAGGTCATTTAGGAACATTATAAACCAAAACGTCGAAGAACATCCATGAGGTTCAAAAACTAGTTCTAAGAAGTACTAGCATGCCTAACCCTATTTGATGAGCCTTTATAAGTGTGAATTTCATAAAATTAGGTGGAATGATGTATAAAAGTGTTAAAGATGTTTTGAGGTTCAAAACATCCAGGTACGACACCCCAAGGACAAACAAAGGTCCTTGATGAGGCCCCTAGCACGTAGGAGGCAACACTGCCTAGGCAGTGTGCAACAACAAGAGGGCAACGACAACTTGTGGGTGGATCGACGGGGCGTCGATGCAACCGTTGTACCACACATCGTAAAAATGTTGGAGGCCATCAGATACGACTGTCTCTGAACACAACGAAGGTTGTGCAACACGGAAGGGAAAAGTGACCATCGACTCACAAAGGCCCGTCATTCGGGGTCTTGTCTGTGAGGGTGGAGTTTTATGCATAAATTAAATTAGTTTCAGTAAATTAGTTAGGGGGTTAGGTTATTGATTAGGGGGGTAAGGGACTCTAATTAAATTGATTGAGCTCCTATATAAAGACCCCAACCCTCATTAATCTAAACACAACTCACAAAAAGGAACTCTTTTCCTTCTCTTTTCTTTCTCTCTCTATCAGAAGTTAATATTGAAGATTAGGTAGGGAAGGGATTTGGGGGATGTAAAGGGAATGATTCACCATCAAATCTTCATTAAAAGTTAAGGTATGAGAACTAATTAACCTTTGAGACTTTTTTCCTCAAAGGGCTCCTTCAAAGTATTTCCAAAAGGTGAGTTTTCAAGTGGGTTTCAATAAGTTACAGATTTGATGTTGTGAACATAGTTTCTTATGGTTTATGTAGGATATAGTGGGTATATTAGCATGTATTTAAACTTTATTCTGATCAATTGTGATGGTTTAGTTCAAATTGAAGAGTATGATCCTTAAACCTTAACCCTTGGTTTGATCTTGATGTGAATTAGGTTGACATGATTCAATAGATTTGATTATTAGTTAAATCACTATGAGATGATGTTGCTTAATTAATCCTGAAAAAATTAAGGTGAATTGTAGTCTTTCATACTAGTTCTTGATTAATGACCTTGGTTAAGAGAATTGACCTAAGTATCTTGTCTTATGATTTAAGTTAGTATTGAATTATGGTGTAGTGATTCTTCTAACCTTATTATCATGTTGATTAATGAATTATCTCTATGTGATGACCTAGTTGGGTTGAGTTATGGATATATGGTAAGACCCTTTTGATGAACTATGAAGGATACTTGGTAAGTCTTGTAATACGTATTTCATACTTCAACTTGTGGTTAATTGTGATTATTTAATGATGATTGTGTTGGAGTATGCCTTATTAAGGATTGATAGGGTGGTATGATTTTGAATTGAAATGTCTTGACTATTGTTGTGACGTTGATTAAGATTTAAATGCTATAAGGATGGTGATGTATAACAATGTGTTTTATTATGAAGTGAAATGTAATGTATTAACCTCGCCTATATGAATTGTGAAGAAAGAGTTTATACTCATACAATTCTTATTGATCTATTGATGATGATGATTATACAAGAGGTAGAACGTATGACCTAAACTAAGATTGATTGATAATTAAAGGCTAAAAGACATTTCAAAAAGGGACTCTAGCTTAGAATCTATTGAACTAGTTTTAGGAGTCTCCCTTCTCATATAGGGAAGGTAGGTGCACTAAATTACTCTTGAGATTGGAGACTATAATGCATGGAACATAAAGAGGGTCCCAACTATATCTGATAGGTCTTTAACTATGTCTCCCCCACAAGAATATTAGCTAATGTATCGACGTAGTTGCTATGTTTTGTGTTTTAGTACTACCTTGGCAGGTAGTCCGTCTTCTTTTGGTGTAGGGTTTTCTGACACCGGATTCCACACTATCTCATGTTGTCTATGTCGGTTTGGGCAAGATGTTGCCAAAAGGTAAATTAAAGTAAAGGATTAAACTCGAACTGGGATAACCTAAGGGGTCTAGCTTAGTCTAGGTAGGGGTATGTGACTCAACCTAAGCATTGCTATAGTTATCTTTGAGGGGAGTCATAGGAGGATGGTCTTATATATGTGTATAATATATGATATGCACATTATGAACTTACACATTGTTGATACTATATGTTTATTATTACCCTGATGAGTATGTGTGGAGTTATATTGTACAAATAAGATGAAATGTATATCTAAATGTTATATTATGTGAGGTTGGACATTGGTTGGTTTATTGGTTCAAGGGGTTGAAGTATTTTGAGCTACATATTACTTGTTTTAGTAAATAAGCATATTTGTTTGATGGGTATGACATGCTTGATTATGCATGACACTTTTAAAAGGGTAAAATGGCATAACTAAATATCCCTTTTTAGCATGTTTTGATCTTATATGTGCATATGGTCTCATACTTAGTAAAAGTGGCATAATAACCCCATTTTCTTCATTTTCCCCCAACTTTTTAGGTCCGGTCATTGAACTGTTTTGGAAGGTGACTTGAAGAAAGATTTAGGTCCCTTATTATTCCAAGTAAGGTAAGTCCTCAACTTCCAAGGGTATTCCCACTATCTAGATTATAAACCTTTTATGAGTTTAAGACTCTTTTGTTTCTTTATTTTTAAATTGAGAACTATACATTTGTATGACCAATATTTGGTCTTTTTGGATTGATTTATAGTCTAGGACCAAATTTCATATATTCCAAATAGATGGTTATGAGATGAGACGACTATTATGACTATGATATTTTCTACATAATAATGTGCAATAAAAGTAGAAGGATATGTAACTTTCCTATACTAAGGGTCTATATACACTCGATACATATAATTATTTCTATGTAGAGGTCTATTTAAACCTCAAATGTATAATTAATAAAATTAAAAATATTCTGCTAAATTCGACCAATGAATGTGATGATATAAAATAAGAGGCTAGTCATAGTCCTCAAAGAAGACAACAACGCCGATTACGTCTAGGTGGTAAACCCTGATGTGACAAACTTGGTATCAGAGCATGAGGTTAAATTACCTTAGAGTCGATGTCTCTCTAAACCACGTGTATGTAAGTTCGTGTTCATAATTGTGAAGCACACAACACTTATGGATAGGAACATACATGATGCCTAAGATATTCTCATTTCTTGGAATTGTTGTATCGTGCCATTAGAGTATACCTGTTTTATCATCTAATCCTATTGTTTTTCTAATAGGAAGAATGAACAAAAAAATGAATGTGACACCAAGACTCGAAGAGGAAATTGCCAATGCGGGAGCTCCTCCCCATAGTGATCAAGTTCCTCCACTTGAAGAAGACGCTAACACGGAGCATGCACAGGTAAATCCTCCTACTTTAACGATTTAGAATAAAAGAATCGCTCTTCTTCAAATAGCCCAAGCTATCACCACAAGGCAAAAGAATCCACGACTCAATCCCAAGCTATGACAGCCCAAGCAAACCAAGAGGTCGTGCCCCTCACTCATCAACAAGTTGCAACTATCGCTTCCCATTTAAGGGACTTCACTTGAATGAACCCTCCTACCATCTACGGTTCTATGGTTGAGGAACACCCCCAAGAATTCATCGATGAAGGTTATAAGATACTTTAGCTATGGGGTTGTCCACAAGTGAGAAGGCCGAGTTGGACACTTATAAACTCAAGGACGTGGCTCAAGTGTTGTTTGTTTAATGAAGGGATAAAAGGCCCTTGAGAGGTGGTCCTTTGACTTTGGTGATTTTTAAGAAGGCTTTTCTTGATTAGTTCTTTCATGGGGAGATGAGGGAGGCTAAAGTGGTGGAGTTCAACAACCTTCGCCAATGAAGTGTGATTATTCATGGATACTCTTTGAAATTCACTTAGTTTTTGAAATAGGCTCCTTCTTAAGTTTCTGATACTAGAGATTATATGAGCCGCTTTGTCACAGGGTTGTCAGATGAATTGCAAGAGGAATATCATTCAGCTATTCTACATGACAACATGAAAATTTCTCGACTTATGGTACATGCCAAGCATGTAGAAGAGGAAAGGGCTAGGAGGAAGAGTAGGGAGGGTAAGAAGGCAAGATCTTCTAATGGAGGTTCAAAGAATTGTCTTGAGATACAAGACAAACCTAAGTTTAAGAAGCGGGTTTCAAGTCAAGTTCCTTCCAAGTTCCAAAAGGATAGTGGTGATAGGGTGTCTAACCCTAAGTTCAAGAAGGGAAGAGGTACTAATTCAACAACTGAGAAGCCATGTTGTGGAAAGTGTTAAAGAAGCACTATGGTTATTGCCTTAAAGGGACAAACAATTGTTTTGGTTGTGGTAAAAGTGGGCACAAGGTTAGGGATTACCCAAATGTGAGGGGTCATGAAAAGGGTAGTTGTAAAGTTCAAGCAAGTGGTTCAAATGAAGCTCCAAAGAAGAACCACTTCTATGCTCTCCGCTCTAAGGGTGAGTAACAGGCTTTTCCCAACATGGTGACCGGTATGTTGAAAGTTTTTTTTATTACTGTATATATCTTACTTTATTCGGGTACTACCTTGTCTTTTTTTACATCTTTTGTAGCCAAAAAGTTTGATATTTTACCTGATATTTTGTATGAACCTTTTTAGTGTCTACTCCGGTGGGTGTGTCCGTTGTTGCAAAAATGGTGTATAGAGATTGTCCTATCGATATTATATTGGGTATGGATAGCTTGCATGAAAGTTTTGCATTTATTGTTTGTAGGACAAGAGTAGTGAAATTTAACTTCCCAAATGAACCCGCTGTGGAGTGTAAAGGGGGAAATCCTATTCCTAGAGGTAATAAAATCTCTTGTCTAAAAGCATGCAATATGATCTCAAAGGAGTGTCTATATCACATAGTAAGAGTCCAAGATTTAGAATCCGAAATTAAACCATTTAGTCGTCCCTGTAGTGAGTGAATTTCTAGAGGTTTTCCGTAATTACCTTGCCGATATTCCTCCCTAACGAGAAATTTATTTGTCTATTAATTTGCTACGAATACAAATCCCATTTAAATTCATTCTTACTGGATGACTCCGGTCAAATTAAAGGAGATGGAGGCTCAACTAAAGGATATGCTAGATAAGGGTTTGATAAGGCGTAGTATTTCTCTGTGGGGTGCTCCAGTGTTATTTGTAAAGAAGAAGGATGGATCCTTGAGAATGTGTATTGATTACCGCAAAATCAACAAGGTCACTATTAAGAATAAGTATCCTCTCCCTCGGGTTGACGTTTTGTTTGACCAACTTCAAGTGGAGAGATAATTTTTGAAAATTTACTTGAGGTCGGGGTATTACTAACATAGGGTGAGAGGTTAGCATTTAAGTATGGACATTCCGACTAGGTATGAGCACTATGAATTCATGGTGATGTCTTTCGGTCTTACTAATGCCCCGACGACGTTTATTGACCCAATGAATAGGGTGTTTCGAAGTTACCTATATTCATTTGTCATTGTCTTTATTGACGATATATTTGTATATTCGAAGAGTGACAATGAGCATATGGGTCATTTGAGGGTAGTATTGAAAACCCTTTAGGAACATCAATTGTTTTCCAAATATAGCAAGTGTGAGTTTTGGTTAAAGTCGGTGGCATTTCATGGAAATATGATCTCTAGTGAAGGAGTTGAGGTAGACCTAAGTAAAATGGAGGTGCTGAAAAATTTGGATAGACCATTGACCCAACCGAGATTAGGAGTTTCTTGTGTGTAGCGGGTTATTATCGGAGGTTCGTGGATGGTTTTGCATCCATTGCGTCTCCCTTGACTACTTTGAAGCAAAAGTGTAAGAAATTTGAGTGGTCGGAGGCATGTGAGAAAAGCTTCCAATTGTTCAAAGATAGGCTTACTTCTCTTCGGTATTTACCTTACTTGAGGGTACAAAGGGTTTTGTTGTGTAATGTGATGAATCCCGTGTGGATTTAGGGTATGTGCTTATGAATTATGGGAATGTGATAGCCTATGCTTCTACATACCTTAAGGTACACGAGAGAAACTATCCTAGTAATGAACTTGAGATAGAGGCCGAGGTGTTTTTATTAAAAATATGGAGGCATTACTTGTATACGGTTCATGTTGATGTCTTTACCGGCCATAAGAGTCTCCAATATTTGATAACCCATAATGAGTTGAATCTCCAGCGTAAGATGTGGTTAGATTTGCTTAAAGATTATGACATGAGTGTCCTCCATCTCCCAGCAAGGCTAATGTGGTTGCGGATTACCTAAGACTATGGGTAGTTTATACCGCGTTGATAAAGCTAAGAAGGACCTAGCGAAGGAAGTTTGCAGGTTTTCTAGGTTTGGGATAAGGTTATAATGTTCTCTGAATGGGGGTGCTATAGTCCATCATAACTCCGAGTCATCTTTAATGGTTGAGGTGAAGTGCAAATAACACCTTCATCAACCATTAATGGAGTTGAGCAAATCAGTTCTCAGCAAGTTAAAAAAGTCATTGGACCTAGCGAAGGAAGTTTAGAGGTTGGCTAAGTTTGGGGTGAGGTTATAATGTTCTCCGAATGGGGGTGCTATAGTCTATCATAACACCGAGTCATCCTTAATTGTTGAGGTGAAGCCCAAATAACACTTTCATCAACCATTATTGGAGTCGAGTGGATCAGTTCTCAGCAAGTTAAAAAATTCTTTCTCCTTAGTGGGGGGATGGTGTGTTAAGGTACCAAGGGAGATTGTGTTTTCACGATGTAGATGGGTTGAGGGACCGGATCCTTGATGTATCCCATGGGTCCCTCTATTCCATTCATTCGGGTTCGATGAAAATGAACCATGATATAGGGGAGATATATTGGTGGGAAGGTTTGAAGAAGGACATAGTGGAGTTTTTCACGAAGTGTCCAAATTGCCAACAAGTAAAGTTCGAACATCAAAAGCCATGTGCCTTAATACAAGAGATCCAAATTCCTACTTGGAAGTGGGAAGTCATCAATATGGACTTTGTAGTGGGTTTACCTCTAACCCAAAGGTCATATGATTCTATATGGGTGGTTGAGGATAGGTTTTTTATTCCCTTCAAGTCTACTTATTCGGTGGAATATTATGCTTGAACCTTCACAGATGAGATCGTGTTCCTCCATGGTATTCCGTTATCCATCATATCGGATAAGGGTGCACAATTTACATCTAGGTTTTGGAGGTCATTCCAAAAATGGTTGGGTACTAGGTGAAGTTGAAAACCTGTTTTCATCCCTAACGGATGGTCAAGCGGACCATACTATTCAAACCCTTGAGGATATGCTTAGGGCTTACATTCTGGATTATAAAGGTAATTGGGATAAGCATTTTCCTTTGGTGGAGTTTAATTATAATAATAGCTATCATTCATCCGTCTCCATGTCTCCCTACGAAGTCTTGTATGGTAGGAGGTTTAGGTCTCTTATAGGATGGTTTGATGTGGGTGAGACTTAACTTCTTGGTCCCAATTTTATTTATAAGACCTTAGAGAAGTTTCATATCATAAGAAACGATTTACAAACTTTCTATAGTCGGCAAAAATCTTATACCGATCATAGGAGAAGGGATTTGGAGTTAGAAAAAGGTGAAAAAGTGTATTTGAAAATTTCAATAATGAAAGGGGTGGTTAGATTTAGTAAGAAAGGCAAGTTGAGTCCTTGTTATGCGGGTCCCTATGAAATTATTTAAAGGGTTGGTAATGTTACCTATGAATTGAAGCTCCTTAGTGAATTGGCTTCGGTTCATCCGGCTTTCCATATTCCTATGTTGAAGTAGTGTATTGGTGATCCCAAAACATTTCTTCCTATTGAGGATCTTGGTCTCAAGTATAACCTCTCATATGAGGAAGTTCCAGTTCAAATTATTTATAGGAAAGTCAAGAAGTTAAGGAATAATGAGGTGGTTTCAGTATAGGTGTTATGGAAGAAACACCTAGTTGAGGGTGCAACATGAAAGGCCGAGGCAGACATGAAATCCCGTTACCCTCATCTTTTTGATAATTAAGATTAGTCATTCTTTTTAATTATATCAATATGACTAACATTAAGTTTCATGATTATTGGTGATGTTTTGCAAAAGCGTGCATTTTGGGTTGCATTATAGTGAAGTAGTACCTTTGATAGTTGAAATTTTACCTTTTTGGTTCGTTTGAGTTATGTTGTGAATTTAAACATTTTGAGTCTTAGTGAAAATGTATATGAACTATTGATTAGTTGAACTTTATGCTAATTGACTCATGTAATGCTTGAGCTCCTATGTGTTGTGAGAAGGGAATGCCTCATGACGAAGTATTTGAGCATTATGTGTGGTAATTGGAGTTTTGAAATTTTCCTTGTTGAAGTAATATGATTTATGTTTATTTGATATTGATGATTGTTTCGGCTGCTAGTCTTGATTCTGTTCCTTCCTTCAAAAGAATTTAGTGTTATTCAGGGACGAAACTTCCTAAGGGAGGGGGGAGGGGTAATGTAACACTTCAAAAATACAAGACGAGTATAAAATCCTAAAATAGGTTCCATCGGGTCTAAACAATGTTTTATGACCTATTTCAATGAAAATATGTCCTTTAGGAAGTTTAGGAACAAAAAAGTCCAAGAACGTCTATGACGTTTGTAAACTAGTTCTAAGAAGCACTAGCGTCCCTAAGCCTATTTGACGAGCTTTTAAAAGTTAGAAATTCATGAAATTGGGTTGAACGGTTTATAAAAAGTGTTAAAGATAGTTCATGGTCGAATTGTTTTGGTAAGATTCCTCAAGGACAAACCAAGGGCCCTTGAGGAGGAACCTAGCACGTAGGAGGCAACACTGCCTAGGTAGTGTGCAAACACGAGAGGGCAATGGCAGCTCGTGTGTTGATCAACGAGGCCTCGATTTCAATCGCCGTTCCAAACATAGACATAATGTTTGAGGCTGTAAGATGCACAGTCTCTGAAGTCAACGAAGGTTGTGCAGCACGGAACGATGCAAAGACCATCGACTCACTAACGGCCTGCCGTTCGAGGTCTCGTCTATGAGGGTAGAGTTTTCTACAAAGCTTAAGTTACTTTAAATTAATTAGTAAGGGGTTTTGGTGATTAATTAGGGGTTTATGGTACTCTAAGTAAGTTGAATAATCCCCAATATAAAGAACCCAACCCTCAAATCTAAACACAACTCACAAAAATAAGCTCTCTTCATTGTCTCTTCTTTCTCTCTCTATTGGAAGTCACGATTGAAGACTAGATAGGGAAGGGATTTTGGGGCTTTAAAGGGAAGAAACAAGCATAAAATCTTTATCAAACATTGATGTATGTGATCTAATTCACCTTTCATACTTCTTTCCACAAAGGTCTCCTTTGAAGTATTTCAAAAACATGAGTTTTGAAGTGTGTTTCATTCAGTTACGAATTTGATGTTATGAACTAAGTTGTTTCTGGTTTATTTAGGATAAAATTTGATAGATTAACATGTATTTTAACTTGATTATGATCAATTGTGATGGTTTGGTTCAAATTGAAGAATACGATCCTTATTTTTAGGTTTGATCTTGATGTGAATTAGGTTGAGATTTATTCAATTGACTTGATTATTGGTTAAATAACTATGAGATGATGTTATTTCATTAATCATGAAAAAATTATGGTGAATTGTAGTCTTTAATACTAGTTCTTGAGAAGTGACCTAGGTTATGAGAATTGACTTAAGTATCTTGTCTTACGATTTGAGTTAGTATTGAATTATGGTGTAGTGATTGTTCTAATTTTATTATCATGTTTATTATTGAATTATGAATATGTGATGACCTAGTTGGGTTGATTTATGGGTTGATGGTAAGAACCTTATGATGAACTTTGAAGGAGACTTAGTAAGTTATTTAATCCCTATCCCTTACATCAACTTGTGGTTAATTGTAATTAAGTCATGATAATTGTGTTGGAGTATGCCTTATTTAGGATTGATAGGGTGGTATGATGTTGAATTGAAATGTCGTGATTATGGTTGTGAGGCATATTAAAATTTAAATACCATAAGGATTGTGATGTATACCGCTGTGCTTTATTATGAAGTGATATGTAATGTATTAACCTCACAATTATGAATTGTGAAGAAAGAGTTTATACTCATACAATTCTTATTGAGCTATTGATTATGATAATTATACAAAAGGTAGAATGTATGACCTAAACTCTGATTTGATTGATAATTAAAGGCTAAAAGACATTTCAAAAAGGGACTGTAGCTTAGCACTGACTAAACTAGTTTGTGGAGTCTCCCTTCCCACATAGGGAAGGTAGGTGCATTAAATTACTCTTGAGATTGGAGACTATAAATAATTGAGTATAAACAGGGTCTCAACTATATCTCCTAGTTCTTGAAATATGTTCCCCCATAGGAATACTAGCTACAGGATCCACATAGTTGCTATGTTTTATGTTTTGGTACTAAATGGGCAAGTTTGCCGCCTTCTTTCGGTGTAGGGTTTTATTACACCGGATTCAACACTAGGTCATGTGCTCTATGTCAGTTAGGGAAAGATGTTCCCAAAAGGTAAAATAAAGTAAAGGATTGAACTCTAACTAGGATAACGTATGGGGTCTAGCTTAGTCTAGGTAATGGTATGGGACTCTACCTAAGCATTGCACTAGTTAGCCTTGAGGGGAGTCTTAGGAGGATGTTCTTATATATGTTTATGTTATGATAATATATGATATGTACATGATTAACTTGCATATTGTTGATACTATATGTTTTTTAGTTCACTTATGAGTATGTGTTGGGTTATATTGTTATAATAACATGAAATGTATATCAAAATTTTATAATATGTGAAATTTGACATTGGTTGGTTTATCGGTTCAAGGGGTGGTTCAAGTATTTTGAGATAAGTATTACTTGTTTGAGTTAGTATTCATGTTTGGTTGATTGGTATGACTTGCTTGATTATGAGTGAGACTTTTAAAAGGGTAAAATGGTATATTGTGACTAAATGTCCCCTTTTAACATGTTTTGCTCATATATGTGCATATGATCTCATACATAGTACAAGTGGTGTACTAACCCCATTTCCTTCCTTTTTCCCCAATATCCTTTTTGTTCCGGTCATTGAAGTGTTTTGGAAGGTGACTTATAGAAAGATTTAGATCCCTTATTCATCCAAGTCGGGTAGGTCCTCAACTTCGAGGGCAATGCCACTATCTAGCTTATGGACTTGTTATGACTTTAAGACTCTTTTGTTTCTTCCTTTTTCACATGAGTTCTATACATTTGTATGACCTATATGTGGTATTGTTTTTGATGCATGGGCTAGGCTAAATTTGATATACTCCAAATAGATGGTTATGAGAGGAGATGACTATTATGATTATGATATTTTCTATATAATAATGTGCAATAAAGTAGAAGGCTATGTAACCTTACTATACAAAGGGTCTATGTATACTCGATACATATAATTATGTCGGGTCGATGTAAACCACCAATGTAGAGGTTATAAAAGTTTTAAATTTTTGCTATATTCGACTAATGAATGTAATGATGCAAACCAAGAGGCTAGTCCTAGTCCTCAAAGAGGACGACAACCCCAGATGTGACAAAGTCTATTTGTGCCATTTATGAGTGGAATTCTGTAATACTCCTCATACTAACTAGATATACTAAGGGAGTAACTAGTCATAATTCATGTTGCACATTCATAACATACATCTTAGTCATAATTCATACAACACATTCATATCATACATCATATTCATAATTCATATAATTCATATTATGGGTAAACCTCCCTCACAATACCTTCATAAATTACCTTGTGTAACGAGCACGTGGAGTCCCATACCCCAACACATACTTAGAAAACCCATCAAAAGGTCAGAGGCGTAATTAACAAGCATAATAATAAATCATTATGTTTAACTTTTGGGAGATATTTATATAACAAACATATACCTTAAGCGTTACTATGGAATCTGGTGTTCTACTCCAACACCGAAAAGAGAGTGTACTACTTTCCTAGGTAGCACATACATAGATAATAGCATCTAAGTGGATCAACTAGTTCAAACCTATGGGGGCACATACTTAAGGAACAAAGAGATTGCTACTAGAAACCTGGACTTGCTAAACGTAAAAGAATTCCATATCATGAGCCAACATATATATTTGATCCCAAATTTGCTTGACATACAAGGAATCAATGTGGGAGGAAGGACTTCGTAAACTTAAAAGACTCCATCTCCTTTTCATGTGCAGTTTGTGCTAAGATTAATTCCCTTTTTAAAGAATCTTTAAGCCATTACTTAAGAATTAGTTCATAAAAATATCTTAGCGACTTACTACCTCAGATATCATATAACTCAAGGTTACAAAGATGAGAATTAGCCTTTAGTGATAGTGCCAACATCGTATGAGACTGTATCCTTCATAGAATAGTCATATAATGTTCAATAGTTTGCCTTTTATTCAACATTACAACACTACCATAATCATCTCACAAGATTCATGTTCATTACATATGTATATATTCATGTTAATGTACTTATCCTTTCAATGGACACCTAAATACATCATATTCATATCCATGCATGTAGTGTGTGTGTGGGTGAATAAATGTTCTTAGAATTGCACAACAACATTATGACAAGAGACACCTCCCTTTTCAAGGGGGCCATTAAATGTACATATATCCTAATTCATGCATAAATAACATATATCGCATATACGGATCTTACACCATGTAGGTCACATCTAACTTTCATTACAATATATATCTATACATTCATAATTCAAGTAGGTCATTCATGGCATGTATAGGATCTCAAATTCATATTGGGGATTATGTTTGCGGGGACCTTCAATTATAGCACCTGAGACAACTCAACATATAGACCATACTATGTTCATAACATATCATACTTTGTCATACGTAGGGTTAAAGGAAAAAGAAACTTTGTCACTACACTACTATTCATAGTAACAAGTAGCACCTCAACCTTAAGTTTATCAAACCAATCAATCTAAGGATACATAATAAGTGAACGTCTACACCACAACTAGATCATCAATTCAAAAGAAAGCTTCTTACCAATTGATGACCGTTGTTCATAGGCCTCAAGGTTTTCTTCAAGATTTACCAAATCTCTTGATATTCATACAATATAGAGTATCACATGATAATACAACAATAAAATCCATAATAACATTGAATTGACATTCTTCATTCATCTTCTAATACTAGCAAGGGACTGAATTTGAGAAAGCATGAGATTCAATGGTCTTCTAAATATTTGCTCAAAAACCATAAATGTTAGTTTAACTCATCCACAAATAATCATTTACAATCACATTTAATCAAATTATATCAATAGAAAATTGTTTGGAAAGAGACTCAAGAAATTGGATTAAAACATAGAATTGGGGGAACTTTGAAAAACAATTTGTAAGGGCTCCTTTATAATAGCTAAGAAGGTATAAAGAGCCCCATACCTTAGTCTTAAAGCCCTACGAATTTCGTGGTAAAAATCTCCCATCTAAAAGACCTAGTTCATCATCTTCCATGTTTTTCAATAAAAGTTTGAGATAGAGGACTTTTTTGGAGGGAAGAAGAATTGGGGTTTTATTTTGGTGTAAATTATATAATTGAGGCTTCGGAAAAATGACATAACTTTGACTTTAAACGACAGGGAAATGACCAAATTAGTTCCCTTGTTTGAAACTACCGAAATTACTTAGTAGACATTTTAACGGACCGACATAATCACCATGGCCCATCAAACGGCTCGTAAAGTGTTATTTGACTTCTAGTGCTTCATTAAATTTGGAATATCTTTTTACTCGAGATCAAAATTGGGAAAAATTGATGGCATAGGAAAGAGGACTGAGAGACATTTACTTCTTGTCCCACCTTATTTATTTGGATATAAGTGATATAGTCATTTGGTGTTGACCCTATACTCTAAGTCTAATGGAAATCCCTTTACATGAGGATCCACGCTCAAGGGTGGTTCGCACGAGCCTTTGCGCCTCTCGTGATCATGATACAATAGCTTGGAACCCTTCCCTACAGGTTGTGGTCATCACCATGAGCTGTGAAGCTGCTCATGTGGAGGAGAAGTTTTTAGGGTAGACATTGTTTTGCCACTACCTAGCCTACACGATCCACAACACAATCCATGGTCCTCACCATGATCCTTTGTGGTTGTCGTGGAATTTGAGGTAGTTTCCTCATGGTGTTTCATGCACCAAAGTCTCCCGCAATGCTAAGGGAAGACCACGACACCTCCCATGCTTCGTGGTCTAGATCATGCATTGTGGTGATGGTTGTGGTGTCCAAGAAGTTGCAAGGCCTTTGTAGACATTCCACACACTCTCTAAATGGATCTTCACATGCCTTTAGCGAACCAGGTTCAAGGCCACAGGTCGTTAAAGTGGTCGTAGTTCACTTGGGCACTATCTAGCCATCGTGGGGCAAACTTCGCTCGTTGCCTTAGGTTTGCCCCTTTTGGCTTGGATCTTAGCTTTTAACCCTAACTCATTCTTTATTAAGTCTTACAAATTTAGTTTTGTAGTACATGCTTCAAAATTTAGCAACTAAAACCCCTTAAATCAGGACAGTAACCCTCATATAAGACTTTAGTTAACCCTATATTATTCCAGGGTGTTTCAATGTCATATCTTATGCATCACGTCAAACGAAGGAGCATGAGAGGAATTATACAAACAATGGTTTTGCATTGGTAGCGGTTGTGTTTTCTCTTAAGATTTGGCAGCATTACCTATGTGGTGTTAATTGTGAAGCATTACTCATCATCATAGTTTGCTGCATGTTTTTCACTTTAAATGATACGAATTTGAGACAAGGAAGGTGGATGGAGTTACTTAGAGATTTGATGTGACCATTCAATACCACCCAGGCTTGGAAAATATCGTGGCACACTTAGAGTACAAAAGTTGTAAGTATGGGTATTTAGATTGCTTGAGTGTATCCAAGAGACTTTTGGCAAAGAAATTCATACCTCAAAATTTAGATTCATGCAGTTGGGTATCTTAGAAAGAGGTGGGTTTGTATCTAGTATTGAAGTAAGGGAAACATTTATTGAAATGAAAAAGGCTAAATAATTTGAGGATAAGAATTGGGAGGAACATAGATAGAATATTACAATTGGTAAGGCAAAAGATACACTACGGATGAGTATGGTCTACTCATTTTCAAAGGAAGAATATGTGTTGTTTAAGTAGATGACATTTTTTTAAATTTTTTTGGAAGAGTCTAATGATTCACGATATTATATTCATCCGGGTATGACCACAATGTATAAATATCTCAAGTGAATTTATTTGTGGTCGGGCAAGAAAAAAGATATAACGGAGTTTTTGGCCAAGTGTGACAATTGACAATAAGTGAAGTAAGAACATCAAAAGATTGCAGATTTGCTTCATAGAAAGTGAATTTCTTAATGGAAGCGGGAAACAATAGCCATAGATTTTGCTGTTTATGTTGCAATGACTTTGGAGAAGTTTGATTCTATTTGGGTGGTTGTTGATAGATTAACTAAGTCAGTCAATTGGATTCCGGTAAGAATATAATATAATGCTGAACAATTGAATAAAGTTTATGTGAAAGGGATTGTAAGGTTTCATAGGGTGGTTCTTTCTATCATATTAGAACGTGGTACCCAATTCACATCCATGTTTTGAAGGAAATCTCATGATTAATTGGGCACACCACTCACCTTTAGTACAACTTTTCATCCACAAACTGACGGGAAATCTGAGAGGAGTATTTAAGTATTAGATGACATGTAGAGGGACGTGTGTTTAATTTTGGAGGACTTTGGGTTAAGTTATTACCTTTGCGTGAATTCTCTTATAATAATAGATAATACTCTAGCATGGACATGGCACCATTTGAGGCATTCTATGAGAGGATATGGAGATAATCCATAAGTTTGAGGACTATTCAAGCTAATCTTCTAACAGCCCGTATTAGAAAAAAGAATGTGGATCATAAGGTAAGAGACATGACATCTCAGTATGATTAAAATATTCTTCTTAAGTATTACTAATGAAAGGGGTGATCAAATTTAGTAAGAAAGTTAAGCTAAGTCCTAGATAAGTTTTTCCCTTTGATATTGTTTAATGTTTAAGAAAGGTATCAGTTAAATTCAATGTACCTCCTAATTTATTGGGAGTTCATTCGGTATTTTGTGTTTCCATGTCGAAGAGATATCACGGTGATGGGGATTATATCATAAAGTGGATCTCAATTTTGCTAGACAAAGATCTCCTATATGAGGTGCAACTAATTACAATTTTTAATTGTGATGTGCGAAGTTGAGGACCAAGTAGATTGAATACATGAAAGTTAAATGCAAGTGTCGTCTACTTGAGGAAGCTACTTGGCAAATCACAAGAGACATGCAAGACAAGTGTCCTCTATTGTTCGTCCATTCAGGTAGTAATTCACCCTTTCCTTAGCCTACTTAACTAAATTTTTGTCACACGAGGATGAGTCATGGGTAAAGTTGTATTTATTGTAAGGACCTATTCATATTGTTATAGCAAAACTAATAGGGGAAATTTGGTTCTTGAATACTTTTTCTTATTATTTGTATTTTCTCAACTTAGTCAAGATTTTTTTGAATATGGAATCTTTGAGGTGCAAAGAAATGTTGTAACAATTGGGTTTGTTGTTTTATATTTTGATATCATGAGTAGTTAGATAACTCGTTAGCAAACTCGTATGACTTTACTAATTGAATCGAGGAGAGTAGATTTTTCGGAAATGATCTGAGCGTAAAGGGTATTTTTTTTATCGTTATGGGTGTGTTGTCAAATTGTTTTAGGAATTATTTTAAATATCTCACCTGGTTTTGATAGACTTCTTTGGAACTAAGATATTCCGCTCCGGAAGGGCTGCTGTAACAGAATAGGTGCCATTGTGGTAGTCCCGACGCGACCTAAATCATTAATAAGGCCCTTATTGACGTCGTTAAGCACTTTTTGACGTTAGAGCGAAGGAAAAAACCCCAGTGGACTCCAACTCATTTTTCACCATTCTTGAGGCAAAAGATAAGTTTTTCACTCCCAAAATTTGTCTTTCGATCTGTAGATCGTAATAGAATGGTGAATACACACGGTTCGGGGTTTTGTGATAGATTATATGGTGAAAACAACCTTAATTCTCAAAATTAGTGTCATGGATTTGGTCTAGGATTTATAGGATTGTTATACTTTCGAGTAATTAGCGATAGTTTGTAGATTCTGGTGTTATTACGAATGTTTGTGGACCAACACAAGAGGAATTGTCCAATCAAGGGAGAACCCCATACACGTAATTGTCGTCGTCGTCGTCGAAGCGGTCTAAGACTAGCCTCTTAGCTTACATAGTCTTCTAATTTTATTTCACATACATTGTATAGGAACATAATATAATAAGAAGTCTTTAATGTGTCTTATATTAAACCATGTAAACCAAATTTAACTATTGGTCTTAACCCATATTCATTATCAAAACGAGCTTCATATTGGCAATACAATAATCCTCTTAAAATTAAAAGAAAAGTATAAGGAGTCTAATACTAGAAAAACATAAAATCATTTGTTAATGAAATTGTGTCAGGAAAGTGTGGACCTACCCCACATTTCCGAAATATCCAAGTAATTTTCAAAGGTCTTCTATAATCTGAACGACCGGATCCTAAATTTGTTGTAAACATAAGAGATTGGTTAGTACATACTTCTACTAAGTATGAGTATATGCACATAAACAAATTGAAATCATGCAATAGAGGACATTTCAACAAAACATGTTATTTTATATTTGGAAATCCTTATGCACATTCAAGAACTAATATAAGGCACTAAAGCATATTCATCAAGTCAATAACATTCACTATACAAGACCAAAACACCTTAAGCCATATCATGTTACATACATATCAACATACTTGAACCCATAATCAAATGCAACTCCATCATCAAGTCATAACATCACATACATGAATAAGAGTCATCACATTAAAATCAAGCAAGACCATTACTCATGACCTTAATTAAGTTCACTTGTGCAATAACTAAGAAAAGCCCTATAACCTTACTTAATCAAGTTAACCTAGCATGGACCATAACCAATGTCCAACTCCACAACAAATCACTAAGAGTAGAGATAATATCATACTTTTGTATAAGATAAAATACTTGTACATAAGTGTAACAAACATCACATAGTATCATTTACATGTAAGATAATCAAATTATAATCATTTACATTTATAAGCATATATACATAAGAACAACCTTCTAAGCTTCCAAAAAGGAAAACTAGTGCAAGGCATAGGTAGAGTCTCATACCACTAACTAGCCTAACTCTAACCTCTTAAGTCACCCTAGTTTGTTTATACTTCATTACATCATTTTAGTTTAGCGAAAAATTTTCTTAACTGACATCGACCACAATAGCGCAGTGCGAAACCAGTGTTGTAAAACCTTACGCCGAATGAAGGTAGTATACCGGCCAATGTATAACCAAACATAAACACAGCTTTCAAGGTGGATCCACTAACTAGTATTGCTTTGGGGGCAACTTATTTTAAGGAACTAAAAGATAGTTATGAAATATCTATATGCCACCTGGCAATTGGAGACACGTCTTATTAGAATCCATATGGTGAGTATCCCTCATATGGAAGTCAACACCTCATGTGGATCTATAGGATGAATCTTTCTCCATAGAAAGTCAACACCTCCTATTGTCAAGTTCTCTTGGTTCTAAGGTAACATTCCTTTTGAAATGTATTTAACTATTTTAATTATGATCATAACTTTGTTTATGTCATAGGGTCTATCACTTATGTAATCATCATCATAGATCAATAAGCATTTGCATAAGTATTTACCTTTTATTATAATTCACACATATGATGTTAGCACATTTACATTTCATATCATGATAAGGCACATTAGTAGGTTATTACTATCCTTATAACATACACATATTAGTCGACACCTCAAAAACCAATGTCAACACATTTCAATTCAACATCATACAACCACTATCAATCTTAATATAAGGTAGACTTCAATACAACATCATCACTTAAGCACAGGTAACCATAATTAAAGTAAAGGGTTGAGATCAGAAGACATACCAAATCTCCTTCACAAGCCATCAACCATTAAATTAAACCCAATAATGGTATAACATTATCATACAGTAGTAAATAACACACTCGCAATATCAAGTGCATCATCATTATCATAATTAACTTCAATTCATAACCTAGGCTTAGAAGAATAGGGTTCATCATGAATTGTTCAATAAATAGATCCAATCCCAACAATAGATTACCCTTGACAGTACATGAATGAATTAGAATAGATAAAAACAAGTCTATCAATCAATACATTCTTCAATTCCCATCAATTCATAAGCAAGATACAAGATTTGGGGAATCAGGGAAAAAAGACATGACCTACATGAAATTGCATCAATGAGTATTAATTAATCAAAAATCTACAATTAATTATTCATTCTTAATCAAAATTAATCATAATTCTTCATCAATTTGAAGTTTATAAGAAAACCCATTCGAATAGAAAAACCCTCGAAATTGGGTGCTTTAGAAATCAACTTTGAGGAAACCTCTTTGGGAATGGAAAACAAGAGTGAAGAACTCATACCTTAATGTAGATTAATTCACCAAATTCAAGTGAAATACTAGAAAATTGGTCAAATTCTTTAAGTTTTCTTCTTCCTTGAATGGATGTTTAATAGAGTGAATCTAGAGAGAAGTGAGAGCTTTTGTTTTTTTTATTTGATAAATTTGATTTGAGTGAGTAAATGTGAGAGAAAACTTATTGGAATTATTATAGACCCCCATGAAATACCCAAATGACCCCTCATATAAGTTGACCCTTTAATGAAGTCAAACTTCAAATACAAATATCAGATTTTCATCGGGGAACAAGTCCGCGGCGTGGATCTGCTCCCTCGTGATTTTATAAATTATTTTTTTAGACAGTTATAGTCCCGACCTTCCTACAAGGTGAGCTTGAGATTTTTACCAAACGCCACCTAAGTCAACAATGCAGGCTTGTTTATGTTACGTGTATTTTTGTTGCTGCTTTGGCATCTTGCCAAGCCAAGTTTAGGCTCCTTTCTTGGACCCTTAAGGCGATCCTTGCGGGGTCAGACCTGGAAGTTTTTACTCTACATACATGAATTACAATATCAATCGTGGGATTTACACATATCAAGACTCCAATTATTAGACATAAACCTCAAGACCAACATTTAAGAATTTTCTTCTCAGAACAACATGAGATCAACATACCATATAGTAGGCAAATAAACCAAAACTTAACTTACCAAAGTGCTTAACTTCATTTCATAAAGACTCACCATATCAAAATGCACAACATACTCAAAAATTGAAGAATTGCAATATTCAAGCATAAAGGCACACTTCACTGTAACATAAGCATTTTTGCAAAAATTCACTAAAAGTCAAAGCAACTTCTAATATATTCATTATTTTCAATATTAGCAAGAACAACAAACCTTCACTAGTAAATAAATTTGGATAATGGGACTTCATGTCGGCCTCGGCCTCCCATATTGCTCCATCAACTATGTGATTTCTCCATAAAACTTTTACAGAGGCCACCTCTTTATTTTTCAACCTCATCACTTAACAATCAAGAATTTCAAACAGAACCTCCTCATTGGAAAGTTTCTCCTGTACAATAAGACCTTCAATAGGAAGTATGAACTCGGGATCACTGATACACTTTTTAAGCATGTAAACATAAATTACTAGGGAGTTTCAATTCATACGCAACCTTACAAACCCTTAGCACGATTTCATAGCGACCCAAATAACGAGGACTTAACTTTCCTTTCTTGTCAAATCGAACCATCCCTTTCATAGGCGAAATTTATAAATAAACCTTATCCCTTTTTCAAACTCTAAATCTCTTCTCCTATGATCGGCATAAGAGTTTTGCCAACAATAGGTTGTTTACAACCGGCTCCTTATGATATGAACTTTCTCCAATGTCTTATAAATAAAATCTAAACAACGAAGCCAAGACTCGCCAACCTCAGACCACCTAATAGAATATCTACACCTACTACGACACAAGGCTTCATAAGTATTCATATATATGGATGAATGAAAACTATTGTAACATGACAAATCCACCAAAAGAAAGTGCTCATCCCAATTTCCCTTTAAGTCAATGATACAAGCCCTATGCATATCTTCAAGAGTTTTGATAGTCTTGTCCGCTTGATCATCAGTTTGAGTATGAAATGTGGTTCTTCACTTAAATTGAATACCCAAAACTCTTTTGAATGACCTCCAAAACCTAGAGTTAAATTGAGCACCTCTGTCCGATATGATGGACAAATGAGCCCCATGAAGACTCACTATCTTGTCAATGTAGATCCTTCCATAATCTTCCACCTAATAAGTAGACTTAAAGAGAATAAAATAAGCGGATTTGGTCAATCTATCCACTACAACCCATATGGATTCATACTACTCACAAGGCCGAGGCAACCCAACTACGAAATCCATGTTGGCATCTTCCCACTTCCAAGTAGGAATTTTGATTTGTTGTAGTAAACCACTCAACTTTTAGAGTTCGGCTTTCACTAGTTTGAAATTAGGACACTTGGAAACAAACTCCATCATTTCCCTTTATAGGCCATTGCACCAAAATACCTCTCTAAGATCAGGGTACATCTTTGTAGAACCCAAATGAATAGAGCTTCCAAAAGGATCATACTGCTTAAATCATCCACATTAGGACACACAATATTCCTTGATACCTAATAATAACGTCCCTCCTTGCGAAAATGACTCATTCGTCTTACCAAGAACCGATTCTTTCAACTCCATCAATATCAAGGTGTTGCTTACACTTCACGTCAAAAACCAAAGACGAATGGGAATTATGATGTACCACCATACCACCATTTGGAGAACTTTTAATTTGAACCCCTAAACGAGCCAACCTATGAACATCTTTCACTAGGTTTTCTCTTGGGTTCATCCACAAGGGACACACTTCCCATGAACAACAAACATAGAGCATCTGCTACCACTTAAGCCGTGTCAGGGTGATTGAGAATTCTCATGTCATAGTATTTCAACTACTCTAACCATCTCCTTTGTAGGTTATTCAACTCTTTTTGAGTAAATAAATATTGAAGACTTTTATTGTCCGTTACACATAAACATGAACCCCATAGAGATAATGCCTCAATATTTTCAAGGCAAATACCACGACCTCTAACTCAGGGTCATGAGTTGGATAATTGCTCTCATGAACTTTTAGTTTCCTAGAAGCATAGGCTATAACTTGGCCATGTTTAATAAGAACACTTCGTAACCCGACTCGGAATGCATCACAATAAACCACAAAACCCTTAGTACGTTTAAGTAGAGTCAATGGCGAAACGGAAGAAAGCCTATCCTTTAACATTTTGAATCTCTTTTCACATGCCTCCAATTACTATTATATCACATTCATTTTGGTAAACATTGTCAAGGGGTAAGTAAGAGACGCAAACCCGTCAACAAACCTTCTATAATAAAAGGGTAGACCTAAGAAACTCCTAATATCTATAGGAGCGAAAGGTCTAGGGTAATTTTAACCGCTTTGGTCTTTCTTGGACCAACCTATACACCTTTACTAGAGATAATATGACCAAGAAACACTACAGACCTCAACAAAAACTCACATATTCTATACTTGGCAAACAATTAGTGTTCTTTAAGCACTTGTAACACCACCCTCAAATAATCCATGTGTTAACCCTCATTTTTTCAGATATACCAAGATGTCGTCAATGAGTACATTGACAAATCAATATAGGTATCTTTGAAACACCCTATTCATTAGGTCCATAAATGCCACTAGAGCATTAATGAGACAAAAGGACATTACTAAGAACTCATTGTGACAATGTAGAACGTATAAAACGATTGGGATTAATCCATATTAATTTCAACAAAGATCTTCTTATAGGCTACACAACAATAGTCTTGAAATTAAAAGGAAAGAACGAAGAGTCATATACAAGAACAACATAAATCATTCTATAATGACAGTGTCCTCACGAAGGGAGGACCTACCGAACTCTTAGACAAATATCCAAGTAGCCTTAAAAGGCCTTCAATAATCTCAACGGTCATATCCTACATTTGTAATAAACATAAGAGATGGGTTATTACACACTTGTACTAAGTGCGAGTATATGCACATAAAACAAGTGAAATCATGCTAGAGAGAACATTTCATTAAAGCACGTTATTTACATTTGGAAAGACTTATGCACATTCAACAACTAATAAAACTCATTAATGTATATTCATTAAATCAATACCATGTACTATACAAGACCAAACCACCTTAAGTCAAATCAAGTCACATGCATATCAACATACTTGAACCCATATTAAAATGAAACTCCATCATCAAGTCATAACATCATTAAGTCCACTTGCGTAAAATACTAAGCACAACCCCATAACCTTAATTATTCAAGTAAAACTAGCAAGAACCATAACCAATGTTCAACTCCACATAACATATCATTAAGAGTACATAACATCATTCTTGTAACATCCCGTATATTCCATTACCTATTCCAGAGTATGTTAAATAATTATGGTTTCATGAAGGGGATATCTGTCTTATGGCAAATGGGTGTAGTCGGTTATGTTTAATCCTTGCATGAACATCTATTTTCTCATGGTTCATGCCAAAAAAATTGAGGAGCAAAAGATTGAGCATGTTTCTAGGGAGTTGAAAAAGGTGAAAACTGAAGAGGGGAATTCTTCTAAGAATAGTTATGAGGTTCAAGACAAATTAAGGTTCAAGAAGAGGTTTCATAATCAAGGATCTTCTAATGCTTCGACGGCCATTAAGAGTAAGGTGCCTACTCCCAAGATCCAAGAAGGAAAATATGGTCGTTCTTATGTTGATAGGCCTGTTTTTTCTAAATGTTGTAGAAGGCATTACGGAAAGTGTCTTGTGGGCATGTGTAATTTCTATAATTGTGGCAAGAGTGATCACATAAAAAAAGATTTCCCTATTATGAAGACTCAAAGAGGAAAATATGCTCAAGCTCAAGCAAGTTCTCCAAACCCGGATGCTCCTAAGAATAATTGCTTCTATGCTCTCCAATCCTGAAGTGACGAAGAGAGCTCATTGGACGTGGTCATTGGTATTTTAGAATTATTTTCCTTTGATGTATATTCTTTGTTGAATCCGGGAGCTATTTTGTCATTTTTGATCCCTCTTGTAGCCATGAAATTTGAAATACTACCCGACATATTAAGTGTGCCATTCTTAGTTTCTACCCTAGTGGGCGTTTCCTTAGGGGTTGATAGAGTCTATAAAGGTTGTCCTGTTTTCTTTCCCAATAGAGTTATGATGGTTGACTTTACAGAAATTTATATGGTAGATTTTAAGATTAAATTAGGAAGGGATTGATTGCATATTTACTTTGCCTCTATTGATTGTAGGTCATGGGTGGTCAAATTTCAATTTCCAAATGAACCCGTTTTTGAGTGGAAGGGAGGAAACTCAAATTCTACGGGTAAGATCATTTCGTGTCTAAAGGCTTTCAAATTAATTGCAAAATAATGTCTTTATCACATAGTAAGAGTTAGTGATCTTCAATCCGAGGTCACCCCAATAGAGTTGGTACTTGTAGTGAGGGAATTTCCGGAGGTCTTTCTCGATGATCTCCCTTGAATTCATACCGAACAGGAGATTGACTTTGGCATTGACGTGTTGCCGGACACACAACCTATTTTAATCCCTCCGTATCGAATGGATCGACCGAGTTGAAAGAACTAAACGCTCAACTCAAAGATTTACTATATAAGGATTTTATTCAACCAAGTATATCTCCATAGGGTGCCCCAAAATTATTCGTCAAAAAGAAGGATGTATCTTTAAGAATATGCATCGATTATCGTCAATTGATCAAAGTCCTATAATGAATAAGTACCCGTTACCTAACATTGATGACTTATTTAATCAACTCCAAGGAGTGAGTTACTTTTCAATGATTGAATTGGGTCGGGTTATCACCAACTTAGAGTTAGTGAGGTTCATATTCAGAAAATGGCATTCCGAACAAGATATAGTCACTTTGAAGTCCTAGTGATGTCATTCGGTCTAAAAAATTCCCCGACGGCATTCATTGATCTTACGAATCAAGTTTTTAGAAAGTATATTGATTTGTTTGTTATATTATTTATTGACGACATTTTGATATACTCAAGAATTGAGAATGATCATATAGATCATTTGAGGTTAGTTTTGGAAGTTCTCAAAGATAACCAACTTTTTGCTAAGTCTAGCAAGTGTGATTGTTGGTTGAGGTCAGTAACATTTGTTGGGCACATTGTCTTTAGTGAAGAGGTAGAGGTCAATTCGAGAAAGAAAGAACTGGTGCAAAGTTTGCCGAGACCTTTGAGTCCTATCGACATTAGGATTATTCTAAGGTTGGCTGACTACTATCGGATGTTTGTTGAGTGATTTTCGTCTATCACATCTCCGTTAATGGCCTTAACCCAAAAGAATTCCATGTTAGAATGGTCGGAACCTTATGAGAAGAGTTTCCAATTATTGAAAGATAGACTCACCGCCGCTCCGGTATTGACCTTACCGGATGGTTCCAAAGGCTTTGTGATTTATTGTGATGCCTCCCGAGTGGGTAAAGGATGCGTGCTCATGAAACATGGAAAATTCATAGCGTATGCCTCTAGACAACTCAAGCCATATGAGAAGAATTATCCGACTCATGACCATGAGCTTTCGTACGTGGTATTTGCATTGAAAATTTGTAGACACTATCTTTATGGGGTGCATGTAGAAGTATTCACTAATCCTAAAAGTCTCCAATATATATTAACCCAACAATACTTGAATCTACGCCAAATAATATAGTTAGAGCTTTTAAAGGATTATGACATGAGTGACCTTTACCCTCCCAGAAAAGCTAATTTGGGAGGATGCTTTAAGTCGAGTGTCTAAGGGTATTCTGGATAATGTTAATGTTAAAAAAAAAAAAACTACTCAAGGATGGTCATGGGATCGCCCTTTTGAGTGTTCGATTAAAAGAATCAGCGAAATATTGTTTTATGATTCATCATAACTCCGAGTTGTCTCTAGTGGTGGATGTGAAATCTAAGCAACATCTTGATCCCCTATTGATGGATTTAATAGAGTCGGTCCTTAACAAGAATAATGAATCTTTCTCCCAAGGTGAGGATGGGGTACTTAGGTACCAAGGGAAGTTATGTGTGCCGGATGTGGATGGTTTGATGGATAAAATCATGGATGAGGCTCATGGATCCAGATACTCCATCCATCCAGAGGCTACCAAGATGTATTATGACTTGCGTGACATCTATTGGTGGAATTCAATGAAAAGTGAAGTAGATAAATTTGTGTCGAGGTATCGAAATTGAAAACAAGTCAATGCCGAGCATCAAAGTCCGGGTGGCCTAACCCAAGATACTTATATACCCACTTGGAAGTGGGAAGATGTCAACATGGAATTTGTGGTAGGTTTGCCTCAAAGACGTTGACGACATGATTTCCATTTGGGTTGTAGTGGATAGGATGACATAGTTGGCCCATTTCCTTATCGTGAAAGTTTCTTACTCGGAAGAGGATTATACTAAAATGTATGTTAGAGATATTGTGAAGTTACATTGGGCCCCATTATCGATTATTTCGGATAGTGGAGCCCAATTCACTTCACACTTTTGGAGATCCTTCCAAAGATGACTTGGTATGAAAGTAAATCTTAGCACCACTTTCCACCCTCAGACGGATGGACAAGTGGAGCGCACCATCCAAACCATAGACGATATGTTAAGGGCTTGTGTGATTGATTTCTAGGGTAATTGGTATTATCGTCTACCCTTAATCGGAATCTCCTACAACAATAGTTATCATGCAAGTATCGGTATGGCAACTTTTGAAGCACTTTATGGTAGAATTCGCCAGTCACTAATTTGATGGTTTAAAGTGGGTGAGTTTGCTCTTCTTGGTCCCAAATTGGTGTATAAGGCCACTGAGAAGGTTCATCTTATAAGGAGAGGTTGAGATTGAATTTTAGTATGCAAAAGTCCTAGGCAGACAATAGAAAGAGGGACCTTGAATTCAAACTACGAGATTGGGTGTATTTTAAAATTTCACCTATGAAAGGGGTGATGTGATTTGGAAAGAAAGGAAATTTTGGTCACCATTTTGTGGGGCCATATCATATTTTAAAGAGAGTCGAGAGTGTTTTCTATGAGTTGAAGTTGCCAAATGAGTTGGCCATGATTCTTCTGGTATTCAATGTTTTTATGCTTAAAAAGTGTATAGGGGACCCGATTTCCTTTCTTCCTCAAGAAGGATTTGGGGTAAAAGAGGACCTTTCTTTTGGAGAGGTCCCGGTTGAGATCTTGGATTGTCAAATTAAGAAATTGCGTAATAAGGATTTTTTCTCCATAAAAGTTCTACGGAGGAACCACCTTGTTGAGGGTGCAACATGGGAGGCCGAGGCCAACATGAATACCCACTATCTTCATCTCTTTTCCTATACTCCTAGACAAGATTAAGGTTAGTAATTCCTTATATGTCTAGAATTAATAATGTTGAACTTTTAATGTTTTCCTAAAAATGTGCATATTGTAGTACAAATTCATGCCTAAGTTGAGTGTTTGTCTTTCCGTGAAATATGCTTATGATGTTGTCTCTCACTTGAGTTTGTCGTTTGATAAGTGTTCATGGAAGATTACAATGAGCACAATTGATATTGTTTTGATAAGAATTCAACATTTCAACATGTAATGTTCATATTGAGCTCATATTGAAATGGAGAAGGTAGTACCTCCTTACGGGTATAAAAATCGAGCTTTTGTTATGGTATGTGTAGATTAAGTGCCTATTTGTTTATGCTATGTTTCATGTTCAAGGGAGTTGAAATTTCCTCCTATGATCTTTGACACATTATGATTTTTTGTTATGGCTGGCTGCTATTCTTGAGTCTTTTTCCATTTTTTTCTAATAGAAAGGTTTAGAGTGTCATTAGCGGATGAATATTCCAAGGGGGGGGGGATATTGTAACATCCCGTTTATTACATGACCTATACTCGAGCTTAATATGTTAAATAATGAAGGTTTTAGACCTAAATAAGTAAAAATAACTTATTTCAGAAGTTTCAGAGCAATAGGATTAAAGAAAAGCCTTAACGTCTAGAAACTAGAAAAATTCAACTAGTTGGCGTCCCTTGGCGGTGGTTTAAGAGGGTTATATGGAGTCCAAAACTTTTAAAAATACTTTGGATAGGTAGAGTGTATTATAGAGAGTCTAAAGATTTGAAAACGACAGTCCAAGGACCATTGAAAGGGTCCTTGGGGAGGACCCAAACATGAGTGGGCAGGCTGAACGTAGGAAGAAATTTATCTTAGGTGTGCGACGCGAGCTTGACACGTAGCTAACTGCCTAAAGATTTTAGAGGCAGCCTTGAGACGCGAGGCTGACACGGATCTCACTGCCTCAGCTCAAAATTCAAAAATAAATTTGGGACCTACTTCCCATATACCGTAAAAGTCGTATTTTGGTGTTTTGACTTCTCCAATAAACCCATTAAATGAGGGATCTTTTCGGTAATTCAATGGGTGTCTATATAATACAATAGGATACATTATATGTCAATTTTAACACAAAATCAAGTCCCGGATGTTCAACTCAAAAATCTCTCTCTCTCCCGAATTCTTCCTTCATCCAAAACTCCATTGAAGACCATGAGCGCTCCAACAAAAAGATCAAGCCTACAAGTTTTTTAACACAATTATGTGGATTTCTCATCAATAAAGTATGGTTTCTTTCACTCTTGGGATTCATTTCCCTAAGAGGTCCTTCAAAATATGATTTCTAAATCCCCCAAAACTAGGATTTTTCTCCTCACATGGGTCTTCTTTCTAAAATGAAATTGTCAGTTTATTGTGATGAATTATGATGAAATAATGTTTTTTAAGAATTAATTAATTGTTATTTTATGACTTCCTATGAATTTTCCCTAGACCCATGTATTTCCCTAAATCCCTAATTTCTTGGATTGATTAAGGTGAATTGCTGAAGGTACTAATTTCTTAGATTTATTATAGTAAATCGTTCATGGTGATGAACATGTCCATTGTTTTCTTTGATTTTCATTTTGTTAATACTTCATTAATTTCCCTATTTCATATGTTGATTATGATTTCTTGGGTATTGAATTTTGAAGCCCCATGAAGGGCAATGAGGTATGATCTTGATTCTCCTTTGATATCAATTATGCAAGGTGAAATCTACTAATGAGATAATGATGCTATAGTCAATTGTGTTGTTTTGATGTTGGTGACAAGAACCTCATCCCTAACCCTAGATCTATTAATTGTCTATGAAGTATGTAATTATGTTACGATGTGATCATTATATGATTTAATGTAGTTTCTTATGATTATAATGTTGTGTCTTAAGTGAAATGATAATCCTCACTTGTGATCACCTATGAGCTATTATGATAAAATGTTTTCTTAAATGTCTAAAAGAGACTAATGTGAACTTGTATGATGTTATATGATGATTACTAAAGGGAATAATTACCTAGAACCGAAAGGGCAAGTAAATGAGATGCAGGTCTTACCTTAGTAAGTCCAGTTTCCCACTTGGGTTTCTTCACGACTAGTAGATATGGTTCCCAAAGATATGTGTTGTCTCATGAGATGGAAACCTTCACGATTAGCAGTCAAGGTTTCTACAAACAATGTCCTTGTCCCTTAAATATGTGCCAAGATAGGACTCTGGATCAGTTGATCCAAATAGAATAGCTATGTACGAATGGTTGCACCTTAGGAAAGTGTTAACCCTCTCTTTTTTATGTGGGGGTAGAACACTGGATTCCATGTAGGTCACATGGTATCGTGTCTGTTATGGTACTTATTTGCCTAATGTAA
The DNA here is from genome assembly GCA_027705065.1 of Solanum peruvianum. NCBI lineage: Eukaryota > Viridiplantae > Streptophyta > Magnoliopsida > Solanales > Solanaceae > Solanum > Solanum peruvianum. The sequence continues at coordinate 39,453,465 of JAKWJD010001764.1, forward strand.
AAGTATGAACAAGTTATGAATGTGAAATTCTACTAGGGTTGTCTTAAAGGTTAGTACATAGTGTGAAAAAGGGTATGAAACTTCTCTTACACATTGTATATGTTGGATCCTATAGGATGGTTCTAGCTTTGTTCTATTATGATTATTATTATGTTTATGATTATGTTAATAAGCTATGACTAGTATTGGTATATGAAGCATTTTATATATAAAAGGATATGTTGCAAGTGTGTAATGGGTTGCCTAATGTGATACTTAGCTTTGAATAGGGCTATGGGGCTTTATTCTTGGCATTGCACCAGTGTTTCTTGAGTTACTTATATGTTGATATGGTTATGATGTTCCTCATATGTGTACATTGAATTGTTGGTCATTTGTGCATAGTTTTGACTAAATTTTTCCTTATCTCTGCATTAACGAATTTACGCATAGGGACCATACTTAGTACATATGGTTTGTACTAACCCATATTTTTTCCCTTTTTCCCAAACATGTTAGGTTCTAGCCGTTGAGGTATCATTGAGTCTAATGCAAGAAGGCTTAGACTAGACTCTCCAAGTTTTGGTACGCGCCCTAGTTCGAGGATGCTACCACTCTATCTTAGTAGTACTTGTATTGGCTAGTAGACATTCATTTCTTTCCTATTGTAGAATATATTGATATAAGCCCCAAATGGAAATTATGGATTTGTATAAGGTCGTTGCCCGCATTGTTTGACTTTGTTAGATGTCTAATATGAAACAAAGTATTAGACTAAATTCCTATTCTTTGTTATGGTCTATTGCGAGAAGCCTATGTATGCAACCTATGTAGTTGTCCATGTAAACCTCCTTGCTATATAAGCAAAAGTTTTAATTTTCCCGCGTTTTTGACATATCATTGCTATGACAAATTCTAAGAGGATTTTTCTTAGTCCTCGTAGAGGATGACGACGCCTGTAACGACGAGGGTGTATATTATAATACTTTAGCAATAGAGACCAAATACATGTTCATAAGAGTAACAAACATCACATAGTTTCATTTACATGTAAGATCATTAAATTATTATCATTTACATTAATTATCGTATACATACATAAGAATATACTCTTAAGACTTCCTCAAGTCAAACTAATACATGGCATAGGTAGAGTCCCACACTCCTACCTAAGCGAAGTCAAACCTTATAAGTCACCCTAGTTGGTTTGTAATTCATTACTTTATTTTAGTGTAGGGAATAATTTCCTTAAGCGATATAGACCACAAGAGCTATGTGTGTAATCCGGTGTTATAAAACCTTATACCGATTGAAGGTGGTCTACCGGTCAAAGTAGAACAAAACATAAATGTATTTTTCTAGGTGGATCCACTTGCTAGTCTTTCTGTGGGGGGTAACATAGTTTAAGGAACTAAGATATATGTAGGAACTCTGTACATTCTACTTGTCATTTGGAACCTCATCTCATGAGAATCCATATGATGAGTATCCTGCATAAGAGAGTCAACACCTCATATGGAACTATAGGGTGAATCTTCCTCTATGGATAGTCAACACCTCCCATTGTCATGTTCCCTAAGTTCTTAGCTAACGTTCCTTTTGAAATGCCTTTAATTCTTTTATTTATCATCATAGATTTGTTTTAGTCATTGGGTCTATCCCTTATATAATCATCATCATCATAGCTCAATAAGAATTGCATTAGTATTTTCCTTTTATTTCAATTCATGCATGTGGGGTTAGAACATTTAGATTTCACATAATCATAAGGAACATTGGTAAGTTATCACCATTCTTATAACATTTACATGTTATCCAACACCTCATAAACCATATTAATGAAATTTCAATTCAACATCATACCAAACCTATCAATATTGATATGAGGTAGACATCAATACAACATCATCACTTAAGCACAAGTAACAATAATTGAAGTAAAGGGTTTAGATCACAAGCTTTACCAAATCTCCTTTACAGGAAATCATCCATGGTTTTACCATCAACCATTCAATTCAACCCAATAGTTGGTATAACATCATCATACAATAGTTATTAACACAATAGTAAGATCAATTACATCATCACTATCCCAATTAACATATATTTATAACCTAGGGTTAGGGGAAAAGGATTCATCATGAAGTCTTCAAGAATTAGATTCAATCGCAACAATACATTACCCTAAGCAGTCAATTAATGAATTAGAATAAATCAAGGAAGTCTAACAATTAATACATTCTTAAATTTTCATCAATTCATAAGCGAGATCAAAGATATGGGAATTAAGGAAAAGGGACATGATCTACATGAAATTTCATAAATTAACATCAATAAATTAACAATCTATACTTAATTAGTCATAGGAAATAAAAATTAATCATAATCCATCATCAATTTGAAGTTTAGAAGAAAACCCATTAGAATAGAAAACCCCTTGGAATTTTGTGTTTTAAAAATCAACTTTGAGAGAACATCTAGGGAAAAGGTAACCCACGAGTAAAGAACCCATACCTTAATGAAGATTATTCCACTAAATTAAAGTTAAATCCTGCAGAAATTAGTCTTCTTATTTAAGCTTTCTTCTTCGTTCAATTGAGGATGAAAAGAGAGAGAAACAATAGAAAGGTAAGAGCTTTTGGGTTTTTATTTGGGTATTTTATATGACTCATTAAATGTTAGGAAAACTGATTGGTAATCAATAAATAAATACCCCATGAAATACCCAAAATACACCTCGCTTAGATGACAAGGTAATGATGTCAAACTTCAAATCCAAATTTAAGATTTTTGTGAGGGAACATGTCTGCAACGCAGAGCTATTCCCGAATGATTTTTTAAATTAATTTTTGAGATAGTAGAGTCCGCGATGAGAACTTGAGATTTGACCAAAAGCCTCCATGTCTGCAATGTGTAATTGTTTCACTACGTGTATTTTTGGTGCTGCTTTGGCAACCGGCCAAGCCAAGTTTGTGGTCCTTTCATGGAATCCTAAGGCAACCGTTGGGTGGTCAGACCTGGATATTTTTATTCTATTTTAATGGTTTGACTTTGTAAAGTAATTTTAGAAGCTTTATACCTCATATACCACTCCTAAACACTTTAGAAATCTAAGGACGTTGCCCTAGTTAAATTAGACTAGCTTACGGACGTCTTTTGGATGTTTCTTGTTGTTTTGATTCACAAACATCCTAAATGACATGCATACATTATATATGATAATACAATCGTTTTCTCAACCTTAGAACTCATGTTATGCTCTATATTAGGTATTACATTTTCAATTTGTTATAGGAATGAATCTTGAAAGAGAAGGATCAAGTTTATTCGGATTTGAAACTTGCTTCGATGTAAGTGATGATTGTTATTCTATGATTTTTTAATGTATGATTGTTTTTTATTAATTATGATATTTCAGTATACATGAAAGTTTCAATATTTATCACACTTTTTGTAAATGAGATGAATTATGATTTCCACGAAATAATGACTTAAATGTATCATCTTGAAGTTATACTTGTGATTATGATTGTGGTGTGTTAAATGGATCTATTTCCATGTTCTGGAATAACTATCATTGATCGGTTTCCACGTTCGGCATAACTATGGTATTGGTTACCACGTTTTACAATAATAATTTGATCACGTACAACATTTCAGTATGCTAACAATTTGAGTTAAGGTTCAATGAAAGGAAAAATGATGTGATATAATATGTGAAGTTTTTTGTTGTTATTAAATATTGATGATATTGTATATGTTCGATATATATCCATGTCAATACAAATCTCACACCCCGAGCTACCCCCGAGACGTAGACAAAGGACCTAGGACCACAGGTGATCCCAAGCTAACCCTACTTGAATAATCATGACCATATTAAATATAACAAACTAATGTTGAAGCTAAAACATAACTAAAATGTTGAACTGGATATCGGAAAATGATCTAAATGTGATCTGAATGCTTAGAAACGTAACCTACGTATGCGTCAGTACTTGAGAGTTACTAAGTATGTGGGATAGAGAAAAGCTAAAATAACACCCTACTAAACAAACATAAAAACAAGTATATAATCTGAAGATGATGATTCTTAATGCTCAGTTAACTCAATTAAATGACCAATTTATAACTTGTTAAAATTGAATACTAGATAAACTGATAAATGGTCAATGCACTGGAATCTGACTGATCTGTGGTAGCTAATGATGTACCATGGTTTCACGTTACTTTCAATGTTTTTTTCCTTAAGTTTGTGTGTGTCTAGAGCATTTTTGTAGTAATTTTAATATATTTTGACTTTGTTTTGCAGGAAAGTTGTCCAAAACGGAAATGTAGAAGGCTATAAAGAATTAGTGCAGAACAGACCCAGAAAGCCATCGACGGACCATCGTGTCATCGACGGACCTTAGGTATTCATCGTCGATTGAAGGTTCAATCATCTCGAAGCAACTCAGGGGACTTTGAATAAATGTGGGGCTACGGAAGGATGGACGGTCCATGGACTGATCGACGGACCATCCTGGGAAATCGTTGATGTGATCAGACACTGCTCCAGTACCCGATAGTGAAGAAAAGCTAAGTATGGAACAAAGATAAGAATCCACGGATTGTAAGTACATCGACGGACCGTGTTGCTAGTCCGTCGATAGGATCCGAGAAGTTGCAAAGTACAGGCTTTTAAAAGATGCTAGGTAGGGACCGACGCAGACAGTTGACGATTCGTCGTTGGATCAACGGACCGTTTATGGGGTTGTCGATTGAAGCCGCATTTTGGACAATACTTTCCTTATTTAAAAATCATTTTAATTAAGGACTCTTTTTATTATAAATAGGGTGAAACACCTTATTTTTGGGGTTCATACATTTGTTCTAGGAGATTTGCTTTTACAATTTATTCAAATTTCCAAATTTTGTATTTAAGATAATTGTGTGACTATAAGTTGAATTTCTAGATTTTCTTCAAATTATTTAAAGTAAGTTCATGATTTATTTTTCATAAATTACGAATTGTGTCCTTTAAAGTATGGTTAACTAAATCCACAACTAGGATTATGGGAACTGTAGGTGATTAACAAGATAAAATTAGCTAAATAACAATTCTCAATTAGGTTATTGCATGCATCGATAGTTCTTTCGTCTAAAATCAATTTAAACGAGTGCAGACGCTTGAACTCACCTTATTTCCATTTGCCGGACCAAGGGGGTAGTTAATATGACTAAGAATTATCGACATAAGTTCGTGGATGCTATCTACTAGGCTAGTTTTGATCGGCGAGAAGTAATAACTAAGACAAACATCTAATCTGATGCTTAATATAAAGGAAAAGTAAGGGTTAGCAACTTAAATACATGTAACCGGACCAAGGTACAGAGGGGAATTCTCTAAATGCCAGTCCAAGGATTTAGAGATACACAACTTATCACTTTGCATGCAAAACACTTGGAAAGAATCATTACAACTAGGATTATGGTGTTATGAACCTTTGGAGAACACTTACACCATAGTTTCTCTCATAACGTAATAATCACCAATAATTTACTCTTGTTGGTTGTTTGATTTCAAAACATTGCAACACTTTTGTTTTACAAAACCCGCATTTTATTAATAGTTTTTATAAAGGACTTGACTAAATCGAGGTAATCCTACATTAAAGTTAAGTCTAAATAATTTTCTTTGTGGGATATACCCCAACCTAATAATTCGATTTTTTATTTAATATGACCGCTTATACTTCTTTGAGAAGTGTAATTTGAGCGTATCAGCTAAATGTGGAGTTCTATGTACACGCCCCGTCAAAAGGACCAATATACCTTGCCAGAGGTATAAAGGCATGTTGGCATGATCACTAAATTGATGCCCATAGCGGGGACTCAAAACCTACTTGGCTAGTAGTTTTGGGACTATTTGGCTACGATGAACCCTAGTCTAACTCAGTAATATGCTACTACAAATGAATTTAGTGATTAAGACATTATGAATTAATTTTTGTAAATACTAGATAGATGAAAAATTAACATGCAAACTGGGAATGCAACAATTACTTTTGATAATTATGCCTTACTAATTGATGCATGTATATATTCAGTAACTGAAATATCTGACCTTGCATGTCTAATTTAATAACTAAAAAAATACATCGATAGGGTTCTGAAATTAATGCAATAATCTGTGTAATAATAACATGGTAATCTTATTCGGAATATATAAAAAAAATTTCTAATATTCTAATGAAGTTCTAAAAATGCTTGGTCTAATCATGATAAGGGAATCAAGAGTCTAACAAAAAATTAAGGACCCAATGGGTTAAAGGATCAAACTATTGAAATCTCATATACGTTGTAATGAAATCCACAGAGAAATTATTCAATTTCGGGTCTGGAACTGATGGTACCTTGCAGCGTTCTTCAACTATGGTTGTTGACCTTTTTCTCCTATCTTGTTTCTAATTTTCTATGTTTTGATTTTTGATTTTGACTTGGGTTAGTTGTTTTCATATATCTAGTCTTAAGCTGACTAAAATTTCATTAGTTAGGTCTTAGACAAAGTATCTTAGGGGTTAAATGAACTAGGAAAAGACCAAAAGACCCATGGAATAATTATTGTCAGACCAATCAACAAGTTTGTACTGAGACGGCCCGTCATTTGTGTATGCGTGACAGCCCTTTACTAAAATGAGCAAAAGTTTTTACTTGGAGTTCATATTAATCAAACTCAGAGTATATGGAAAGATAATTTAAATATCTATCATATAATAGATCATGAAGCACCGAATTCATTTGGGCTAAAAATTATGACAATTTGAAGTTGACCCTATCAACAATTTCCCCCTAACTGATTGCAAACCTCACCTATGTTCCGACCTATAGACCGTTAATCGAACGACGGTCTCTTCTGGTCATTAGTAGTTCTTGCAAGAAGCAGGTAACTTGAGTCTCAACACAAAGACACAGACCACGGACCGCAGTCTGACTTATGGACCATATGTCTTCTAGTGGTTTGATATTTAGTCAATTTTATAGGGCTGAGTTTTAGAAGAGATTCGGTGGCAGATGAAAGATGCACAGTACGGGCCATAGATCAGACTATGGTTCGTGGATACTCACTGTTGATTGCACCTATAATTTTTCTGAAAAGTTTATCTATGGTCCATTTAGGATAAGGGGTGTTACATTATCTCCCTCTTGAGAACATTCGTCCTCGAATGAAGACTATACTAACTAAAATAGAGGGAGAAAGTTGTAATACCTACAACTAAACATTGAGAATTGAGTTTTTTACTTAATTGAGTTTGAAGAACATACAAATATGCAAAAAATGCAAGTACAATATGAGGAAACATGATTCTAAGACTGAACTAACACATGAATGACTAAAAAACTAAAGAAAAACTATTAGCTCAAGCTAGAGTGGGATCGAAAGGAAATAGGTGAGGATACTTGGCTTTCATTGTTGCTTCTGCTTGCCAAGTAGCTTCGCAATAGACTGACTACTCCACAATACCTTGAATAAAACTTCTTTGTTTGTCAACCTTCTAGCCTAACGATAAAAAATCTCAACGTGTACATCCTCACAAGTAAAGCTTTATTTCATATCCACGGTCTCCAATGGCACAACAGAGGCTAGATCTCCCACAGGGTTCTTCAGAAGTGAGATATGGAAGACTGGATGCACTACTTCTAGTTCTGCTGGAAACTCTAACTCATATTCCACCTTGTCAACCCTTTTAAGAATCTTGTAAGGCCCTTCATACCTACGACAAAGCTTCCCTTTATTGTAAAAACTCATCACCTCCTTCAAAGGTGACACTTTCAGAAAAACCCAATAATTCACTTGGAACTCTAGTTCCCTTAACCTTACATCTGCATAAAATTTCAGATGAGTTTTGGTTGTCTTAAGTCTATCTCTGATAAGCTGTCCTCTCTGCATATCATAAAGGACTCAATGTGGACCTATCAAAGCTACTTCATCTACTTAAAACCAACTAACATGAGATCTACATCTACGCCCATATAGTGCCTAATAAGGGGCCAACAGAAAATTTCCTCTCACAATGTGATTGCGTTGCATGGCAATTTACCCCGCCACTTGCATGCCTCGTCCATCAATGAAAAAAGTAATAGTCTTAATCGAAATTATTTTTGAGATAAATTGTTGAATGAGAATGGCCCACACACATCCATAATGTTTTGAAGGTGCTTGTGAGGGTCCTGGTGAGCAAATCCCCTGAAAAGTCCCTTCAGTTGCAAGAGTTGCAACATTGTGTTTTTTATGTGGAATACTATATTTCCCTTGTTTGGAGCTAAACGGATTGTCCCAACACCTGCAGTGTGATGTGGTCATTGAGGTTGAGATTTTGGACATATTGAGGTTGTTGATATTGTCCTGATGATCCACGTGGATCCCTTTAGTACCGTTCACACTCATGTTTTTATCAAACATTTACACAATCTACCAAACAAAACAAAAAGTTAATTTATTAAAATACTACACTAAAAGTTAAAAATTCAGAGCTACAATGTTTTCACGTGACACCACTCCATGACGACGTCGCAATTTTGATGCTTCTCGGATTATCATTATCAACGACACTATCCTACAGCTTGAGTGTCTATGACATAAAATTTGTATAGTAATCCAAGCAAGGATTGGGTTTGTGTCACATGAGAGTCGTAGTGAAAATAGTAGTTAACTTGAATTTCATTCTTGTTAGTAGTAACTTAAAAAAGTATGGAATAAAAGAAACTAAATTCGATTTGTGATATGAAAGTGTAAAATAGAAAAAGGTTTTGTCATGAGTAGTAAAAAGAATAAAAATAAAGAGATAATCCAGTATGGGGGAAGTTCCTGGGGTGTGACCGCAATATATGTAGACATAGATTGTTGAGTACATGCTTTCGATAGGTAATTTGCAAGATAATTGTTACTACACTAAACTTTAGGTAAAACTAAATTCCCTCTCGGACAACTTACCCCATATAAAAAAGGTTCCTCTCAAACATCCACTCGTCTAATGAAGACTTGCCTAAGCCTTATCTACACCCGCTCTTTCAATGACGAGTGTTCGGATATAGAACTAGGGGTCACTCTCTAAGGCTGAGCCATATGTCACCCCACTCTATAGGACATCAGTCTAGCAGTCTTAGTTTTGCCACCTCTTTCTCGAGAAACCTAAAATAACATTACTAGTTTTTAATTTTCAACTCCAAACACATTAAATTAAACCACAACAACTTGGTTAAATCACCATTAAAGTACATGTAACCTATCAACAAGCAAGACTCAAAAATATTATTAACACATATTTTCTAAATCATACCCCAATAATGGGGGTTTTAGCCACACCTAAAAATAATAATAACATATACCTAAAATAATTATTAAATCAACCCAGGAAAATAAATTAAACATTAATCTGGGCAAAGAAAGAAGAATAGAAAAGACCCACTTCAAATTATGAGGAAGAAGAACATCTTTCTTCAAGTCTCCCACAAAACCCTTTTGAAACATGAGAGAAACTTTAGATCTAAATCTGAAAAATATAAAACTATAATTCTTATGTTTGTCTCTCATTAAATAAAAACAGAATTTAGTATTTATAGATTTCAGATTTTGTGTTGGCAAATCAATTTGGTGAATTTAGTCATGAACTGCCGGGTGATTCGGCGATTCTCCCTTTGCTTAATTCTTCGTCGATTGTGATTTGCCTTCATTATCTATGTGTTCTGGATCAATAAGACGAATATTTGTTTCATGTAACTAATTGGTGAAGCACCAACTACTCCTTTCATTGACTTTTTGATAAATTTCTTTAGAGCATTGGTTACTATAACCATGGGAAAAGTATCTATATTCACAAGAAATCGCCAAGTTACTTTGTGATGCTTAAGCTTTATCTTTATATCTATTCATCCTTTTTTGTCCCGTTTTGCTCCTAATTGACCATATTTACACTAACACTCGAATTACCTGAATCATAAAAGTTTTCATTAGATTTTGAGACACAATGAGAAATTGAGGACACTATTTACAGTAAAATAAGGCTGCAAAAGAGTCGAATTTGAGGACTCATCAATCATCTACTTCGAAATATAACTCCCTTCTCCTAACATTAGTTTTGCTTTTCTTACTACTCTGTGCCATTTTTTACCTCTATTAAATAACTTTAACCTTGTCCAAAAGCTTGGTGAACTAAATCTTGTCCTATCAACCAAACTTCACACAAAGTCAAACCATCCAATATAACATATGCATCTTCTCCCATAATGATCTTCATGAAAAGACATTTGGATGCTCGAGTGGTAAATTTGTATGTTAACAAACTTGATTAGAGGTAGGTGATCATCCCAGTTACCTTTGGAATCGATCACGCAAGCCCTAAACATATCCACCATGTTTTGAAGAGTGTTCTCTTCTTGGCTATCTGTCTGAGCATGAAATTTGGTTCTCAAGTTCACCTTATAACCCAAGCCTTTTTTGAATGACTTCCATATTTATTCAGTAAATTAAATACGTCTGTCAGAAATAATGGAGACCAACACTCACATGGCGCTAAATACTTATTGAAGATACAATATTGCATAATATTCTACCAAATGGGTGGTCTTTATAGGTTAAAATGGGTTGATTTTGTCATTCTATCGACAATTACCCTAATGGAATTAAGCTATATGGGAGACCTTGGTACACCTGTGATGAAATCCTTATTAATCATCTCCCACTCTCATTTAGAAAGTTTTATATAATAGAGCAAAACAACTACGCCTTTGGCACTCTACTTTAACTTGTTGGCAATCTGGGCACTTAAGAACAAATTTTGCAAGCCCTTGTTTTTACTATTATACCAATACACCTTTTTCAAGTCATGATACATCTTTGTGGAAACCAGATAAATGTAAAATATGGACTTATGATCTCTCTCCATGATCCCTTCTTTGAGGCCATAAACCATTGGTACACACAATGTACCTCTATATCTCAATACACCATCTCCTCTAGTTTAAAAGCTAATACAGTTTGTTTATTAACATTTACCTTCAATTCAAGACAAATAAGATCTAGTTTTGCTTTTCTTTAACTTTTGATATTAATGATGATGCATCCCAATTCATCATTACTACTCCTCCTTCTGAGGAATCCAATAGTCGGACTCCTAATCGTGAAAGTTTATCCTCATCCTTCGCTTACTCTCCTTTTTCTTCCTCAATATATGTGATACTACCTTTAGACAACGTCTTCAAGGCATCAACAAAAAAATTAGTCTTACATGGGTGATAAGGAATACTAATGTCATAATCCTTCAGCTCTTTGAAGTGTAAAATATTGAACACTTTTTTGATAAATGAATACATCAACATGAAAACGACAAAAATAATGAAGACATATCTTCAAAGCAAATAGTACAACAATGACCTCTAAGGTAAGGTTTGGGTAATTCTTCTCATGAACTTTAAACTGTCTTGAGGAATAAACCATAACTTTCTCATTCTGCATTAAGACTCAACTAAAAACAAATTCTAGATGCATCACAACACACCACAAAAACATGTGAACATTCTAGTATGGTAAAAGTGGGGGTAGTAGTGAACATCTATTTCAATTCGTGACAGATTTTCCCATAAGCATAAGACATGTTAAACATTATTGTCTTATAAGTCAATTTTGTGAAAGGAGATTAAATTAATGAGAACCCCTCTAAAAGCATTCTCTAATAGCCAGTTAAACCCAAGAAACTTATACTATCAATAGGAGATGTAGGTCAAGACCAATTCTGAAACGTCTTAATTTTATGAGTATCGACTTTAATTCCCTCTCCACATAAAATATAGCCTAAGAATTCAACAGAATCAAGTCAAAACTCACGCTTAGAGAACTTGACATAGAACTCTCTATCTTTTATAGTGGTGAACTATTATGAGATGACTAGCATGATCTTCTTTATTCCTTGAATATATTAGTATATCTTCAATGAAGACGATAAAAGCATTTGTAAATTAGGTTTGAATACCATATTCATAAAGTCAATGAATGTTGCAGGCACATTTGTCAAACCAGAAGACATGAGAAAAAACAAATCATTACCATAATAGGTTCTGAAAGTTGTCTTTGGAACATCATGTTCCTTTACTATTAACTGATATTAGTCATATTTGAGATCTATCTTAGAGAAACAGATGCAATCCTAAAGTCGATCAAACATATCACCAATTCTTTGATGAGTAGACTTATTTTTTATGGTAACCACGTTCAATTGACGGTAATATATACATATCCTAAGGGAACCATATTTCTTTCTTACAAAAAAATATGAGAGAGCCACAAGGTAAGACACTGGGTCGAATAAATACCTTATAATATCTTTAAACTAAGTTGGTGCCATTAGATATGTTAGAATAGATATGGGACAACTATCTCGAAGAATATCTACACAAAAGCTTATAACTCTCTATAGATGGAGAAACATACTAAAAATCCAATGACCTAATCTAGAGCCCCACATTGTGAATAATGATGTAAAATCCTAAAAGTAATTTTTAGACCTAAACTACTATAATTAAATCGATTTGGTAGCACTAGAGTATAAACATCGTGGGACAACTAAGCCGTCCAAAAACTAGTCTTTTGTGTGCTAGTGTGTCCTTGCTTGTTGTATGTGTTCTGGTGTATTGTTTGGAGTTTATAATAAGCAGGAAGGACCCTAACAACTATAGTAACATGTTTAGGGTCATAACGTTTGGACATGACTCCCCAATTACAAACAAAAGGGTCCTTGAGGAGGACCGAAGACTTGGCCAAGGTGCTGGAAAAGCATCGTGTCAGCCGAACATTGAGGGAGACACTACGCGTCACGGACATGCTTTATAAAAAAACCCAAATTTGGTTCACATCGCGGAACCTTCTTTCAAAAAAATTAAATTTCAAGAAAATTGTGGGAACACCTCTTCTCAGGGACTTGTTCTACGACGATAATTCCAAAAAATAAAAGTTATGTTTGACTTATTTAAAAAGGTACAATTAAAGTTGGGGTGTTTTAGGTATTTTGGGGTGTGTTATATATTGAATTTGATTTATTTGACATTCATTACCACACAAAAAAAATCCCCAAATGAGAAAGCCAATTGCTCTCACTTCTCCCTATAATTCTCTCTATATATAAATCCTCCATTAAAGAACTTTAAATCTCCAAGGAATAAGGTCAATTTTCCAAGTGTTCAATACAAACTTAGTGGGATTCTCAAGACGAAGGTACGGTTACTTCATCCTTGAATGTTCTATCATTCAAGGATCCAATTCCAATGTTTTTCAAAATAACTTCAAAATCCTAATGAAAATTTTAAGCATGGGTTGTGTCATTAAAAGTTTTAAAATGATGATATATGAAGGATTCAATGTTAATTGATGGTTGTATGATAAAAAAATTGATGAACCCATAATCTTCTGGGGTTACTTTGTTTTTTCTTGTAAAGTGGGTTTGATAATTGTTATGAATATGGATAGTTTCATTTGGATTGCCATATAGAATTAATTCTTATTGTTATCTATCTGTATATATGTATAATTGTGATTTAAGTATAATTTGGTGATCTTGACCTTATGTGAATGAAGATGGCTATGTTTTGTTGTTATGATTGGAGGTCTTGCAAGGTGATTAAGAATAAATTATAATATTTTAAAATGGTGAGTTAATTAAATTGCTTAGTATAGTAGGATTGTTTGGCATGGTTGATCCACTTCTTATTGAGGTGCTTAGTTTTTGTTCTTATTAGATTGTGATCTTTATGAATCTATGATGTAAATTAAAGTTTTGTTATGTTTTTATGTGGAATATAGGCATATAATGAAGTTCTAATATGTTGATTAGTTAAACTTGAATAAAACTATGTTATATTGTGAATCAAAGAATGTTCATGTAAATGTTGGTATGTGATGATGACAGACTATGAAGAGTCTCTATATGCTTATATAATGTCTTATTTAGGTAGGCCTAGTTATCCCTACTAGATACATGAAAGTTATGTTAATGTTATCTCTGCATTTGATAGGCTTAGGCACCCTTGTTGTGAATTGTACAAATGAACGAAAGTATAGGATCGGCAGACCTAAAGTAGGTACCCATATATTAAGGACTAATATGGAACCTTGAATGAGAAAAGAAAGTTTATAATTAAGTGAATCTGATAGACATAGCTTTGCACCCATTTCATAAATGATCTATCAAAATGAACCTTGATGGCTAGATACTTGTGGATCCCTTCTTGGAAATGGTATTATGAGTTGATAAAGCTTAGTGATGGTACCTTCTCAAATACTCATATGTGAACAAACTTACTCTATGATAAGAAAGGCAAAGCAATGAATGAAGATGCTTATGTTAGTAGCTTTATTTGAGGGTGAGACTAGAGTACAAAGAAGCCCTAAATAACACTAAACCATGTGCATACATGGGATGTGTCCTTAGTTTTACCTTTGGCAAGTAGAACACCTTCCACGGTGTGAGATTTTCTAACACTGGATTGCATACCTAGATAGTATGGTATATGTCAGTTAATGTCTATTACGATCATGAGGGATGTGCACTCTAGTGATTGGATTGGTTCTACAAATTCGTAGGTGGTAGAATGGGACGCTATCTACACATAGAACGATTAGGCTTTGAAGATGCTAACATGAGTTCCCTAGGTCTTATAAGAACATTATGTGAAGCCCTTTAAATGTATCAATGCCTCTTTTAGGATCTTTAGTAATGGATACCGACTTTTTATTGTTGTATTTGAAAAGAAATATCCTTATCTTTTGTAGTCTCAAGGAAAACTTAGGTGTTTATTTAATAGGTTGTATTGGAGGTTTATTCATGTCTTACCTATGATGGTATTAGGATAACCATAGGTAGAGGGTTTAAATGGTTTTAGGGGTTATTTTATGATTATGGTTTTACCTTGTATATGAATATTGACTAGAAGATGTTTCTTAGACTTGTCTTATGAGACTTTTAGAAAAAAGTACGTGATAATTATATTACAAGTAAAGTGTCCCTTTTAGAATGGTTTATACAATATCACCATACTTATTTCTTAATTGTACTGATTTCATATATCTCTCTATGTCTACAAGTGTAGGCGGAAAGTTAGTATTCCTAGAATTAAATCTATGGAAGTAGAGTTCTCTAAAGATTTGTATGTCCTCATATGTTCAAGGACATGAATTTTATTTCCTGTTCTCCTTTGTTATAGACTTTGTGTTAGACTATAAGTTTCTTTTTAAATGTAAGGGTTGATACTCTATGATATTGAGATGCGCCTAAGATGGTTTTCTGATTAGATTTAATCCTTGTTATAGTTTATGAAAGAGTTCTCTTTAGTGAATTTATTGTGCAAATTTTTAATCTCACGCTACATTTCATAATTATGTAATAAATGAATGGTAAGATGTTTGTATAAGATCTCCGAGAGGTGGAGTACATCGTGTGGCGACATGGCGGTGCTCTCGGATTGTTCCAAACATGGTATTAGGTCATAAGGTTATGAAGTATTCTTTAGGGTTCAAAGTCTAATAAGGATGCAACTAGTAGAGTTTTGTTTATTTGTGTCAGTCGCGATACATCTATGAGAGACAGTCTATATGAATATAGAAATTTCACTTTCTTCATTACTCTTGTGTTGTTCCATAGATTTGAGTTCTAAAAGTGTTTTTTCGTAAGATGTTTTCATGTGTTTATAGGATATGAATACAAGAAAGACATCCACAAAAAGTGTAGAGGAAGAAGTAATGAACGAGGGAGTTCCTGCCTGAGAGGAACAAGTTCTTAAAGATGAACAAGTACCTATAGCTAATAAAGTGAATGAGGTTCCGGTAGTTCTCCCCAACAGTACTAATGAGGAAGTTAGATGGGCTATTCTTACCCTAGCCTGAGAAATTATGGCCCTATAGAATAGAGATTTGTGACCTAGAGTGAATGCTATTTAAAGTACCATGACCTCTAGGTTTATAGATTTTGTAAGGATGAATTCTCCTGTCTTTATTGTCTCTAAGGTGGGAAAGGATCCCTAAGATTTCTTAGATTAGGTTTACAATATAATTCATGCTATGGGTGTATCTTCTAGTGACAAGGGGGAGAGTTGACTTCATTCTAATTGAAAATGGTTTCTTAGGTTACACACAATAAAAGTAAAGTAGTGCAGTTAAATTGGATCCTATATAGTGGGAAGAGTTCAAAGAATCATTCATAATTAATTATTTTCACCGTAATATAAGGGAGGTTAAGATTGAGGAGTTTATAAACCCCAGGCAAGGTAATATGAGTGTGGAGGAGTATTCTTTGAAATTTACCTTGTTGTCTAGATATGCTCCATCTATGATGTCTAACCCTAGAGATTAGATAAGTAGGTTACTTTCCGGTGTTTCCTATCTTGTGTAGGAAGAGTGTCGCACAACAATGCTCCATGATAACAAGATTCTAACTAAGCTCATTGTGTATGCTCAATCAATTTAGGCTTAATAAAATGACTCCAAATCAAGATGTTTGTAGTGGTTTGAAGGTTAACAATGAGAGAGGCGGTGGTTCCCAACATGATAAACCTATTTTATCAAATTGTGGGAAGAAATATTCTAGAAAATGTCTAGTTTGTACTAGTGGATGCTTTGGATGTGGGAAGAATAATCACAATGTGATAGATTATTTTTACTAGAGGAAAAAATATAAAGAAAATCTCTCTACAATGGTCCAATTATTAATGAACAAACGAAGAATTATTGTTTCTATAAACTTCAAGCTAACAGGGAAGCAAATCTGGATGAAGGTGCGGTAAGTTATAGTGTCCATTTTTTGCATTGTGATGAGTTATTTCCAAGTGGGAAAGAGCATGATGAATATTTGGATTGATGGTTTTTTTCTCTTCTCTTATACTCTATTCAAGCTTGAGATTTAGAATTTTTTAGTGGCGTGTTGCATGTATTTTGAGTCTTTGTGAAAAATGAGTTTCCTTGATCTCCTCAAATTGTGCAGTTTTTTTTGAGTTTATGTTTAGATGGTAAAATGAGTTTTATTGACTTTGTTTACTTTTTTTTTCCATGTTGGCCGGTCTCTAATGTAAAATTGCCGAAATGCTGAATGAGTTGAATTATGAGAATGCTTAAATAAAATCTAGAAGATGTTTCTTAATGTAATTTTATGTGAAACTTGCATGATTTGATTAAAAATATAGTGATGAGCATGATGATATGCGGAGGAGGAAGTTCCTCCAATATATAATGAGAAATGTGGAGTCTTATTGCATGATGAGTTGTAGATATTGTTGTTACCTTCTTGTTGTGATTTTAGTCTCTAATACGTGTGGTTGACTTTCCTCCTAATTGTGTGTATTGAATACATTTTTGAATATATTATTGTGCTCTGATAGTCTTGATTCGCTATATGTTGAAAGTGTTTTTGTGTAATTCAAGTACTAATGTTTTCCAAGTGGGGGAGTACTAAAACACCCCAAAAATTTCATGACCTAAACTAGAGCCTCACATTATGAATAATGACTAAAAATGGTTAAAATAACATTTTCTTACCTAAAATACTTTAATAAATTTTGTTTCATAGCATTGTAGTCTGAACGTGAAGGGATGATAAAGACGTATGAAAAATAGTCTTTTGTGTGCTAGTGTGTCCTTCATAATAGTATATGTTTTGGCATACTGTTTGAAGTCAATAATCAAGGGGGATTACCCGAGAGACATGCTTACGGTCAAATTGAACGGGAATGACTCACCAAGGACAAACAAAAGAGTGCTTGAGAAGGACCAAAGCCTTGGACAAGGTGTAGTCAAGGAAGCGTATGGTAAGAACGTTGAGGAAGACACCCTGTGTTGTCGACCTGCTTCACTTTTTTCAACATCTTAAACCACATCACGAACCCTTCTTTAAAATAATTAATTTCTTGAAACTTGAGGGAACACCTATCCGATGCGGACTTGTTCCCCGACGATAATTCCGAAAATAAAAGTTATGTTTGACTTATTTAAAAAAGTCCAATTCATGTAGGGGTGTTTTGAGTATTTTAGGGGTGTATTATATATTTAAGTTGAGTCATTTTACACTCATTCCGACACAAAAACAATTCCCCAAATCAAAATCTCAATTGCTCTCACTTCTATGAAAAATTCTCAGTATATACAAATCGTCGATTGATGAACTTTCAAGCACTAAGGAAAAAGGTCAATTATCCAACTTTTCAATCAAAATTTAGTGGTCATCTCAATAGCGCTAAGGAAAAAGGTCAATTATCCTTGATTCTTCTTTCATTCAAACATCTAATTCAAAGGCTTTTCAAAAGATCTCAAAAATCATAAAAATTGGATTTTGAATTATAAACATAGGTTCTTCAACTAAAAGCTTTAAATTGATGATATATGAAGTATTAAATGTTAAGTGATGGTTTTATGATAAAAATAATGCCATGAACCCATGATAGTACTAATTCTTATGTTTTTTATTATGAAGTGGATTTGAGAATTGTAATTGATTATGGATGGAATTGTAATTAAATTGCCTTATAGCATTGGTTCTTATTCTTCTTGTGGAGGTTCTTACTTCTTGTTCTTATTTAATTGTGATCTTAATGGATTTATGATGTCAATTGAAGTTTGGGTATGTTTTTCTGTTGATGATATACATATTGTGAAGTTGTGGTATGATAATAAGGTAAACTTGTATAAAGTAATGTGATATTGTAAATGAAAGTATGTTCCTCTAAATGTTGGAATGTGACGATATAGACTTTGAATAATCTCTTTATGTAGATATGATGTCTTGTTTTGGAAGGCCTCGTTATCCTTACTTGATACATTAAAGTAATGTGAAATTAATCTCATAACTTTGTAGGCTTAGGCACCCTTGTCATAGAATTGGTAGACCTAAAAAAGGTATCCATCTATGAAAGAATTAATATTGAACCTTGAATTAGAAAAGAAATTTTATAATGAAGTAAATGGAATATTCCTATCGTGGTACCTCTTTCATTATTGAGCTATCCTAATGAACCTTGATCAATAGACCCTTGTGGATACGCTCTTGGAAATGGTATTTTGAATTTGCAGGGCTTAGTGAATGTACCTTCTCAAATACTCTTATGTGAATGAACTTACTCTATGCGAACAAATGCAACGCACCGAGTAGATATTCTTGTACTAGTACATCTACTTGAGGATGAAGCTAGAGAACAATGAAGCCCTTGATATCCCTAAATCATGTGCCTACATGGGATGCGTCCTTACTTTAACTTTTGGCAAGTAAAACACCTTCCACAGTGTGGGGCTTTATGAAACTGGATTCCAAACCTAGGTAGTGTTGTTTATGTCGGTTAACACCTATTCTCATAATATGGGATGTGCAGTCTAGTTTTTTGATGGGTTGTACAATGTATAGGTAGTGGAACGGGACGCTATCTACACATAGCACGAGTAATTTTTGAAGATGCTAAAGTGAGTTCGCTATTTCTTCTAAGACAATATGTGATGTCCCCTGAAATGTATGAATGCCTCTTTTAGGATCTTTAGTAATGGATGTCGACTTGTTGTGGTTGTATTTGAAAGGAATATCCTTATATAAGATAGTAGTAAAGAACACTTAGGCGTGCATTAAACAGGTTGTATGGGAGGTTTCTCCATGTCTTACCTAGGTGAGTCTTAGGATAACCTTAGTTAGATGGTCTAAATGGTTAAATGGGTTACTTAATGAATGTAGTCTTACCTTATGTGTTAATATTGACTTGTAGATGTTAATTATGCCTCTCCTATGATATTTTTACCAAAAAGATCCTGAGAGGTATATTTCCACAAAATTGTCCCTTTTTCATGGTTTTCCTGCATTTTACCATTCTTGTGCTTAATTGTATTAATTCCATATTTCTCTTTATGTCTTCATGAATAGGTGACACGTGAGTGTATGTCTTCATATGTTCGAGGACATGGATTTTATTTATAGTTCCCTTTTATTAAAGTCATTGTATTAGCCTATAAGTTTCTTTTCAACATAATTGTTATGACCCTATGATAATGAGATGCGTCTAAGATGGCTATGTGATAAGACTTAGTTATTTTAATTTTTTATAAAAGAGTTTTCCTTATCGATTTTATTATGAATTTTTTTTATTCGCACTACTTTTCATACTTATTAATCATTAAATTCAGAGAAGACTGTATAAGACCTTCGAGAGGTTGAGTACAGCGACTTCGGGGTGCTCCTGGTTTTTTATAGAAGGACCCTCGAAAGACTTTTTGAAACTCTCTTACTACTGAAACTGATTGAATAAGAGGTACCTTATTACAAAAATCATTAACTCAAACTGGGTGATGCACACACCCCTTTGAAACTAACTTCCTTGCCTTATGGTTTAAAATGAAACGACTGCTGAACTACTTTTCATTCTAAGACTAGCTCATTTAGAATCTGAAACATGAGAAATCTATTCCTACAATCAACATAGCCATAGCTGGATTGAAGCCAGTCCATACAAAGAATGACATAAAAATCTACCATGCATTACTCAAATAAATAAGACATGGTACGCTTGTGATTGATAGAAAAAGGAAAATCACTATAGACTCTCTATGTTAGAATGGACTCACGAAATGTTGTAGAAACAATGAATGGTTCACTATGGTTCTTAGGAAGAACATCAAATTCATAGAAACCTATGGATTTACAAAGGATCAGTTTACTAATGGATCTAGAAAAGCAAAAAGAGTAAAGTCAAAGACATGGATAATACCATTGAAACATTTGGTAAATCTTCTTGCTCTTGGAGGTTGTTAATAACATATAAGTGATTTGTTCCTCTGCCACTACCATAAGAAGCCAATCTTTGTGCAGTTCTTTCTGGTGGAGCAACTAAAGAAGAATGGGCGCTATTGACCTCATTCCCATTAGCTTACTTTTTCTTCGGACATTATAACATGAAAGTACCATTCTGACCATATTTGATGGTCTTCACAACATGTAATTGAGTGGTTCCTACCACCCTTAGTGCATACAGGAGGCTAATTACACCCTTACACCATATGACCCTTAGAATAGGCAGATTTCTTAATGATGTTCTTATTGTTGTACTCACCTTTGTTCTTAGGTGAAAGTGCAATTGCAAATTATGTAGCATGTCCTTTCTGTTTATATTGGAAGGATAATCGGCTGGTATTACCCTTCTATTACACAGACTCGTTCCCTATCTTAGCTCTATTATTCTTCAACTCTTCCATATTCCTTAGATTTTCTTCCTTAACCTGTTTCACATATACAATTACCCTCGATATATCCATGTCCCTAATAGGCATTGTTTTCCTTCCTTCTTTACTTGATATAAGGGACAACCCAATAACAAACAAACTCATTCTACTCCTCACATCACCAACCATATAAGTAGCATAACGGGACAATTGGTTGAACTTCAACCCATACTCATTCATAATAAGAGAATCTTGTTTAAGAGTCAGAAGCTCCCATAACATAGCCACTTTCAGTTCAAGGGGAAAGACACACCTCAAGAAAGCCTCCTCAAAACAATCCTAACTCGAGGTGGTGCATCCTTATCGCTACACTCTTTCCACTGATTAAACAAAGTCCTAGAAACATGCTTAAGTTTATATAAAACTTGTTCAACTTTGTAAGTATCAACAATGCACATGAGATCAAATATTTTTTGTAGTTCCTCAACTACGTATTCCATATTCTTTATAGTGCTTGAACCCCGTGAAACTAAAAGTATTTGTCTTTAAGAACTCTAAGATCCGAGAAGTATTATTCCCTTCATGTCTAGTTACTTTTGTTGCCCAACTTGATTGGTCACAACTTGACTCACCATCTGGATAGCCTCATGGAACATAACATTGGTACTTGTCCTTGAGGTTGCACTTCAAGTGAATTAGGTGCCGCTTATTCAGGTGGTTGAACATTTCTCCTAGTCAGACGACCTCTTACTACTCTTCGTGAATAAATAATTATCTAAAAGCATGTTTAAGCAAGATTTAGAAGAAAACTTTTTAGAGATCAAACTCTAACACACAAAATGTGTGTGAAAGAAGTGTGAAATTTTCCTAAGTATTGCAGCCTTCGTTTTATAGAAATGGCGCGCTTGACACGGCCTTACAGATTCCCTAGGACTCTTGAACTCTATGCTCTCATACAAAGTATCTCATGCACTGAGCATATACCATGGGTGTGGCGGCACTCAGCGGAAGGCATAACTTAATAAAGATAAATGTATGAAATAAACTCGAATGTTATAAAGGAACATTCATTTGGACCGTAGAGCGTACTAATGACTTAACATAACATAAAAACAATAGAAAGACTAAATAACTAAAATATAACTTTGTTCAGAGCATATAAAACAACTGAGATGGATATAGGGACAATATCCCTGATCATCCTAAACAATGAATACTGGAAAGCAAATGATAACGAAGAGTCCTCCAGAAAGTAACGAGGATGAGGAACTGACTCTGAAATTATCTTATGACCAATGATGTGCTGGATGTCAATCCTAGTAACCTATATGTTCATCTTAATATGATGCAAGTAGGGACGAGCATAAATATTGAAAAACCCCAAAACCAAACTGAACTAAATTGTTTTGGTTATTTAGTGTGGAATCTTTGTTGTTTCGGTTTTGTGTCAGTTCTTTACCTTTGGAACTTCGGTTGTTCGGTTTGGAATTTGATGTAGGGGCCTCGATACTATAGTGCACCAAATAATCTATTTTTTTAATTAAATTTAAAATTATTAAATTATATTGCTTATATAATAATATTTATACGTTGTTTACTCAAAATATTTTGTGGCTCATTAATTTCATCTAGGGAGTACAAAGAGAAACAAATCCTTTGGAATCTTTGATAAAAAATCATTTATGCCTTCTTTATTTTTATTAAACACAGGAAAATCATAATACTTTATCATACTAGCTCTTTTTTTATTCACACCATAAACCTGATTTAAAAATACTAGACTAAACCGAACTGAAGTAGAAAAAACAAAATTGATTCGAGCTACTTTTCTATGAAATATGGTGCACATTTTTTAAAAATGCAACAACAAAGAACCAAACAAAAATTTTATCAAGCAAATAAGAAGAAGTGAATTCCCACCAATATATTCAAGTCAACTAACATCAATATATTTATGTATAAAATATGTGACTTTGAATCTTAAAAACGACTTATGCTTGAAAAGAATCTGAAGAACTTATATGGCTCAACTAAACTCAACATTGCTAAACTCGTCTAAGACCCCAAAAATGACTTAGGTGTGTTGATACTAACTTGTGACTAATAAGCTTTCTAATATTTTAAATAAGTGTTTTATAGTATGCATGCATGATTTGATGTAATTTGGAGGTTAATCATACAAGAACGTCTGAGACGTTCGAATTATAGCCCTTGAATTGTATGGTTGTGTTCTAGTGTAGGTTGGTAAATTTTATTTGTTGTTTGATGCTCAAATTTATAGGAGATATTCATATCATCTATACGAGCGTATTTTATTTGTAAACGTCCGCGAAAAACTCCACAAGGATTGACTAAAGAGTCTTAGAGGAGGACCCAAGCCTTGCTCTAGCATGCTGCCCAAGGCAGCAACATGTGCTCGTTCGGGGAACAAATACGCTTCAAGCACTTGGTCCACCAAGAGCCAAAATGTTTCTACACATCATGATCACATTGAGGAATCCACTGGTTTGGAAGTAAATTTAAGAAAATTTTGCGGGAGTAGCTTCGTGTTGCGGAATTGTTCCTCAACAAAGATTTCAAAAATGAAAGATGTGTTTGACATATCTAAAAGTCCAAAAAAGTGTGGGGGTGTTTAGTTAATATTGGGAGACGGTTATAGATAGTTTGTAGGACATATTTATCCCCTCTCCGAAGTAAAACCCCCAACACCAATGAGAAAATCAAAAATCCAAAAACTCTCTTCTTCTCCAAATACCCTCAAACCTCCATTGCAGGGAAAACTCAAGTTGAAGCTAGTAGCTGCATTTTCATGGTTTATTTTAAAATTTCTGATGGTTCTTATATTAAAAATGTATGGTGATCCTTTATCCTTTGTTATGCATTCATCTAAAGAGTCAATCAAGTATTTTCAGAATATGATTCAAAGACCAAAATTCCCAATTTTCAATCCACCCATGGGTTGTTTTCTAAATTGATTTAAAAAGAATGTTCATGATAAATTAGTGAATATGTACTGTTTTAAAGATCAATTCCAATCCAATTTCATGATGAACCCCTGATCCTCATAATTTCTAAAATTGAATTATGATGTGGGTCTTGAGATCTTGACTCTATGTTCATTAAATAATGTTTCAATTGTGTTGAATTGCCTTTTCTGTTGTTAATCATGTGAATTTTATATGAATTTTTGAAATAGTGATCAAGATGTATGGATTGGGTAAATAGATCTGTATTCCCCGACTTTTTATAGACATGATGAAGTAGTGTACCTAATGTGAACTTGAAACCATGATGTTTGATGTATGATTTCGTTTTTGTAATGGTACTTTTAGCTAATTTTTTTACATTTATTAATGTGAATTATGGGAATTGATCACTGATGATCAAAGCTTGGAGGAATTGTAAGATTTCCCTATTCTCTCTTCTAGTCATTAGAATTGCTAGATGCTTGGCCTCGTATCGAATTGTGTGGTATGATGCAATTGTGTGGTTTTTACCTTATTGTAAATCCTAATATGTGTTGTTAATTTACTTTAAGTCAATTGTATATTCAAAGTGTGGTTCTGATGATCACCTAATGTGATGTATGATGCTTAGTCTTCAATGTTAGTTCATGATCTCGGTTTCATTGATGATGCTCCCTATCGTTTAAATGACTAAGTTACGGTTTTGTATGGTGTACATGTTGATGTTTGAATACTCTTGTGTGGTATGATACCTACCTTTGAACCTCTACATGAATGTGTGGTCTTAAGTACGATTAGGAGTCTTAGAGTCAAGTAATCTATGTCTTGTCTTCTATGTTATAATCTTGATTTGTGTGGTCTATAGTTCCTATTACTCTATATGTTAGTTTTCTATGGTTAGGGAGTCTGAGCTTTTTAAGTGGCGGCCTTAATGCTAGGATTGTTACCATTACGTGATCATGTGGTCAAATGTATATATACACCTCATGCATGACTATAAGTAGGATGGAATCAAGGTAGCCAATGAAAGGATAATTCGCATACGCACTAAAGTCTACTACTATGCATGTAGCGTAAATGTCCATGAAGTCGGAATGTATCTCTTACTAGGATGACTTGATAGTTGTACTAGTATGGAAAAGGGTATGGGACCTTGTCTATGCATTGCACGTGTGTGCCTTAATAGGAAAATTCCTAGGTTTGGATTTCTATGTGCATGAATATAAATGTATCACTATGTTATAAATGTGAATATTGTCGTATTGTGTTTGTGTGAAAGGTTTGTTCACATATACGTATACTGATACACATGAATGATGATTTAGTCAATATAGGGGAACTTGAATGGTGTTCCTCAAGAGTAACCTAAACTAGATAGGTATTTGAATATGCTATGAGCTAATCATATGAGGATTCAAAATCCGAAACCTATGTTTTATGAAATAATTTAATAAAGGCATTAAAAAATGGAACTTAGTTTAGCACCGAGTGAACTTCATAATCGAAGGCGTTTGTTTCCCTTGGAAGGAGATTCACTATTGTGTTCTCGTAAGGTGTTGACTTCCCTTGGAGAAATATTCACTTATGGTTACCCATGAGGCCTTGACTTCCCTTGAGGAAGGTTAAACAATGGTTTATGTTGAGATGAGGCTCCATATTCTAGTGAGCATGTAGAGGTATATATATATGTATATATATATATATATATATATATATATATATATATATATATATATATATATATATATATATTCCATAATCTATACTTGCAACATCGTATCTAGCAAGTGAATTACCTTAGTATGCTAGAATGTGCTAATGTTTTACCTTGGATAGGTATAAACACCTTCCATTTGTATAAGGCTCTACACCACCAAATTTCAAGTTTAGCAGCATAGTCTTACTATAGGTTTAGGATATAGTTTCCTTAAAGTAAAATGTACAATAGAATTAAAGTATATTAAAGGACCCTAACTAGGATAACCTAAGGGAAGGTACTAAGCATAGGTGGAAGTAATGAACCCACCTAGACATTGCACAAGTATCTATCTAAGGGAGTGCTAGGAATGTCCTCTAACGTATATCCATATATTTATGGTTCTCTTGCATGACACTGTGTTAGTGTCCGCAGGATGTGATGATATGCATGATATGAAGTTCTAATATGACTATGCTAATAAGTTCTTACATTGAAGTATATTTGGTTGACTATAGTATTTTGTATATGAAGGATATGTTAAGTCCTGTGGTCTCATGATAGGTTAACTAAATATGCGTGAGGTTATTGGGCTTCACATATACATTACACTAGTAGACATAGATTGGGATTGGGAGTAAGGTTTTATAATGTCCTATGTGAAGTGAAATATGTATACATGCAAAGTGAATAGAGTTCACTGTGATGTCCTTACGGTCTTGGCTTAAATAATTCTTTGATGTATTATACTTCATTGATGGTATGTTTTGGCATATGTAATTTTTTATGCATGGTTTTCCTTATGACCTTAAGGTTATGCATTACACCAAATATAACTATAGGGTTACTTGGGAGGTTGAGGAGTTAGAAGAAGAAGTTCACTGTAAAAAAAACGCTTACTGAAAGGGAAAGTAGGTTACTGTAATGTGACATCAAATGTACCATAAAAGCATTGCATGATATTATATCTTATATGACTAATGAATTTTCCTATATGAAGTATATGAATTGTATAAACTATATAGTATCAAGTTTTTTGAATATTTCTCAACTATGCATATGCATGACTTCAAGTAAAATGTCGCTTTTAAATGCATATTTTTGCATAGTTTCCATACTTAGTACATTATTGTACTAATTACATTCTTCTCTACCTTTTTACACAAAGTGTATGTTATGGATGCTTAAAAGATGTCTTTAGATGATGAGGAGCTTGATATGTGTTTCCCAAGCTCAAGGAAAGGAATCCTTATGTTCCAAGGATTTCCTATGTCAAGTTTATATTTTATGTATTATAATAGCTTAAATATTAGCATATGATGTACTATGAATGTTTAAAATTTTCTGCTAAATTTACCTATGACAATGCGATAAATGATGACTATGGGCTTGTATAAGACCTCCGACAGGTCAAGTACGTCATGTTATTTCTAAGGCGTACTCCCCGGTCGTGACAACACATTTCAATGTAAACCAGTTTAAAACAAGTGAAATATCAAGAAAAGTTATTTAAAATCATGATATCAACTTTATGTATCTGAAAGGATGTAGAGCTATTATGATGATACATTGTTTTGCCTCACGATGCGAAAGTCGTCCTATACCTTGCCTAGGGTAAAGAACCTTAACTAATAGTAGATCCACTAGTATATGCTAAAAAGCACTAAAGGAATCATCTAAAACATAGTGACCCTTATCGACCCATGATGGCTACATGTTTAATGGGGTTGTATGTTGTCTGAAATCTCCCACACATCGAATATCATTACTACTCCCAAAAATATGTTATTAGATCTTATGGTAAAAACATTTCATATTTCTTTGAATTGAGATAGTTTCTCAAAAAATTTGCACAAAGGCTACTTCCTTCTTGCTTTATCTAGAATGAGATTAGTGTTTTTTTAAAACTACCTTGATGGCTCTTTAGATATCGAGGTTACTTTTCTTGTTTATATGTGAAAAACATTTTTAATGATTTGGGAATACATTTTACCCATACTTTTAAAGAAATGAATTCGATCTTAACTCTTTACTCTTAACTCAACTTGAAATTAATTCTTACTTAAAAGTTAAAACATTTGGAAAAGGCTTTTGAAAATATCTATGAACTTCTTTGAACTCAACTCTTACATCACTTGACATTGATCTTTACTTTCCTTGGATTTGATTTTTTATACAAGGTCCATGGTCTCATGTTTACTGAAGATTACATGATAATTAGATGTACCATAGACTATTGGAATCAACTAACAAACATAGGTACATTGCTAAGGATCACGTACAAAAAGGTGAGGAAGAAATGGGTAGGACGGGCGTCGGTGGCGCTCATAGAGACTTGTGGCACCAGCGGGAAAACTTAAGAGTCTTCCATTTGGCCTGCTGTCTTGCGTGACACTCTAAGTGTGAAACTTAAGAGAATCTTTTGGGGTACACTGTCTACTGATACTCCAACGGTTATTTTCTCGAACACTTTAAATCATTTATAGTGTCAATATACTGTAGATTAATACTGAAATTATACCAGAAAAAATAATCAAATATATAATAGATTCATACTAAAAATACATCAGCAAACATGATTCAAAATTCAAGAAACTCAAACAACGCAACAAAGAAGAAATTCAAACAAAACTTTCAACAATATTCGTCAAGAACTAAATTTCTTATCTTTCAAATATTTTAGTTCTCTAAATTAGGTCATGGTTATCGCGTCAGTGATCTAACCAAATGCTATGTGATTTTGTATACGTTGTTGGGATTACCCCTTGAAAAAATCCCCAAGCTAAACTCGACGATCTTGATGAATCTTGCTTCTCTTCTCCATTTTCCTCTTCTTTTTCCCTTTTCTCCAAGCCCTAGTGTATTATGCTTAAACTGTCAACTGATATAATTCTTAATAGACCCTATCTTAGTTACCGAAAATGAAATCAAATAACTGGCAAGGAAAAGGCCAAACTTAACTTTCAAAATCCGTATTTGACTTTTATTATTCCAACAACCCAACTTCCAAAGGACATAACTAACTCATACAAATTCTAAACCAAAAAAACTAAATGACGTTGAAAACATCATTTCAATAGATTTCCTACCATGTCTTAAAGTAATTTCTAACTTATCTATATCTAGAAGTTATGGCCCTTTGATGTTTACAAAATCCAACTTATTGTAACTTGATGAAATTTCCATATTTTGATTCTTTTCAAAAACTACTATTTCCAATTACTAGTTTGATCATAGTTATTTCAATTTGAGAGATCTTACACTCTTGGCGAGTGTGGAGTACATCTTTTTTTTATTTAGAGAACTTTAACCTAACCCACTAGGAGAATCTTTCTACCTTTTTTTCCCTTAGGCGTATGTGTCGGTCAATTCCTTATCCATACTAACATAGCATTTAACCGCATGCTTTCTTTTTACAGTTAGCACAGGTAGACAATGAAAATCCTATACATTTTCCTTGTTGAGGTTTATGGTTAGATACACTATATTTGTTGAATCTTTGTAGATCATTTAAGGATCCTTGAACGTAAACCGTTCATGGAACCTAGAATGAATACGCCCATCGGAACTTTAATGTGAACAGTCACCATTACAGGTCCTTGCCTTCTTTATCTCTCTAGGTTTTACCTTAAGTTTCTCTTCTTCGATATGTTGTGCATGTACCATTAGCACACACCTCAGACAACGTAGAACTCAAATTAAGATTTGAAAGATGAAAAAATTGCTAACCCTACAAACTTAATTATTAATTTGACAGAAGACTTTAAGTGGAGGTGTAAGCTAATGCTTTTAAAATACTGTAGAATTTTGTTAAAATAATATTTCTAGCTATACATCACAAAATGCATAAAAGAGTAAGGGACTCGGATCAATATAAAAAGAATCTCACCTAGCTAAAACCTTCCAAGTAAAGGAAATTTTTTGAAGCGAATACAAAGAAAATATTAAAAAAATTGAAACCACTTCAATCCCAAATAATTACAAGTTTGAGAAGGTTAAAAATGAATGAGAATAGGCAAATATGGTGATTAAAGATGGAAAAAAAAGTTTAAAATATCTATCCAACACGGATTGCTTAACATGTTCCACAAACGAGAATTACAGAGTATATAGGAAGATATTCTTTTTTATTCCCCGAAAAAGAGTACGTAGAGTTGCATAAAACATGGCTCTATAACTAGCTTCTACAGAAATTAATATGTGTCTTTTGATTTTCAAATTAATAAAAACATAGCATAAGTATTCTACTTAAAAGTCAGAAATGTCCTTGATTAAAATTTAATTGACTTCAAACACACATTCAAACAAGTTCTTTCTATACCTTTCGCAACAGTTTTTTAAACACACGTTCAATTTACATAGTTCCATTTTTATTCATCTACTTTCTTTTATTCTGTGTGCCTCATCATATTCCTATGCAGTCTCATCCCTCATAAAATTTGACATATGTTCTTAATTTTTTCAACATCTCAGTTCTCTTTTGTTACTATTACTTTCTCCACCCCTAATTACTTGTCCACTTTTCCATTTATAGGTTTCCTGTTGAACTCGAGAACCTTTTCTTGCACCAAGACAACCCTTGGCCTACCTAGGCTCTAAGTTGAAGACTGAAAGCATTATCAAACAAATAAAATGCACGTATAGAACAAATGTTTCAAATTTAACTCAATCTTTTAAGGATTAAGCCTTCAACTAGTCATTGACAGTAACTTAATTCTTAAAATAAAAATTTACACAGTAAAGACAACCTAACTACTAATTACCCAACAATCTATGAAGCCTTTAACACAAATAGGGATGTCGGGACAAAATCCACAATATCCTAGTGAACAAAATACTAAAAACAAATGATGAAACAGAGTAATGCGTATAGAAATGAGGATCACCAACAGACTCCGAGTGCTTAATTGCATCAAGAAGGCGCTCAATGATGATCCTTGTTACATGTACTTGCATCATAAAATAATGCAGGACAAATGACGTCAATACATTGAATGTACAAGTATAGAGGGGAATACTAAAACATAACATGAGCTTGAAAAGAATAAGAAAGAAATTCTTTCATTGAAATTACATAAATTATGAATAACATAACATAAAGCAAGAATACACAAGCAATATATAAAAAAAATCAAAACACTCGAAAGCAACTCATTTTGTTAAAGAAATGTAATAGCAACTCAACTTACTCATATAATAAAGTAATATATTATTGTTGGAGCTTCTCGAATCGACAACCACCAGTATGAGCCCCAGTGGTGATGCGGCATCTTGTCAACACTTCCAAAACTTTCCTATACTTTTCTCTTATATAGGACACCTTAACAAAGTGGATCCACTAGTATCTGCTAGAAAGCACTACGGGATCATCTAAAATGTATTATTATTTCCACCCATGATGTCTACATATTTTATGAATACTGGATCTATTATGAATTCGCATGCCCATATCGGTGCTCAATACTAAACAAAAAATATACTTGGCTCAAATGTTTTTAAAACAAAACTCTTATTTTTTTTTTGGAAATGATTACTTAAAACATATCTTAAAAGCTCTCTTGGAATCGATGTTTCTTTTCTTGCTCAAAAGGGAAAACAATTCTAACTCTTTGGAATGCTTAGTTCCCATTAATCTTTAAATAATGAAACTTTAACTATTACTCTATACTCAGCTCAAAACTTATGTCTTAAAAAAAGTTTAAACAGTTTAAAAAAAAACTGTTGAAAAACTCTATGAACTTCTTTTGACTTGATTTTTAACTTATTGACTTGACTCATAACTTTTCTAGAAATGAATTATGGATTTAAGGTTCATGGTATCATCTTTATTGATGATTTCATTAAATTAGACGTATCTTAGATTTTTGAAATCAATTAGGAAGGATAGGTGTGTTTCTAAGGAACTAGTAAGGAAAGAAGGGGGGTAAATGGGAAAAACTAGCACCTTTGGCAGCCTTTGAATTTCTGAAACAAGAAGGGGCATACTCGCTGGCGCTGTGCACCAGATACTATACTTCACAACCCAATTTGGGGTAAAATGGTTGGGGTGGAGCCCTAGGCCCCTGCCCAGATGCACTCTAACTTTTCTCCTTTATTTTTCAACTCTAAATCCCTATTTCCACTTAGTTCTTTCCCCAGACAATTAGGAAAAGCTAAATCATCAATATATGCAAGATCCAAATTGAATCACACCTAATTTCATGAATCAAACTGAAGAAACTAAAGCTATAAAAACTTATACGAGTTCCAATGAATTAACATGAAGACCTCATAGGATTTTTTTTCAAACATAAACAACTTCGATGAATTTAATCATGAATGGAACATGAGTGAACTAATCCAGCGCTATATCATCTCACACACCTAGTAGGATTGGATCCTTGTGAAAAAATTCCCAACAAAACATTAATGTTCTTGACGAATCATTTGTTTTCTTCTACTTTCTCCTCTTTTTTCTTTTCTCCAAGCATTAGCGTGAATTTCCAGTTGACTAAACTGATATAGTTCTTATTAGACATGAAATAAACTTCTTAAAACTAATTAAAATAATTGGGTAAGGAAAAGATTAAAATACCCTTCCAAAAGCTTGCTTACACTTTCCTTACAGGACCAACCCAACTTCAAATGGCCTTATCTAACTCATACTAACTCAGAATTGCACAAACTCGGCGGTGTTGGAATTATGATTCAATCTTCTTTCGTACTATTTATTGAAGAACAAAAAAAATACCAAGAGATATGATTGATGGTCATTTGAACTTGAACCAAATCTCAAACTTAACATAACTTAAACGAATTTCCAGATTTTTTATTCTATCATAAAATTATTATTTCCAATTATTACTCTTCCTAGTTCATTCGAAAGGCAAGTTGTTACCATACACTCTCCTTGGGAACATTGGTCTTCGAATGAGATTACTCTTACTAGGTTAAGGGGGTAACATCAATTATTCAGTTGAAACACCCAACAATCAAATGTAACACATCAAGTATATAAATTATAAAATAATAACAAGAAAATTAGTACCATTACATGGAATTTATCGATGTTCAACGAAATGTTGATATCTCTTCATCATATATTCCTCACCTTCCTATGTAACTTCCTTAAGAAATTGGTTCCTCCAATGACTTTGAATGATGCTAACTCTTTTGCTTTGAACTTGTGAACTTTGTGATCTACAATATGCACATGATCTCCTCAAAAATATAAGTTATCATTCATCTCAATATCTTCATTGGGTATGATCAATGAAGGATCTCCCATGCGCTTTTTTAATATGGAGATATGAATTACCGGATGGACGGCGTCTAACTCTTGTGGTAGCTAAAACTTATAAATTACATTACCAACCCTTTTGAATATTTTGTAGGGGCCAATATACAAGGGACTAAACTTCCCCTTCTTATCAAATCTCATAACACCCTTTATGGGTGAAACTTTCAAGCAGACTCAATCATCTAGTTCAAAGTCTAACTCCCTTCTACTAAAAATATTGTAGGATTTCAAATGACTCTGTGCCGCTATAAACCTCTCTTCAATGACTTTCAGCTTATCCATAGATTGATGAACTATGTCTGGCCCTATCAACCCAGCTTCACCAACTTAAAACTATCCCATAGGAGATCTACACCATCTCCCATAAAGAGCTACATAATGAATCATTTGGATGCTAGAGTGGTAACTATTGTTGTAAGCAAACTCAATGATAGGTAGGTGATTATCCGAATTACCTTTGAAATCAATCGTATAATCAATCAAAAATATATTGTAATGTTTGAATAGTGTGCTTTCCTTTCCCATCTATCTGTGGATGAAAGGAGTGCATAAGTCTACTTTTGAATAGAAGCCTTTTTGAAAATATTTCCTGAACTACGTAGTAAATTTGGCTCTTTTATTTGAAATAATTGATACCATGCCTCATGAAGTCTTACTACTTCTAAAATTTAGAACTTAGCATAATTATTTGCTTAATGGGTAGTATTTATCAGCAAAAAATGGGTTAATTTTGTCATTCTAACAACAATCACCCATATTGAAGCATGTTGCCTGGGAGACCTTTTTAAACCTGTGATGAAGTCCATATTAATCATCATACACTTCCATTTTGGAAGTTTTATATTTTTAACCAATACAACAGACCATAAATGATCTACTATAACTTGTTGACATATCAGAAACTTAACAATCAACTCTCCAATGCCCTACTTCATACTACTCCACTAACAGACTTCCCTCCAATGGAGATACATCTTTCTACAACATGAATGGATGAATGGTATATCTATAGTTATGAGTATCCTCCATGATCCTCTCGTGTAGTTCATTCACCCTTGGTACACACAATTTACCTTTGTACCTCAAAACATTATCGCCCCTTTTTTCAAAACTCAATTATTTTTTCTTATGAACATTTGCCTTCAATTTAAGCAAAAATGGATCTTGGTCTTGCTTCTCTTTAACTTCAATACATGTGATTAGTCATCCCAATTCATCAAAACAACTATTCATTCAATGGAATCCATTATTCGAACTTCCAATCATGCAAGTCCACGCACATCTAGTGCTAGGTATTTTGTATTTTCCTTAAAATAGGCAGTACATCACATAGATAACTTGCTCAAGCCATCAAAAACAACATAAGACTTACTACGATGATAAGGAATACTCATATGATAATCCTTGAGTAAATATAACCACATTTTTTTTGTTAGATTATGCTCTACATGAGTAAATATATACTAAAGACTTGTGATCGATGAACATATCCACATGAACACCATACAGATAATGGTGGCATTATTTAAAAAGCTAATACTGTAGCCAACTCTAGATAATGTGTTCGATAGTTCCTCTCATGACCTTTCAACTATATCAAGGCATAAGCGATAACATTGACATGCCGCATTAACACACAACCAAAACCAACTCTAGATGCATCACCTTAAATGACAAAGCATTGTGTTCCTTCTGGTAAAGTAAAAAGTGTGGCAGTAGTCAATCTCTTCTTCAATTACGTAATGTTGTTCTGACAATCTTCAGACTATTTAAAATTTACTTTTTTCTAAGTTCAATAAGTCAAAGGGGATAAAATAGATGATAACCCCTCGAAAAATATTCTATTATAGATAGCAAACCTAAGAAACTCTATATATTTGTTCGAGATATGGTTCTAGTCAAATTTTGCACTGCCTGAATTTTCTGTGAATCAACTCTAATTATATCACCAAAAACAATGTGGCTAAGATTCTACACGTTCAAGCCAAAACACATATTTGAGAACATAAGATACATCTCCTTGGCCTTTAGAATGTAGAGAACGAATTTGAGATGATTAGCTTGATCTTTTGCATTCCTCGAATATATTATTATCTCATCAACGAAGAAATTGACTAATATATCTAAATAACGCTTATATACTCTATTTATAAGTTTTATATTTGTTGCACGCGCATTGGTCATCCCAAATGACATAATTAGGAACTCATAATGACCATACAAGGTCCTAAATATTGTCGTAGGAATAACATATTCCCTTACTCTCAACTGCTAGTATCCCGATCTCAGGTATCTATCACAAAGAAACAACTAGCACCCTAAATCTGATCTAAAATACTATCAATTTTTAGAAGAAGATACTTATTCTAAATTGTAACCTTGTTCAACTAGTGGTAATCTATACAAATCCCAAGGGAATCCTCCTTCTTCCTCAAAAATAAGAACAGAGCACCCCAAAATAAGACACTATGTTTAATAAATCTCTTATCAAGGAGATCTTTCAACTGTTCTTTAGTCTCTTTCAATCCTTCTAAAGACATTCGATATGGCTGAATAAATTATGACGAGTATTTGGAAGAACATTTTTACCGAAGTTTATCTCTCTCATATGAAGAACTCTTGTTAGATCATCTGGAAAGACTTCTAGGACTTCACTCACAATAGAATGTGGTAGAATATGAGGTATGTTAACTGTAGAGTCATTAAATCAGACTAATTAATAGACACACCCATTTGGAAATAAAATTTATTGCCTTAAGATACGAAATAAAATGACTCGTAGGGACTACAAAACTATTTTTCCACTCTAATACTAGATCATTAGGAAATTTAAACTTAACAACTCAATCTCTACAATTACTGGTGGCATAATAAGCATGAAACTGATCCATACCTCGAAGAACATTGAAATCTACCATATATTACTCAATTAAATAAGTAATTGAGTTTTTGTGATAGATGGTAACGACAGAATCACGATATAATTACTCAACTAGAAAAAACTACCCAATATGTGTACAATCACAAAAGGGTACACAGAGTTTTTCAGATATAAAAGTAAAACTATTTGTAACATAAAGAGTCACAAACGATAAATTTTCTCCTGCATCGAGCAAATCATAACATCAAGAGTAAAATATTTAATCATACCAATGAAAACATCTTGAATATTATCTTTCTCCTAATGACTAGTTCTTTAATAAAGTCATTTTTTTGTTCTAACACTACCGGAAGTAGCTCTTCTTGGTGCAACCCTGTATGATGGAGCAACAGATAAAATTGGGATCTATTACCCAGATTCCCGTTATTTTGATTGTACTTGGGGAACTCTTTAATGAAGTGAGCCTCTTTTCCATTAATGAAAAAAACCTCTGAAGACATCATGAAAGTTAACTAGGTGGGTTATACAACAGTTAAAACATGTAGGGGCCCTATTACCTCCTTCTGCCACACTACCATGAGGTTGTTCACACCTAGCTCTAAAATTCTCTGAACTTTAACTATTATATTCACCTTTGTTTTTGGGTGCAGGTACACTAGAAGATGATAAAGCATGTGTCTTATGCTTTTGTTGGAAAGAAGATTGGGTTCCATTATTCTTTAATGCCTGGACTTATTTCATGACGACATACGCTTTTTAAATCTGACTTTGTCCCTATCACTAAGCTTTTCTTCCTCAACTTTCTTCACATAGACCATCAACCTTTCTATATTCATTTCACCTATTATACTTGAAACCTTACATTTCTTTCTCTATACATGAGATATCCCAGCGATAAACTAAATCATTATACTCCTAATATATGAAACAATCACCGGAGCATAATGGGATAGTTGGGTGAATTTCAACCCATACTAATGAACACTTTGTGAATCATTAATAAGAGAGAGAAACACTCATACATTATCCTCTAAGTTCTTGTTGAAAGAAACACCTCAAGAAGGCTTTCTCAAAACAATCCCAACCCGGAGGTAGTGCTCCCTCATCTCTACCCTTCTTTCACTAGTCAAAGAGAGTCCTATAAACACTGTTTAATTGATATGCTGCTACTTCTACTTACTCAACATCAACATTTTACAATACCTCAAATACCATTTGCACTCAATAATGTTTTGTGTATCCTTCGCAATCTTGAACTAGTGATATTGTGAGGATTCATTCTTAAAACCACATAGATCATCCAAGTGTCAGCCTTTTGTTCTCATGCCCATCTTTTTTTCGCTAAATTGTTTGTCCTAAATTTTCTGTACATCTTGACTGCTTCCTTGAACTCAGCATTCGTGACTTCTCCTTCGGGTAGTACTTCATGTGCATTAGGTACCCCTTGATCGTTAAGGTTCCTTCTAGCAGTTTGACCTTGGATAGATCGTGAAGGAATTATAAACTGAAAAGTACACACAATAATGAATTAGAAAGAGACTTTATAGAGATCAAACTTTTACGCTCAAAATTAGTATGTAATAAGTGAACAATTTCATAAGTGTCGCATCCTCCCAATTATAGATGTGGTGCGCTTCACACCAACAACTAGGACCCAACTCCCACGACTTGTCACACTCCATAGGACTCTTGAAATTTATGCTTTAATACAACATTTTTGATGCCTCGAGACTACACCCAGGGCGGGAATAACACTCGAGAACCTTTTTTTGCCCTAAATGAACCCTTCGCCTAGATAGACTCTTAGCGGACGACTCTAAGCATTATTACAATTAGAAAATGCACTTATGAAACAATTGTCTCACATTAAACTAAGAAAGATTAAGAATATAAAATTTAGCTAACAATAGATGGAATCTTAAATATTAACATAAGAAATAACAATGTAATGACAACTACAGAATTGACTATTTGACAGATGTTGAGACAAGACCCATGACATCGAAATGAACTAAATTACTAAAAACAAATCATAAAGATTATTCCTTTGGATATTAAGGAGGCTCACCAAATAAATGAGAGTGCGTAACTAGATCAACAAGGCGCTGGATGATGATTGTTGTTATATGTATCTACATCATAAATGATGTTGGCAAAATGGTGTCAGTACATTGAATGTACGAATATGCGAGAGAAATACTAAAACACAATGTAAGCTTGAAGAGAACCGGAAAGGAACACTTACCTTGGATTTCCTCAACTCATAATAACATAACTTAATATAAAGCAATATTACACATGCAATACATGTAGTGTTATTAAAATAATATAAATCGACTAAATTTATTAAAGAAGTGCATTTACTACTGTACTTACTCATATAATAAATTGATATACTTTTTTGGTAATTTCTCTAACCGAAAATCACCACTATGAACCCAAGTGGTGATACGACATATTGCCTGTGCTGCAAGAATTTTCCTATAGTTATCAATCATATAGGATGCCTTGAGTGAGTGGATTAACTATTTTATTCTCACAACTACTAAGAAATCATCTTAAAAAGTATGATCCTTTTTACATAGCTCATGTGTTTACTTTCTATCCATGGATCCATTTTACTTTCTATCCACGGATACATAGTTTATGGATACTTGATTAATTATGAACTCGCATCCCCATATCAACGCTCATTATAAATAGACCATGTGTTTTGATAAAAAAAAATTCTTTTGTTAACGAAAATTACTTAAAACTAATCTTAAAAGCTCTCTTGGAAAGGATGTTCCCTTTCTTACTCAAACGTGACAAAATACCATTCTCTGGGAATACTTAGTTCACGCATAATCTTTGAAGAATTCAACTTTTAATCTTACATTTTACTCAGCTCAAAGCATATGTCTTATAAAAAGAGTTAAAACGTTTGTAAAAGACTTTTGTAAAACTCTATGAACATCTTTTGACTTTATTATTATTTTCTTTACATGACTCTTAAATTTCCTTGAATTGAATTATGGGTTCAAGGTTCAAGATCTAATGTTGATTGATGATATCATGATGTTTAGACTAACCTTAGAGTGTTTGAATCAACTAGGAAACATAGTTGTGTTCTTAAGGAACTAGTATGGAAATAAAGGGTCAAATAACAAGAACTAGTGTCCCTAGCGCTCTCAGAGGCGCTGTCACGACCCAAATCGGGGCCGCGACTGGCACCCACAATTTCCCTCCTATGTGAGCGAACCAACCAATCTAACCCTTATCATTTTAACATATATCAACAGAAAATAATGCGGAAGACTTAAACTCATTAAATAAAACAAGTCAAACTATTATTATTATCCCTAAAATCTGGAAGTCATCATCACAAGAACATCTATCTCAAATTACTAAACTAGGAATGTCTAAGAACAAAAATAACTAAAAAGCTAGTCCATGCCGGAAGTTCAAGGCATCAAGACTTGAAGAAGAAGACCCAGTCCAAGCTAGAAGCATTAGCTCACCCTGAAGATCCGGTGTAGTGAAGACTGGCTAGATCTACTGTTGAGTTGAAGTTGACGGAACGTTTGCTGCATTACACAAATAACAAGAAGAAAACATAAAGTAGGGGGTCAGTACAACCACACGTACTGAGTAGATATCATCGGCTAACTCAAAATAGGGAACAGTATATATCAATAATAATGTAAATCAACTACAATACTCAACATGTAGCAATAACAATATTAATTCATCAATGAATACCTCCGAGTTCACACATGAGGAATCAAGCCTCAATACCATACTCATTTGGGAATTAAGTTCATTAGATTGAGTATATTCATTATCTTTCAAGATTCATTATCTTTTTTCCTCTTGTGTCGGTACGCGACACTCCGCTCCTCATACTCATTCTATCCTGGTGCCGGAACGTGGCACTCCGATCCTCATATACTATCCTGGTACCGAAACGTGGCACCCGATCCATTTACTATCCTGGTGTCAGAACATGACACTCCGATCCTCATATTCTATCCTGGTGTCGGAACGTGACACTCCGATCCTCATATTCATTCTATCGTGGTACCGGAACGTGGCACCCGATCCATATTCTATCCTGGTGTCGGAACGTGACACTCCGATCCTCATATTCATTCTATCCTGGTACCGGAACGTGGCACCCGATCCATATTCTATCCTGGTGTCGGAACGTGACACTCCGATCCTCATATTCATTCTATCCTGGTACCGGAACGTGGCACCCGATCCATATTCTATTTTGGTGTCGGAACGTGACACTCCGATCCTCATATTCATTCTATCCTGGTACCGGAACGTGGCACCCGATCCCCTAATTCATCAAGCCTTCTTTTATACTAAGGCATCATCATTCTCATTATATAATTTATCAATCCTTCTTTCATACTAAGGCATCATCAATCTTATTATATAATATATCAAGCGAATTAGGGTTATTTCAAGATTTGGGATTCAAGAGCTTCATCATGCTTTGTTAATTCATCACAATTTCATAATCATAATCATGCAAGCATACAATTTAAGCACATAGCAGGGTTTACAATACTATCAACACATAACATTCACTATTAAGAGTTCACTACGAATATCGTAACATAACCATAACCTACCTCCACCGAAGAATTGGAATCAACAAGAATTCTCCCAAGCATTGTTCTTCTCGTTCAATCTCCCTCAATTCGTTTCTCTTTTCTCTCTCTTGTTCTTTCTCTTTTGTTTTCTTTATCCAAACCCTCCTTCTTTTTACCCTAATTATCATATAATTAAGACTAAAAGAGGACAATAAAACCCACTAATTAACTTAAGGTTACCTCTTTTAACCCCCAAGTAATTAGACTTATTAATATTAACCCTCAATCTTTTTAATTATGGAAAGAATAGTCCAAAACGACCCTTAAAACGTGTAGAGGAATCCTAGTCTGCCTGGGATTTGCACAACCTGTGACGGGCCGTCGTGCCTGCGATGGTCCGTCACGCAGGTCGTCGCAGCCTCCCAAATTCAGGTGGACTGTGACGGCCCGTCACCCCTGTGACGGTCCGTCCTGCACCTCCGTCCTGACGGTCAGAAACTCATTTTTCGGTACTCAATTTCAGAATTCCTAAGTATATTGAAACGGTGCCTCACGACGGTTCGTCGTAGATGTGACGGCACGTCCTGCAGGTCCGTCACAGATTACAGAGATTCGATTTTAATATCCAATTTGAAGAATTCTAAGTGTCATGGAACGGAACCTCCCCGACGGGCCGTCGTGACCACGACGGTCCGTCGTTACATCCGTCGTCCCAGCCTGTTTTTCCCGAAATAAAATCTGTTGCTCAAAACGACTAAACAGGTCGTTACAATAGATACCAATTTACCCATCGTTCGTCCCCGAACGATCAAAAGAAGAAAAACAATGGCGAAAAGGAGTACCTGAATCTGCAAACAGATGTGGTTATTTTTCTTGCATATCTGCCTCCTTCTCCCAAGTAGCTTCTTCAACCGGTCGATTCTTCCATTGAACTTTGATGGATGTAATCTCTCTCGACCTCAACTTGCGAACCTCTCTATCTAATATAGCAACCGGTTCCTCTTCATAAGTCAAGTTCTCATCCAACAAAACTGAATCCCAACGGATGATGTAGTTTCCATCTCCGTGGTATCTCTTCAACATGGACACATGAAACACCGGATGCACTCCGGACAGCCCTGGGGGCAAGGCTAATTCATAAGCCACCTCCCCTATTCGCTTGAGCACTTCAAATGGTCCAATATACCTTGGACTTAACTTACCTCTTTTACCAAACCGCATCACCCCTTTCATGGGTGAAACCTTCAACAAGACTTGTTCACCCTCCATGAACTCCAAGTCTCTGTCAGAATAGTGTTGATCAAATCACCAATGCGGGGTACACATACCCTTCCCTTAATCCTCAAAACACCTTCCTCATCGATTATTGCTTCCTTAGCCTCTCCTTGCAACACTTTATCTCGAATTCGCCTTAGTTTCTCATCATCAAACTGTTTCCCCTTAATCTGGTCAAGAAAAGAAGATCTCGCCTCTACACAAGCTAACAATCCTCCCTTCTCATTTATTTCTAACCTCATGAGGTCATTAGCCAAAATCTGCACCTCTCTAGCCAATGGGCGTCTAGAAACTTGCAAATGAGCTAGACTTCCCATGCTTCCGGCCTTTCTACTCAAAGCAT
Organism: Solanum peruvianum; assembly: GCA_027705065.1. Classification (NCBI taxonomy): domain Eukaryota; kingdom Viridiplantae; phylum Streptophyta; class Magnoliopsida; order Solanales; family Solanaceae; genus Solanum; species Solanum peruvianum. Next base: position 39,495,675 of record JAKWJD010001764.1, read on the forward strand.
CCGCTACAACATTCGCCTTCCCCGGATGATACAAAATAGTGATGTCATAGTCCTTCAGTAGTTCCATCCATCTCCTCTGTCTCAAGTTCAAATCTTTCTGAGTAAAGACATACTGTAGACTACGATGATCCGTGTAGACCTCACACTTAACCCCATATAAGTAATGTCTCCATTGCTTTAGTGCAAATACTACCGCGGCCAACTCCAAATCGTGGGTTGGATAGTTACGTTCATGCAATTTTATTGTCTTGAAGCATAACCAATTACGTTCTTCTCTTGCATTAGCACTGCACCCAACCCAGAATAGGATGCATCACAATAAACAATGAAGTTCTTACCCTCTATCGGCAAGGTGAGGATAGGTGCGGTAGTCAACAAAGTCTTGAGTTTCTGAAAACTTTCTTCGCACTCATCTGACCATACAAATGGAACATTTTGCTTAGTCAAATTCGTCACTTGGGAAGCGATAGAAGAGAATCCCTTGACAAATCGGCGGTAGTAGCTTGCTAACCCAACGAAGCTTCTTATCTCTGACACATTAGTGGGTCTTACCCAATTCTTCACTGTCTCAATCTTTGAAGGATCCACCATTACTCCCTCTTTAGAAACTACATGCCCCAAGAAGGACACTGCATCTAGCCAAAACTCACACTTAGAGAACTTGGCATAAAGCTTTTTCTCCCTCAACATTTCCAACACAACCCTCAAATTCTCCTCATGTTCCTTCTTACTTTTAGAATATACCAGTATATCATCTATAAATACGATTACAAAGAGGTCCAAATATGGCTTAAAAATCCCATTCATCAAGCTCATGAAGGCAGCGGGGGCATTTGTAAGACCAAAAGACATAACTACGAATTCATAATGCCCATACCTAGTTCGAAAAGCAGTCTTTGGCACATCCGCTGCCCGTATTTTCAATTGATGATAACCGGATCTCAAGTCGATCTTCGAGAAGACACAAGCACCTTGTAGTTGATCGAATAAGTCATCAATGCGAGGAAGAGGGTACTTGTTCTTTATAGTTACCTTGTTCAGTTGTCTGTAGTCTATGTACATCCTAAAACTCCCATCCTTCTTCTTCACAAATAAAACCGGAGCACCCCAAGGAGATGCACTTGGTCTAATGAAGCCCTTGCTCAACAACTCTTGAAGTTGAGCCTTTAACTCTCTTAATTCGGCGGGAGCCATTCTATAAGGGGGTATAGAAATGGGGCGTGTACCCGGTTCAAGATCGATACAGAAGTCAATATCTCTATCTGGTGGCATACCGGGAAGATCTGCAGGGAACACATCCAAAAACTCACGGACTATCGAAACCGACTCAATCGACGGTACTTGGGTAGTGTCATCCTTGAGATGTGCTAAGAAAGCTAAACACCCTTTACTAACCATTTTCTTAGCACGAAGAAAGGAGATGATACGTACCGGATTGGAAGTGTAGTCACCCTCCGACACTAACGGATCTGTCCCAGGCTTGGCTAACGTCACAGTTTTAGCATTACAATCCAAGATCGCAAAATTTGGAGAAAGCCAAGTCATACCCAGAATTACATCAAAGTCACCCATTTCTAAAATAACCAAATCTACATAAGTGTTGCTCCCCACGAAATTCACCAAACAAGACCTATGTACCTTTTCAACTACCACAGACTCACCCACCGGAGTAGAAACACGAATAGGCATGTCAAGTAATTCACAATGCAATTTTAGAACATTAGCAAATGATGAAGATACATATGAAAACGTGGAGCCAGGGTCAAATAATACAGATGCCATGCAATCACAAACCAAAAGATTACCTGTGATAACAGCATAAGACGCCTCCGCTTCAGATCTCCCAGGGAAAGCATAACAATGGGCCCTATCGTTTGTCTGTCCATTGCCCCTACCATGTTGCGTAGTAGTGGCTCCATTTTACCCATCGCCTCTGCCGCTGTGATGACCACCATTACCTCGACCACCACGTCCTCCAGAAAAGCGGCCTCTCCCATGACCACCTCTACCTCTAGCTAGTGGGGTTCTGTAACTCTGGTTTGGACAATAGCTCTTAATGTGTCCAACCTCCCCACATCCATAACACTCTCGGGGTTCATGCATAGGTCTCTCGGAGTAGTGTTGACCGTTCTGAGGTGGACCCCCAACTACAGTCTGTAGTGAAGACTGAATTGGTCGACTTGAGTAACCTCCGGAGCTCTGTCCTCTAGAGTGAGAACCATTAAACTCACCTCCCCTTCGAAACCTTTTTGATGTCGATGTCGTGGTGAAGTCATCTGGTTTCACTCCTTCCACCTCTATCACAAAGTCTACCACCTCTTGGAAGGATGTTGCCGTTGCCGCTACCTGTAAGGCTGAAATCCGCAACTCTGACCTCAACCCCTTCACGAAACGGCGAATCCATTCTTGTGGACTGAAACAAAGTGTAACGACCTGTTTAGTCGTTTGAGCAAAAGATTTTTAATTCTGGAAAAACTGGGCCATACTACGGACACCACGACGGACCGTCGTAGGCACGACGGCCCTTCGAGGGTGAATCGTTGCATCATACTTGGAATTCTGAAATTGGGTACTGAAAATCGACTCTCTGTAAATTGTAACGGACCTGCAGGACGTGCCGTCACATCCACGACGAACCGTCGTGAGTTTCCGTTGCAAAACACTTCAACGTTTGAGAATTTGGTTCGAGAAACGAGTTTCTGACCGCCATGACGGACGTGCAGGACGGGCCGTCACAGGCGTGACGGACCGTCACAGCTTCCGTGGTGACGGTGGGATTTTTGGGCAGGTGCGACGGCCATCGTGACGGACCGTCGCAGGTATGACGGCCCGTCACAGGTCACGCAGTCCCAGACAGTTTAGGATTTCTCCACACGTTTTAAGGGTCGTTTTTTACTATTCTTTCCTTAATTATAAAGATTGAGGGGTAACATTAATAAGTCTAATTACTTAGGGGTAAAAAGGGGTAACCTTAAGTGAATTAGTGGGGTTTTATTGTCCTTTTTCACACTTAATTACATGATTAATTAGGGTAAAGGAAAGAGGGTTTGAATAAAACAAAAGAGAAAGAACAGAAAGAGAGAGAGCAGATCGATCGAGAGGGAGGAGAAAAAAGGAGCTTGGGAATTTGCTTGTTGATCACTAGTCTTCTGTGGAGGTAGGTTATGATTTTTATGTTACGATAATCGTAGTGAACTCTTGATAGTGTATGATATGTATTGATGATGTTGTAAACCTGTCTATGTACTTAAATTGTATGCTTGCATGATTATGATTATGAAATTGTGATGAATTAACAAGCATGATGAAGCTATTGAATCCCAAATCTTGAAAAGAACCCTAATTCGCTTGATATATTATATAATAAGATTGATGATGCCTTAGTATGATAGAAGGCTTGATAAATTATATAATGAGAATGAGGATGCCTTAGTGTAAAAGAAGGCTTGATGAATTAGGGGATCGGGTGCCACGTTCTGGTACCAGGATAGAATGAATATGAGGATCGGAGTGTCACGTTCCGACACCAGGATGAATATGAGGATCGGAGTGTCACGTTCCGACACCAGGATAGAATATGAGGATCGGGTGCCACGTTCCGGTACCAGGATAGAATGAATATGAGGATCGGAGTGTCACGTTCCGACACCACGATAGAATATGGATCGGGTGCCACGTTCCGGTACCAGGATAGAATGAATATGAGGATCGGAGTGTCACGTTCCGACACCAGGATAGAATTAGAGGAGCGGAGTGTCACGTACCGACACAAGAGGAAGAAAGATAATGAATCTTGAAAGATAATGAATATACTCAATCTAATGAACTTAATTCCCAAATGAGTATGGTATTGAGGCTTGAGTCCTCATGTGTGAACTTGACGGAAATTGTTTACGATAAAGTAATGCTGTTGCTACATGTTGAGTATTGTAGTTGATTTACATTATTATTGATATATATTGTTCCCTATTTTGAGTTAGCCGATGATATCTACTCAGTACGTGTGGTTGTACTGACCCCCCTACTTTTATGTTTTCCTTTTTGTGATTTGTGTAATGCAGCAAACGTTCCGTCAACTTCGACTCAGCAGTAGATCAAGCCAGTCTTCACTCCATCGGAAATTCAGGGTGAGCTAATGCGTCTAGCTTGGACTGGGTTTTCTTCTTCAAGTCTTGATGCCTTGAACTTCCGGCATGGACTAGCTTTTTAGTTATATTTTGTTCTTAGACATTCCTAGATTAGTAATTTGAGATAGATGTTCTTGTGATGATGACTTCCTGATTTTGGGGATATTAATAATAGTTTTGAGTTGTTTTATTAATGAATTAAGTCTTCCGTATGTCTTTTGTTGATATTGTATTAAAATGTTAAGGGTAAATTGGTTGGTTCGCTCACATAGGAGGGTAAATGTGGGTGCCAGTCGCGTCCCCGATTTTGGTCGTGACAGACTTGGTATCAGAGCATTAGGTTCATTGGTCTCATCACACAAGGACAGGTCTAGTAGAGTCTTAAAGAACGGTAGGGGGACGCCTTTACTTTTCTTTGAGAGGCTATAAGACTTTAGGAAAAATTCCATTCTTTCATTCTTTCTTTCGTACTACTACTTGAGTCCAATTGGTATCTAGGTGATACAAATTGGTATCTGACCATCTTCATTCTATTTCGCAGATGATTAGAACTAGAGCAACGACCGCACCAGCAGCGACAACGGAAAGACAGGAAACTACTGAGCCAGCCACTGGGGCTGTGGCTCGAGGAAGAACAACGGCAAGAGGCCGTGGGAGAGGTCGTGGGAGGACGTCCTCTAGAGGGAGAGGACGAGCCCCTAGCCCATCTGATGCTAGGGCGGTGACTCCTCCACCGACTGAGGAGGTAGTTAGAGAGGGTGAGGAAGGGGAAACTGAACAAGGGCAGAATGAGGAAATGCCACCCCAACCTACCCCAGAGATGATCAACCAAGTACTTGCTTATCTTAGCGGGTTGTCCGATCAGGGTCAAGCACCTCCAATGGTTTCTGCACCAACACCTCCGGTTTCAGAGATACGACATGCGGCTACTATGGCTCCCCGCATGGATGCACCATTGGGAATAGGCACATTTCCACGTCTGACTACTGGGCCTATTATGACAAACGATCAACATGAACTTTTTAGTAAGTTCTTGAAACTGAAACCTCCAGTCTTCAAGGGTGCAGAATCTGAAGATGCTTATGATTTTCTGGTTGATTGTCATGAGCTACTACACAAGATGGGGATAGTAGAGAGGTTTGGTGTCGAGTTCGTGAGTTATCAGTTCCAAGGTAACGCCAAAATGTGGTGCCGTTCACATGTCGAGTGTCAACCAACCGAGGCACCACCTATGACTTGGGAATCATTCTCTAGTTTGTTCATGGAGAAGTATATCCCAAGGACCTTGAGAGATAGAAAGAGGGATGAGTTCTTGAGTCTTGAACAAGGAAGGATGACAGTAAACGCGTATGAGGCTAAATTTCGCGCACTATCCAGTTATGCCACCCAACTTTGTTTCAGTCCACAAGAACGGATCCGCCGTTTTGTGAAGGGGTTGAGGTCAGAATTGCGGATTTCAGCCTTACAGATAGCGGCAACGGCAACATCCTTCCAAGAGGTGGTAGACTTTGTGATTGAGGTGGAAGGAGTGAAACCAGATGACTTCACCACGATATCGACATCAAAGAGGTTCCGAAGGGGAGGTGAGTATAATGGTTCTTATTCTAGAGGACAGAACTCCGGAGGTCACTCAAATCGACCAATACAGTCTTCACTACAGACTGTAGTTGGGGGTCCACCTCAGAACGGTCAACACTTCTCTGAGAGGCCGACGCGTGAACCCAGAGAATGTTATGGGTGTGGAGAGATTGGACACATTAAGAGGTACTGTCCAAACCAGAGTTACAGACCCCCAATGGCTAGAGGAAGAGGTGGTAATGGTAGAGGTCGTTATTCTGGAGGGCGTGGTGGCCGAGGTAATGGTGGTCACCAAAACGGCAGAGGTGAAGGGCAAAACGGAGCCACTACTACACAACATGGTAGGGGCAACGGACAGACGAATAATGGGGCCCATTGTTATGCTTTCCCTGGGAGATCTGAAGCGGAGGCGTCTGATGCTGTTATCACAGGTAATCTTTTGGTTTGTGATTGCATGGCATCTGTGTTATTTGACCCTGGCTCCACGTTTTCTTATGTATCTTCATCATTTGCTAACGGTCTAAATTTACATTGTGAATTACTTGACATGCCTATTCGTGTTTCTACTCCGGTGGGTGAGTCTGTGATAGTCGAAAAAGTGTATAGGTCTTGTTTGGTGAATTTTGTGGGGAGCAACACTTATGTAGATTTGGTGATTTTAGAAATGGGTGACTTTGATGTAATTCTGGGTATGACTTGGCTTTCTCCAAACTTTGCGATTTTGGATTGTAATGCTAAAACAGTGACGTTAGCCAAGCCTGGGGCAGATCAGTTAGTATGGGAGGGTGACTACACTCCCAATCCGGTGCGTATCATCTCCTTTATTCGTGCTCAGAAGATGGTTAGTAAGGGTTGTCTAGCTTTCTTGGCACATCTTAAGGATGACACTACTCAAGTACCATCGATTGAGTCAGTTTCGGTAGTCTGTGAGTTTTTGGATGTGTTCCCTGCAGACCTTCCCGGTATGCCACCAGATAGGGATATAGACTTCTGCATTGATTTGGAACCCGGTACTCGCCCCATTTCTATACCCCCGTATAGAATGGCTCCCGCGGAGTTAAGAGAATTAAAGGCTCAACTTCAAGAGTTGTTGAGCAAAGGCTTCATTAGACCAAGTGCATCTCCTTGGGGTGCTCCGGTTTTATTTGTGAAGAAGAAAGATGGGAGTTTCCGAATGTGCATAGATTACCGACAATTGAACAAGGTAACTATTAAGAACAAGTACCCCATTCCTCGCATTGATGACTTGTTCGATCAGTTACAAGGTGCTTGTGTCTTCTCTAAAATTGACTTGAGGTCCGGTTATCACCAACTGAAAATACGAGCAACGGATGTGCCAAAGACTGCTTTTCGAACTAGGTATGGGCATTATGAGTTTGTGGTAATGTCGTTTGGTCTTACTAATGCCCCTGCTGCCTTCATGAGCTTGATGAACGGGATTTTCAAGCCATATTTGGATCTCTTTGTGATTGTGTTTATTGATGATATACTGATATACTCCAAAAGTAAGAAAGAACATGAGGAGCATTTGAAAATGGTGTTAGAGTTGTTGAGAAAGAAAAAGCTGTATGCGAAATTCTCCAAGTGTGAGTTTTGGCTAGATTCAGTGTCCTTCTTGGGGCACGTGGTTTCTAAGGATGGAGTGATGGTGGATCCATCTAAGATTGAGACAGTGAAGAATTGGGTAAGACCTACAAACGTGTCAGAAATAAGGAGTTTTGTGGGGTTAGCTAGCTACTACCGCCGATTCGTCAAGGGATTCTCTTCCATAGCTTCCCAATTGACGAACTTGACTAAGCAAAACGTCCCATTTGTATGGTCGGATGAGTGTGAGGAAAGCTTCCAGAAGCTTAAGACTTTGTTGACTACCGCACCAATTCTTACCTTGCCAATAGAGGGCAAAAACTTCATTGTTTATTGTGATGCATCCTATTCTGGGTTGGGTGCAGTGCTAATGCAAGAGAAGAATGTGATTGCTTATGCTTCGAGGCAATTAAAAATGCATGAACGTAACTATCCGACCCATGATTTGGAGTTGGCCGCGGTAGTATTTGCACTAAAGCAATGGAGACACTATTTGTATGGGGTTAAGTGTGAAGTCTATACGGACCATCGTAGCCTACAGTATGTCTTCACTCAGAAGGACTTGAACTTGAGACAGAGATGGATGGAACTACTAAAGGACTACGACATCACTATCTTGTATCATCCAGGGAAGACGAATGTTGTGGCAGATGCCTTGAGTAGAAAGGCCGGAAGCATGGGAAGTCTAGCTCATTTGCAAGCTTCTAGACGCCCATTGGCTAGAGAAGTGCAGATTTTGGCTAATGACCTTATGAGGTTAGAAATAAATGAGAAGGGAGGATTGTTAGCTTGTGTAGAGGCAAAATCCTCTTTCCTTGATCAGATTAAGGGGAAACAGTTTGACAATGAGAAACTAAGGCGAATTCGAGATAAAGCGTTGCAAGGAGAGGCTAAGGAAGCAATAATCGATGGGGAAGGTGTTTTGAGGATTAAGGGAAGAGTATGTGTACCCCGCATCGATGATTTGATCACCACTATTCTGACAGAGGCCCATAGTTCCGGATATTCTATACATCCTGGTGCAACCAAGATGTATCGCGACCTAAAGCAACACTTCTGGTGGAGTAGAATGAAGCGAGATATTGTTGAGTTTGTTGCCAAGTGTCCAAATTGTCAACAAGTAAAGTATGAACACCAGAGACCTGGAGGAACACTTCAGAGAATGCCCATTCCTGAATGGAAGTGGGAGAGAATCGCGATGGACTTCGTGGTTGGTCTTCCCAAGACATTGAGTAAGTATGACTCTATTGGGTGGTTGTTGATAGGCTAACTAAGTCCGCTCATTTCATTCCTGTCAAGGTGACCTACAATGCAGAGAAGTTAGCCAAGATCTACATCTCAGAGATCGTTCGGTTGCATGGAGTTCCACTCTCCATTATATCAGATAGAGGTACGCAGTTTACTTCTAAGTTTTGGAGAACGTTGCATGCTGAATTAGGTACTAGGTTAGACCTTAGTACTGCATTTCATCCCCAGACAGATGGTCAGTCTGAGCGAACAATTCAAGTTTTGGAGGATATGCTTCGCGCCTGTGTGATAGAGTTTGGTGGCCATTGGGATAGCTTTTTACCTTTGGCAGAGTTTTCATACAATAATAGCTATCACTCCAGTATTGACATGGCTCCATTTGAAGCATTGTATGGGAGGAGGTGTAGATCTCCCATTGGTTGGTTTGATGCCTTTGAAGTTAGACCTTGGGGGACTGATCTGTTGAGAGATTCTATGGAGAAGGTGAAAGCTATTCAAGAAAAGCTTTTGGCGGCTCAAAGTAGACAAAAGGAGTATGCAGACCGAAAGGTTAGAGACTTGGAGTTCATGGAAGGTGAACAAGTCTTGTTGAAGGTTTCGCCAATGAAAGGGGTGATGCGGTTTGGAAAAAGAGGTAAGTTAAGTCCAAGGTATATTGGACCATTTGAAGTGCTTAAGAGAATAGGGGAGGTGGCTTATGAATTAGCCTTGCCCCCAGGGCTGTCCGGAGTGCATCCGGTGTTTCATGTATCTATGCTGAAGAGATACCACGGAGATGGAAACTACATTATCCGTTGGGATTCAGTTTTGTTGGATGAGAACTTGACTTATGAAGAGGAACCGGTTGCTATATTAGATAGAGAAGTTCGCAAACTGAGGTCGAGGGAGATTGCATCCATCAAAGTGCAATGGAAAAATCGACCGGTTGAAGAGGCTACTTGGGAGAAGGAGGCAGATATGCAAGAAAAATACCCACATCTGTTTACAGATTCAGGTACTCCTTTTCGCCACTGTTTTTCTTCCTTTGATCGTTCGGGGACGAACGATGGGTAAATTGGTATCTATTGTAACGACCTGTTTAGTCGTTTGAGCAGCAGATTTTTAATTCTGGAAAAACTGGGCCATACTACGGACACCACGACGGACCGTCGTAGGCACGACGGCCCGTCGAGGGTGAATCGTTGCATCATACTTGGAATTCTGAAATTGGGTACTGAAAATCGACTCTCTGTAAATTGTGACGGACCTGCAGGACGTGCCGTCACATCCACGACGAACCGTCGTGAGTTTCCGTTGCAAAACACTTCAAAGTTTGAGAATTTGGTTCGAGAAACGAGTTTCTGACCGCCATGACGGACGTGCAGGACGGGCCGTCACAGGCGTGACGGACCGTCACAGCGTCCGTGGTGACGGTGGGATTTTTGGGCAGGTGCGACGGCCATCGTGACGGACCGTCGCAGGTATGACGGCCCGTCACAGGTCACGCAGTCCCAGACAGTTTAGGATTTCTCCACACGTTTTAAGGGTCGTTTTTGACTATTCTTTCCTTAATTATAAAGATTGAGGGGTAACATTAATAAGTCTAATTACTTAGGGGTAAAAAGGGGTAACCTTAAGTGAATTAGTGGGGTTTTATTGTCCTTTTTCACACTTAATTACATGATTAATTAGGGTAAAGGAAAGAGGGTTTGAATAAAACAAAAGAGAAAGAACAGAAAGAGAGAGAGCAGATCGATCGAGAGGGAGGAGAAAATAGGAGCTTGGGAATTTGCTTGTTGATCACTAGTCTTCTGTGGAGGTAGGTTATGGTTTTTATGTTACGATAATCGTACTGAACTCTTGATAGTGTATGATATGTATTGATGATGTTGTAAACCTGTCTATGTGCTTAAATTGTATGCTTGCATGATTATGATTATGAAATTGTGATGAATTAACAAGCATGATGAAGCTATTGAATCCCAAATCTTGAAAAGAACCCTAATTCGCTTGATATATTATATAATAAGATTGATGATGCCTTAGTATGATAGAAGGCTTGATAAATTATATAATGAGAATGAGGATGCCTTAGTGTAAAAGAAGGCTTGATGAATTAGGGGATCGGGTGCCACGTTCCGGTACCAGGATAGAATGAATATGAGGATCGGAGTGTCACATTCCGACACCAGGATGAATATGAGGATCGGAGTGTCACGTTCCGACACCAGGATAGAATATGAGGATCGGGTGCCACGTTCCGGTACCAGGATAGAATGAATATGAGGATCGGAGTGTCACGTTCTGACACCAGGATAGAATATGGATCGGGTGCCACGTTCCGGTACCAGGATAGAATGAATATGAGGATCGGAGTGTCACGTTCCGACACCAGGATAGAATTAGAGGAGCGGAGTGTCACGTACCGACACAAGAGGAAGAAAGATAATGAATCTTGAAAGATAATGAATATACTCAATCTAATGAACTTAATTCCCAAATGAGTATGGTATTGAGGCTTGAGTCCTCATGTGTGAACTTGACGGAAATTGTTTACGATAAAGTAATTGTTGTTGCTACATGTTGAGTATTGTAGTTGATTTACATTATTATTGATATATATTGTTCCCTATTTTGAGTTAGCCGATGATATCTACTCAGTACGTGTGGTTGTACTGACCCCCCTACTTTTATGTTTTCCTTTTTGTGATTTGTGTAATGCAGCAAACGTTCCGTCAACTTCGACTCAGCAGTAGATCAAGCCAGTCTTCACTCCATCGGAAATTCAGGGTGAGCTAATGCGTCTAGCTTGGACTGGGTCTTCTTCTTCAAGTCTTGATGCCTTGAACTTCCGGCATGGACTAGCTTTTTAGTTATATTTTGTTCTTAGACATTCCTAGATTAGTAATTTGAGATAGATGTTCTTGTGATGATGACTTCCAGATTTTGGGGATATTAATAATAGTTTTGAGTTGTTTTATTAATGAATTAAGTCTTCCGCATGTCTTTTGTTGATATTGTATTAAAATGTTAAGGGTAAATTGGTTGGTTCGCTCACATAGGAGGGTAAATGTGGGTGCCAGTCGCGTCCCCGATTTGGGTCGTGACACAAAGTTGGGTGGCATATCTTGATAAAGTACGAAACTTAGACTCGTATGCGTTGACCGTCATCCTACCTTGCTCGAGACTCAAGAACTCATCCCTTTTTCTATCTCTCAAAGTCCTTGGGATATACTTCTCCATAAACAGGGTAGAGAATGACTCCCAAGTCATAGGTGGTGCCTCTGTTGGTTGACACTCAACATGTGACCGCCACCACATTTTGGCGTTCCCTTGAAACTGATAGCTCACGAACTCAACGCCAAACCGTTCTACTATACCCATCTTGTGTAGTAGCTCATGACAATCAACCAGAAAATCGTAGGCATCCTCTGATTCTGCGCCCTTAAAGACTGGAGGTTTCAATTTCAAGAACTTACTGAAAAGTTCATGCTGATCATTTGTCATAATAGGCCCAGTAGTCAGACGTGGAAATGTGCCTATTCCCAATGATGCATCCATGCGGGGAGCCATAGTAGCCGCATGTCGTACCTCTGAAACCGGAGGTGTTGGTGCAGAAACCACTGGGGGTGCCTGACCCTGATCGGATAACCCGCTAAGATAAGCAAGTACCTGGTTGATCATCTCTGGGGTAGGTTGGGGTGGCATTTCCTCATTCTGCCCTTGTTCAGTTTCCCCTTCCTCACCCTCTCTAACTACCTCCTCAGTCGGTGGAGGAGTCACCGCCCTAGCATCAGATGGGCTAGGTGCTCGTCCTCTTCCTCTAGAGGACGTCCTCCCACGACCTCTACCACGGCCTCTTGCCGCTGCTCTTCCTGGAGCTACAGCCCCAGTGGCTGGCTCAGTCGTTTCTTGTCTTGCCGTTGTGGCTGCTGGTGCGGTCGTTGCTCTAGTTCTAACCATCTGCGAAATAGAGTGAAGATGGTCAGATACCAATTCGTATCGCCTAGATACCAATTGGACTCAAGTAGTAGAACGAAAGAAAGAATGAAAGAGTGAAATTTTCCTAAAGTCTTATAGCCTCCCAAGGAAAAGTAAAGGCGTCCCCCTACCGTTCCTTAAGACTCTACTAGACTCGTTCTTGTGTGATGATACCAATGAACCTAATGCTCTGATACCAAGTTTGTCACGACCCAAATCGGGGCCGCGACTGGCACCCACAATTTCCCTCCTATGTGAGCGAACCAACCAATCTAACCCTTATAATTTTAACATATATCAACAGAAAATAATGCGGAAGACTTAAACTCATTAAATAAACCAAGTCAAACTATAATTATTATCCCCAAAATCTGGAAGTCATCATCACAAGAACATCTATCTCAAATTACTAAACTAGGAATGTCTAAGAACAAAAATAACTAAAAAGCTAGTCCATGCCGGAAGTTCAAGGCATCAAGACTTGAAGAAGAAGACCCAGTCCAAGCTAGAAGCATTAGCTCACCCTGAAGATCCGGTGTAGTGAAGACTGGCTAGATCTACTGTTGAGTTGAAGTTGACGGAACGTTTGCTGCATTACACAAATAACAAGAAGAAAACATAAAGTAGGGGGTCAGTACAACCACACGTACTTAGTAGATATCATCGGCTAACTCAAAATAGGGAACAGTATATATCAATAATAATGTAAATCAACTACAATACTCAACATGTAGCAATAACAATATTAATTCATCAATGAATACCTCCGAGTTCACACATGAGGAATCAAGCCTCAATACCATACTCATTTGGGAATTAAGTTCATTAGATTGAGTATATTCATTATCTTTCAAGATTCATTATCTTTCTTCCTCTTGTGTCGGTACGCGACACTCCGCTCCTCATACTCATTCTATCCTGGTGCCGGAACGTGGCACTCCGATCCTCATATACTATCCTGGTACCGAAACGTGGTACCCGATCCATTTACAATCCTGGTGTCGGAACGTGACACTCCGATCCTCATATTCTATCCTGGTGTCGGAACGTGACACTCCGATCCTCATATTCATTCTATCCTGGTACCGGAACGTGGCACCCGATCCATATTCTATCCTGGTGTCGGAACGTGACACTCCGATCCTCATATTCATTCTATCCTGGTACCAGAACGTGGCACCCGATCCATATTCTATCCTGGTGTCGGAACGTGACACTCCGATCCTCATATTCATTCTATCCTGGTACCGGAACGTGGCACCCGATCCATATTCTATCCTGGTGTCGGAACGTGACACTCCGATCCTCATATTCACTCTATCCTGGTACCAGAACGTGGCACCCGATCCCCTAATTCATCAAGCCTTCTTTTATACTAAGGCATCATCATTCTCATTATATAATTTATCAAGCCTTCTTTCATACTAAGGCATCATCAATCTTATTATATAATATATCAAGCGAATTAGGGTTATTTCAAGATTTGGGATTCAATAGCTTCATCATGCTTTGTTAATTCATCACAATTTCATAATCATAATCATGCAAGCATACAATTTAAGCACATAGCAGGGTTTACAATACTATCAACACATAACATTCACTATTAAGAGTTCACTACGAATATCGTAACATAACCATAACCTACCTCCACCGAAGAATTGGAATCAACAAGAATTCTCCCAAGCTTTGTTCTTCTCGTTCAATCTCCCTCAATTCGTTTCTCTTTTCTCTCTCTTGTTCTTTCTCTTTTGTTTTCTTTATCCAAACCCTCCTTCTTTTTACCCTAATTATCATATAATTAAGACTAAAAGAGGACAATAAAACCCACTAATTAACTTAAGGTTACCTTTTTTAACCCCCAAGTAATTAGACTTATTAATATTAACCCTCAATCTTTTTAATTATGGAAAGAATAGTCCAAAACGACCCTTAAAACGTGTAGAGGAATCCTAGTCTGCCTGGGATTTGCACAACCTGTGACGGGCCGTCGTGCCTGCGATGGTCCGTCACGCAGGTCGTCGCAGCCTCCCAAATTCAGGTGGACTGTGACGGCCCGTCATCCCTGTGACGGTCCGTCCTGCACCTCCGTCCTGACGGTCAGAAACTCGTTTTTCGGTACTCAATTTCAGAATTCCTAAGTATATTGAAACGGTGCCTCACGACGGTTCGTCGTAGATGTGACGGCACGTCCTGCAGGTCCGTCACAGATTACAGAGAGTCGATTTTAATATCCAATTTGAAGAATTCTAAGTGTCATGGAACGGAACCTCCCCGACGGGCCGTCGTGACCACGACGGTCCGTCGTTACATCCGTCGTCCCAGCCTGTTTTTCCCGAAATAAAATTTGTTGCTCAAAATGACTAAACATGTCGTTACAGGCGCCGGGCGCCAACATTGAATTTCACTTACGGGGGTGAGTTGCAGTGGCTGGCATGGCACCCCTGAGGCCATACTTCAAATCCCCAATCGGGGATCTATGGTGGGGTAGCACCCCAGGCCCACGACCAGATGCACTCTGACTTTTCTCCTTTTTGTTCAACTCTATGCCCCCTATTCGACTTAGTTTTTTTCGGAAGACTTATTAAAACCTAAATGATAATTATATACAATTTCCAACAGGAAACCACATGTAATTACATTAATCAATTTATAGAAAATCCAACAACAAGAAACCACAAGACTTAAACTAATTAAATCAAGCACTCATTAGATTTTCCTATTAAAAGAAAAAAACTTCACTAAATAGAATGATGATTGGTGAACGATTGATGTAACGAGATGTTATATGATTTGATATACCTCGTAGGATTAAATACTTGACGAAATCTACAACCTAACTTGAAGGTTTTTTTTATGAATTTTCACTTTTATTCTCCTTTCTCCTCTTTAATCTTTTATCTTTTCTCCAAGACCTAGCATGATTTTCCAATCGACTAGGCTAAATTAATTCTTTTTAGAAACCAAATCAACTCCCAAAAATGAATTACAATAATAGGCTATGGACAAGACTGAAATTCCATTCAGATATGATATAGACTTTCCTTATTTCAACAGCCCAATATAAAATGAGCATATCTCACTCATACAAACTCGGCGGAGTTGGAATGATATTCCAAGATATTTCCTACTGTATCTAAAATAACACCTAACTCATCTTGACTTACGAGTTATGGTCGTTCGAAGTTGACCCAGAACTAAAACGTTACATAATTTCAAAACATTTCAAGATTTTTAATTCTTTCCTAAGAAGACTATTTCCAATTCTTACTCTTTAAAAAGGCATTATTTTGCAATAGTTATCCCTAATTACTTGTCCATTTTGACAATACAAGAAAGGACAATTTTTACCTGTTATACACTCAAATAATTTCTATGAAAAAGATAGAACTTCTTGAAAATATTAAATTTTAATTGATCTACTTCATAATTAATAAGGGTAAAATGGTAAACTAACAATGTAACTAATTGTTTTCTTTATAGGTGTGTCAACTTTATATTGGACAAATAATTATGGTATGATGAATTATTATTTATGTTTTATTTTTATTATATCGTATTGAAATTAATTAAGAAAATATTAAACTAATAAAGATATGACAAAAAAAGGAAATAAAATATTTATTTTAAAATTTGAATGATAACTTGATTATTAGTTAAGTAATATATTTGGAAGAAAATATATATCTTCAATATGTCATTCAATATCAGTTATAAAGACGAGATAACACATGACCCATTTAGGTCACTTATAGCCGAACAAAAATGGAATGGGAAGCAGTTATCTCATTCAGCAGTGAGAAATTGTCTATGATCTCATTCAACACTTTTCATGAAATTTCAATTTGTGGAGAATGAGTGAGAGTATCTCCTATATTTGCCCACCCTATTTCATATCGACTTTATACGCTCTTAGGGGTGAATGTTTGGTCATTCTTTTTTTCGATTTTCCAAATCCATTATTTTCTTAGCCACTAGATCAAGCTGAGCAACCCAGGTGGGGAAAAATTTTTCTTCTTAGTGTCCTTGTTTGTCATGGATATGTGATTAAGGAGTTATGCTGCTATTGCATAGGGTAGTCGTAAGAGACCTCCCCCCAGAAAATTTTTGTCAGCCACTCTTCTATTGTAACTCTTCTACTGTCTGGGAAAAGACTTTTGTGGAAGCAGTCTAATAGTGTGTTGCCTAAGTTTCTATGATATCCCTAAGAGACATAATCAACTGTAAGAAAATTAATCTCAACCACATCTCACGGATTTACTCACCCTCTAATTGTCTGAAACATGGGATGTTATCCCTAAGAAATATCATCCTCAAAGGAGAGAGGTCAATTTGGTCACCACTGCTAACTAATTTTCTCTAATTTCATACTCAAATAGAGATACAAGAAAAATGAAACTAAATATTACGTAAGTTCAGTAAAACTAACAAAAAAATAATTAGACCAAACTTAAAATTCTCAAGTAACACCATATCCCCGGAAGTGGGACCATTTTGATTTATTATGTTTCAAATACACTTCATCTAATACTAAGCGTCAATGATTGTTAGTTAGTAATATTACCACACTAGTGAGTTGGGGTTGAGCCCTAAGGGAATAGTTTGTAAACAAGAATCAATAGAAAAGGAACATTATGTTCAAGTCAACCATAGATAGAAACCTTTACGAAGAATAACATAATTGAAGTTTTGGGGTGACATAAACGTCAAATACAAAAGAGGAGGTTTGCATTCAATTATCAACAAAAAACATAAAACGAAAATTATAATATAGCGACGGGTCCTTGTGATGTTTTTTAATTATGGGATAAGATATCTAACAAATCAATTGCAATTTCTAGTAAATTGGTGTAAATTGGTGAATAAGCTAGACATAAGTGGAGATAAACATTCTCTCCAACAACTTACCTCGAATCAAATTGGTTTCACTCGAACACGAATAAGAAGCAAATAAGCACAACCTTCACTTTAGTCCATTCACTCTCGGGCAGAATGTGTGGAAGAGGTTTTAGGATTCACTCTCTCGAGTTGAATCCATAACATTCCAATCTCACAAACCATGAAATTTGTAATTTTGTTTTAAAACATCTCTCTCGAGCAAGCCAAAATTTTTAACTAAGGATCGTATGTGCAACAAAAGATCATTAATTTCAACCACAATTAGTGAATGAAACGAACTTTAAACAAAAATTCATAAACTATAAATTAACAATACCCAGCAGATAAATCAACCCATAATCTAACCTTATCAATTATGGTTTTAGCTACACATAGTAAAAAGAGAGAAATTGTTACCAAAATGTTTGTCCATGAACTAGGTAAAATTAATATTGTCTTTACAAAGGTCTACTATGAAGAATCATCAACACCCATTTCAAATTTCATATATATGGAAATCTTCAAATCTTCAAAGCTAAGCAAATATTTTCTCTCTATTCAATTCTAAGCTCTCAACTTTAAAAACTGGAAGCTAATGTTTTCAAATGAAAAATTGACACGAAACTTTTTATTCAAATAAGCATTTAAAGTCTCCAAAATGTATTACGAAGGACCATTCGTTGTAATCAAGATCGCCGATCCATTTGATGATTCGCCTTTTTGTCTATTCCAACGCTATATTTCTTTAATCTTCAACATCTTCAAGGTCTATAGCTTTTGGTGATTTAGTAGTACCTCATAGAATCTTTAATCATATCGCCGATTGCTCCTTTCTATCATTGACTTGATTTTCTCCTTTAGAGATTGGCACACTTGGACATCAGGCGAGACCATGGCCATTCTGTGACTCACCCAATAGGAAAGGGGGTCCTTAGACCTTCTTTTCTACATTTGGAAAGATACCTTGTTCCTTTTTTATCCATCGTGTCCATGTTTAGTCCCCCAATACAAATACCTGAAATTCACAATTTTACATCATTTTTTGGAACAAAAAAAACATGTTTAGACCTAAATCTATTCAATTAAAACACTAAAAGAGTCGTAACAATTGAATTATCAAATTACTACATCGACATCACTAAGATAACCAAATGTGGCAATATTAATATCCTTGCATGAAAATCTTTGATCTTCTTGAAGACCATCACAAAGTTGAACTTGTTGTATTTTTACAAAAGTAAGAGACGAAGCGCAAAATTGGTCCCAGTGGGTATGTCGAATTTTTCAGAGTAAATTTTCATCAGCGTTGAATCATAACTGCAGGTAAAATAAATAAAAGATAATATGATTTCTTATTAATGAATCTTTTGAGTATAATTCTAGTGATAGCTTCAGTCTTCTCTCCTAAACTTCTTCATGATTTTATGGATTTTAGTAACATATTTTTCGAAATTAGGATGATGTAGACAACTTTGAGATTTATTTGATCTTTGCAAACGTCAAGAAACACATTGTTGTTATCTCTCTATTAAAACTTGTGAATGATGGTGATGATGTGAAACGTTGTTCTCAAATACACACATATGAATGAATTAAAGAAGGTTAATGATAATGTTAATGAGTGTTGAGTCTATTTTAAATGCCATTCTCAATTATTTTATAATGAACAAAATGAGATTGTTATGTCAAGGCTATCCTCATCTTCCAATCAATGAGTTTTCCGATGAATGTTGGGTTGGGATAGATTATCATACGTTAGTTTAGACAGGGTATCTAGTAACATTCCTAATCCCTTCTAATGAATGTTGGGTTTTAAATTGATAGCCATACGTGACTTAAGGTGAGGTACCTAGTATCAATCTTTTATCCCTTAATGATTGTTTGCAAAGAATGTAATGCTTTTTGTGGGGAATAATACAAAGGATCGAGTGGATATTGTTTGAGATGGTTGCTCATATGAGAGTTCAGGGGGTCACTTACAAGAATTTTCTTGATATTGATACTCATATGTTTGTTGAAACGGAGTATCTAGAATCTATCTCCTTATCCCATAAACTATGTGCCCACGTTGTTCTAGCTACTAGATCCATTTAAGGATAAAACAAGATGGTCCTACCTTAGGAAAATAGGAATCCTTTTGTCCGGTGAGGGTGACATCGACATTCAATGTTAACCTCACATGGTCTACGTCGGTAATGTATTACCCTCATAAATAACGTTAATGAACTATGGATGCTTATGGATGTACAACTTACTATGCGTGGTCTAATGGGATGCTATCTATGCATTTCACAAGTAAGCATTTAATAGAAGTCATGGTTTGTTCTTTATAATGTTGATGAATGTTCTATTAATGAATGGATGAAGAATGTTGATTGAAATGCTTATATGCTTTAATATAATGATTCATATTGTACGTGAATTGTATATATATATGAGTTACTTTCCTGTCAAGAGTTACCGTATATGTATGTACATTATTTAGGGTTACTTCAAAGGAGTACGTAATGTGAGTAGTAGTATAGGATGCTATTTGCACGCTGTACTAGTAGGATTTAGAGTGGCCATAGATATTTGTCTTAGTATGATGATGGGATTAATGTTGAGGGTTGGGATGTAAAGCCTTTGGAGGATGATCTGGTGAATGATTCTCAAGACAAGGTAAGGAGTATTCAAGCTAAATTTCTTGCCTCCCAGAGTACACAAATATGGTTGCAGATTATAAGGTGAGAGAAATAGAGTTTTCTCTTTGGGAGAAAATTATTCTCAAGTTATCACCCATGAAAGGGTGATCATATGTCACGACCCAAAATCGAGCCGCGACTGGCACCCACACTTACACTCCTATGTGAGCGAACCGACCAATCTAAACCCCTAACATTTCAATATAATATCAACAGAAAGTAATGCGGAAGACTTAAACTCATTAATAAAAACCAATTCAATAACTTCTTAATTCAACATCTATTATTCCCCAAAATCAGGAAGTCATCACCACAAGAACATCTATGATCAAATTACTAAGCTAAGAGTTTTCTAAAAAGCTAAAACAAGTAAAAGCTAGTCCATGCCGGAACTTCAAGGCATCAAGACATGAAGAAGAAGATCCAGTCCAAGCTAGAAGCATTAGCTCACCCTGAAGATCCGGTGTGACGAAGACTGGCTAGAATTGCGGTTGAGTTAAAGACGACGGTCCGTTTGATGCACTCCACAAATAACAAGGAAGAAAACATAAAAGTAGGGGGTTAGTACAAACACGAGTACTGAGTAGATATCATCGGCCAACTCAAAATAGAAAACAGTATATATCAAGTAATATTATAAAATCAACTACAATACTCAACATGTAGCAACAACAAGTTGTATAATCATTAATAAGTACTGCCAAGTTCACACATGAGGACTCAAGCCTCAATACCATACTCATTTGGGAATTAGGTTCATTAGATTGAGTATATTAGCATCTTTCAAGATTCACTATCTTTATTTCTCTTGTGTCGGTACGTGACACTCCGATCCCTCATTATCTTTATTCCTCTTGTGTTGGTACGTGACACTCCGATACCCTACTACTATGTGTCGGAACGTGACACTCCGATCCCCTAAATCTACGTGTCGGTTCGTGACACCCGATCCCCTAAATCTACGTGTCGGTTCGTGACACCCGGTCCCCCTAAATATACGTGTCGGTTTGTGACACCCGATCCCCTAAATCTACATGTCGGTTCGTGACACCCGATCCCTTAAATCTACGTGTCGGTTCGTGACACCCCATCCCCTAAATCTACGTGTCGGTTCGTGACACCCGATCCCTTAATTCTATGTGTCGGAACGTGACACTCCGATCCCCTAATCTCATTCTAACAGTTCATCAAGCCTTCTCTTATACCAAGGCATCATCATTCTCATTACTTTAGTTCATCAAGCCTTTTCTAATACTAAGGCATCATCAATCTCATTATTTTAGTTTATCAAGCCTTCTTTATTACCAAGGCATCATCATTAACAAAGAGATTAGGGTTTTTTTCAAGATTTGGGATTCAATAGCTTCATCATGCTTATTTTATCACAATTATATAGTCACATTCATGCAAGCATACAATTAAGGATATAGAAGATGAGATAATATTACCAACACATATCATTCACTATTAAGAGTTTACTACGAATAGCATAAAAACCATAACCTACCTCCACCGAAGATTAGAGATCAAGCAAGCAATTTCCCAAGCTTTGTTTCTCTCTTCCTCGTTCGATTCTCCCTCTTTCTCTTGTTCTTTCTATTTTTCTTATTCAAACCCTCTTTCTTTTACCCTAATTAGCATATAATTAAGTATAAAAGATGACCATAATAACCCCCTAATTAATTCAAGGTTACCTCTTTTAACCCCCAAGTAATTAGACCTATTAATATTAACCCACGAAATTTATAATTATAGCAGGAATAGTCCCAAAACGCCCCTTAAAACATTTAAAGAAATCCGACCCTGACTGGGATTACGCAGCCTGTGACGGCCCGTCATGCCTGCGACGGTCCATCCTACTGCTCCGTCACAGAGTTCAGAGACTCAATTTCCTTGAAGATTTGTGATGGTCTGTCGTGCCCACGACGGTCCGTCCTGCCATTCCGTTACGAAGTTCAGAGAGTCGATTTCAGTACCCAATTTCAGAATTTCTAAGTGTTTTGAAACGAGACCCTGCGACGGTCCGTCATGCCCATGACGGTCCGTTGTGGTGTCCGTCGTCTCAGCCAGTTTTTTCCAGAAATAAAATCCGCTGCTCAAAAAGACTAAACAGGTCGTTACAATAGATACCAATTTACCCATCGTTCGTCCTCGAACGACCACAGCAAGGAAAAACAAGGGCGAGAAGGAGTACCTGAATCTGTAAACAGGTGTGGGTATCTTTCTCGCATATCAGCCTCCTTCTCCCATGTAGCCTCTTCAACTGGTCGATTCTTCCATTGAACTTTGATGGATGCAATCTCCCTTGACCTCAACTTGCGGACTTCTCTAGCTAGAATGGCAACAGGCTCCTCCTCATAAGACAAATTCTCATCAAGCAGAACTGAATCCCATCGAATGATGTAGTTTCCATCCCCATGGTATCTTTTCAACATAGACACATGAAATACCGGATGCACTCCGGACAGCCCTGGAGGCAAGGGTAATTCGTAAGCCACCTCCCCTACTCGCTTAAGTACTTCAAATGGTCCAATGTACCTTGGGCTTAGCTTACCTCTTTTACCAAACCGCATCACCCCTTTCATGGGCGAAACCTTCAACAAGACTTGTTCACCCTCCATGAACTCCAATTCTCTAATCTTTCGATCCACATATTCCTTTTGCCTAATTTTCGCTGCTAAAAGCTTTTCTTGAATAGATTTAACTTTTTCTAATGAATCCCTCAAAAGGTCAGTACCCAAGGGTCTAACCTCAAATGCATCAAACCACCCAATGGGAGACCTACATCTCTTACCATACAATGCTTCAAATGTGGCCATGTCAATACTTGAGTAATAGCTATTGTTGTAGGAGAACTCTGCTAAGGGTAAGAATTTATCCCAATGGCCACCAAATTCTATCACACATGCACGAAGCATATCCTCCAACATTTGAATCGTTCACTTAGAATGACCATCGGTCTGAGGGTGAAATGCAGTACTAAGGTCCAACCTAGTACCCAATTGACAATGCAATGTTTTCCGAAACTTAGAGATAAAGTACGTACCTCTATCTGATATAATGGAGAATGGAACTCCATGCAATCGAACGATTTCTGAGATATAGATCTTGGCTAACTTCTTTGCATTGTAAGTCACCTTGACCGGAATGAAATGAGCAGACTTAGTTAACCTATCAACAATCACCCAAATAGAGTCATACTTACCTATTGTCTTTGGAAGACCAACCACAAAATCCATTGCAATCATCTCCCACTTCCACTAAGGAATGGTCATTCTCTGAAGTGTTCCTCCGGGCCTCTGGTGTTCATACTTTACTTGTTGACAATTTGGACATTTGGCAACAAAATCAACAATGTCGCGCTTCATTCTACTCAACCAAATGTGTTGCTTTAGGTCACAATACATCTTAGTTGCCCCCAGATGTAAAGAATACCTTGAACTATGTGCCTTTGTCAGAATGGTGTTGACCAAATCATCAACGCGGGGTACACATACCCTTCCCTTAATCCTCAAAACACCTTCCTCATCGATTGTTGCTTCTTTAGCCTCTCCTCGCAACACTTTATCTCGAATCCGGATCAAATACTCATCATTAAACTGCTTTCCCTTAATCTTGTCAAGGAAGGAAGATCTTGCCTCCACACAAGCCAACAATCCTCCCTTCTCATTTACTTCTAATCTCATAAGGTCATTAGCCAAAATCTGAACTTCTCTAGCCAATGGACGTCTAGAAACTTGCAAGTGAGCTAGACTTCCCATGCTTCCTGCCTTTCTACTCAAAGCATCTGCCACGACATTAGCTTTTCCCGGATGATACAAGATTGTGATATCGTAGTCTTTCAATAGTTCCATCCATCTCCTCTGTCTCAAATTCAAATCTTCCTGAGTGAAGACATATTGTAGGCTACGATGATCCATATAGACTTCACACTTAACCCCATATAAATAGTGCCTCCATTGCTTTAATGCAAATACTACCGCGGCCAACTCCAAATCATGGGTCGAATAGTTACGTTCATGCACCTTTAATTGCCTTGAAGCATAAGCAATTACATTCTTCTCTTGCATTAGCACTGCACACAAACCAGAATAGGATGCATCACAATAGACAATGAAATTCTTACCTTCCACTGGTAAGGTGAGAATGGGTGCAGTAGTCAACAAAGTCTTGAGCTTCTGAAAGCTTTCTTCGCACTCATCCGACCAAACAAATGGGATATTCTGCTAAGTCAAGCTTGTCAGTTGGAAAGCAATAGAAGAGAACCCCTTGACAAATCGAAGGTAATAGCTAGCTAAACCAACAAATCTCCTTATCTCTGACACATTAGTAGGTCTTACCCAATTCTTCACTACTTCAATCTTAGATTGATCTAACATCACTCCATCCTTAGAAACCAAGTGCCCTAAGAAGGATATTGCATCTAGCCAAAATTCACACTTGGAGAATTTGGCATAAAGCTTTTTCTCCCTCAACATTTCCAATACAATTCTCAAATGCTCCTCATGTTCTCTCTTGCTCTTTGAGTATATCAGTATATCATCAATAAATACGATCACAAAGAGATCCAGATATGGCTTAAAAATCTCGTTCATCAAGCTCATGAACGCAGCAGGGTCATTCGTAAGACCAAAAGACATTACTACAAATTCGTAATGCCCATACCTGGTTCGAAAGGCAGTCTTTGGCACATCCATTGCCCGTATTTTCAATTGATGATAACCGGATATCAAGTCAATCTTAGAGAAGACACAAGCACCTTGTAACTGTTCGAACAAGTCGTCAATGCAAGGAAGAGGATACTTTTTCTTAATAGTTACCTTTTTCAACTGCCGGTAGTCTATGCACATCCGAAAACTTCCATCCTTCTTCTTCACAAACAAAACCGGAGCACCCCAAGGAGATGCACTTGGTCTAATGAAGCCTTTGCTCAACAACTCTTGAAGTTGGGCCTTTCACTCTCTTAACTCCGCGGGAGCCATTCTATAAGGGGGTATAGAAATGGGGCGGGTACCCGGCTCAAGATCAATACAGAAGTCCATATCCCTATCCGGTGACATACCAAGAAGATCTGCAGGGAACACATCCAAAAACTCACGGACTACCGAAACCGTTTCGATTGAAGGTACTTGGGTAGTGTCATCCCTGAGATGTGCCAAGAAAGCTAAACAACCCTTACTAACCATCTTCTTAGCACGAAGAAAGGACACGATACGAACCGGATTGGAAGTGTAGTCGCCCTCCCACACTAACGGATCTGTCCCAGGCTTGGCTAACGTCACAGTTTTAGCATTACGATCCAAGATCGCAAAATTCGGAGAAAGCCAACTCATACCTAGAATTACATCAAAGTCAACCATTTCTAAGATAACCAAATCTACATGAGTGTTACTCCCCACAAAAGTCACCAAACAAGACCTATATACTTTTTCAACTATCACAGACTCACCCACCGGAGTAGAAACACGAATAGGCATGTCAAGTAATTCACAATGTAAATTTAGACCATTAGCAAATGACGAAGATACATATGAAAATGTGGATCCAGGATCAAACAATACATAAGCCATGCAATCACAAATCAAAAGATTACCTGTGATAACAGCATCAGATGTCTCCGCTTCAGACCGCCCAGGGAAAGCGTAACAATGGGCCCTATCGCCCATCTGTCCGTTGCCCCTACCATGTTGTGATGTAGTGGCTCCAGTTTGCCCATCACCCCGGCCGTTTTGGTGACCACTATTACCTCGACCACCGCGCCCTCCAGAATAACGGCCTCTACCATGACCACCTCTACCTCTAGCTATTGGGGGTCTATAACTCTGTTTTGGACAATTCCTCCTAATATGTTCATTCTCCCCACATCCATAGCACTCTCTAGAGTCAAGCATAGGTCTCTCAGAGAAGTGTTGACCAGTCTGTGGTGGACCCCCAACTACCGTTTGTAGTGAAGACTGAATTGGTCGAACTGAGTAACCTCCGGAACCCTGTCCTCTAGAGTAAGAACCATTAAACTCACCTCCCTTTCGAAACCTTTTTGATGTCGATGGCGCGGTGAAGTCATCTGGCTTCACTCCTTCCACCTCTATCACGAAGTCTACCACATCTTGGAAGGATTTTGCCGTAGCCGCTACCTGTAAGGATGAAATCCGCAATTTTGACCTCAACCCCTTCACAAAACGGCGAATCCGCTCTTGTGGACTTAAACAAAGTTGGGTGGCATACCTGGATAATGCACGAAACTTCGCCTCATATGAAGTAACCGACATCCTACCTTGATCTAGACTCAAGAACTCATCTCGTTTCCTATCCCTCAAAGTTCGGGGAATATACTTCTCCATAAAAAAGCTAGAGAATGAGGCCCAAGTCATAGGTGGTGCCTCTGTTGGTTGACACTCAACGTGTGACCGCCACCACATTTTGGCGTTCACTTGAAACTGATAACTCACGAACTCCACACAAAACTGTTCTACTATACCCATCTTGTGTAGTAGCTCATTACAGTCAACCAGAAAATCGTAGGCATCCTCTGATTCAGCACCCTTACAGACTGGAGGTTTAAATTTCAAGAACTTACTGAAAAGTTCATGCTGATCATTTGTCATTATAGGCCCAGTAGTAAGACGTGGAAACGTGCCTATTTCCAATGACGCATCCATGTGGGGAGCCCCAGCAGCGGCATGTCGTACCTCTGAAACCGGAGGTGTTGGTGCAGAAACCACTGTAGGTGCCTGACCCTGATCAGATAACCCGCTAAGATAAGCAAGAACCTGATTGATCATCTCTGGGGTAGGTTGGGGTGGCAATTCCTCATTTTGCACTTGTTCATTCTCCCCTTCCTCACCCTCTATTACTACTTCCTCAGTCGGTGGAGAAGTCACCGCCCTGGTACCAGATGGGCTAGGTGCTTGTCCTCTTCCTCTAGAGGACGTCCTCCCACGACCTCTTCCACGGCCTCTTGACACTGTTCCTCTCCGAGCTACAACCCCAGTGGCTTGCTCAGACGCATCTTGTCTTGCCGGTGTTGATGTTGGCGCAGTCGTTGCTCTAGTTCTAACCATCTGCGAAATAGAATGAAGATGGTCAGATACCAATTTGTATCACCTAGATACCAATTGGATCCAAGTAATAGCACGAAAAAACGAATAAAAGAATGGAATTTTCCTAAAGTCTTATAGCCTCTCAAAGAAAAGTAAAGGGGTCCCCCTACCGTTCCTTAAGACTCTACTATACTCGTTCTTGTGTGATGAGACCAACGAACCTAATGCTCTGATACCAAGTTTGTCACGACCCAAAACCGAGCCGCGACTGGTACCCACACTTACCCTCCTATGTGAGCGAACCGACCAATCTAAACCCCTAACATTTCAATATAATATCAACAGAAAGTAATGCGGAAGACTTAAACTCATTAATAAAAACCAATTCAATAACTTCTAAATTCAACATCTATTATTCCCCAAAATCTGGAAGTCATCACCACAAGAACATCTATGATCAAATTACTAAACTAAGAGTTCTAAAAAGCTAAAACAAGTAAAAGCTAGTCCATGCCGGAACATCGAGGCATCAAGACATGAAGAAGAAGATCCATTCCAAGCTAGAAGCATTATCTCACCCTGAAGATCCGGTGTGACGAAGACTGGCTAGAATTGCGGTTGAGTTGAAGACGACAGTCCGTTTTATGCACTCCACAAATAACAAGGAAGAAAACATAAAAGTAGGGGGTCAGTACAAACACGAGTGCTGAGTAGATATCATCGGCCAACTCAAAATAGAAAACAGTATACATCAAGTAATATAATAAAATCAACTACAATACTCAACATATAGCAACAACAAGTTGTATAATCATTACTAAGTACTGCCAAGTTCACACATGAGGACTCAAGCCTCAATACCATAATCATTTGGGAATTAAGTTCATTAGATTGAGTATATTAGCATCTTTTAAGATTCACTATCTTTATTTCTCTTGTGTCGGTACGTGACACTGCGATCCCTCATTATCTTTATTCCTCTTGTGTCGGTACGTGACACTTCGATCCCCTACTACTATGTGTCGGAACGTGACACTCCGATCTCCTAAATCTACGTGTCGGTTCGTGACACCCGATCCCCTAAATCTACGTGTCGGTTCGTGACACCCGGTCCCCCTAAATCTACGTGTCGGTTCGTGACACCCGATCCCCTAAATCTACGTGTCGGTTCATCACACTCGATCCCTTAAATCTACGTGTCGGTTCGTGACACCCGATCCCCTAAATCTACGTGTCGGTTCGTGACACCCAATCCCTTAATTCTATGTGTCGGAACGTGACACTCCGATCCCCTAATCTCATTCTATCAGTTCATCAAGCCTTCTCTTATACCAAGGCATCATCATTCTCATTACTTTAGTTCATCAAGCCTTTTCTTATACGAAGGAATCATCAATCTCATTACTTTAGTTTATCAAGCCTTCTTTATTACCAAGGCATCATCATTAACAAAGAGATTAGGGTTTTTTTTCAAGATTTGGGATTCAATAGCTTCATCATGCTTATTTTATTACAATAATATAGTCACATTCATGCAAGCATACAATTAAGCATATAGAAGATGAGATAATATTGCCAACACATATCATTCACTATTAAGAGTTTACTACGAATAGCATAAAAACCATAACCTACCTCCACCGAAGATGTGATCAAGCAAGCAATTTCCCAAGCTTTGTTTCTCTCTTCCTCGTTCGATTCTCCCTCTTTCTCTTGTTCTTTCTATTTTTCTTATTCAAACCCTCTTTCTTTTACCCTAATTAGCATATAATTAAGTATAAAAGATGACCATAATAACCCCCCAAGTAATTAGACCTATTAATATTAACCCACGAAATTTATAATATAGCACGAATAGTCCCAAAACGCCCCTTAAAACATTTAAAGAAATCCAACCCAGACTGGGATTACGCAGCTTGTGACGGCCCATCGTGCCTGCGACGGTCCGTCCTGCTGCTCCGTCACAGAGTTCAGAGACTCAATTTACTTGAAGATTCTTTGACAGTCCGTCGTGCCCACAATGGTCCGTCCTGCCATTCCGTTACGAAGTTCAGACAGTCGATTTCAGTACCCAATTTCAGAATTTCTAAGTGTTTTGAAACGAGACCCTGCGACGGTCCGTCGTGCCCATGACGGTCCGTCGTGGGACCCTCGTCTCAGCCACTTTTCCAGAAATAAAATCCGCTGCTCAAAACGACTAAACAGGTCGTTACGTCATATTTGGTAAGAAGAGTAAGTTGAGTCTGCGGTATATTGGTCCCTTTGAAGTCCTTGAATTTGTAGGGCCTGTGGCATTTAGGTTGGCTATACCCCTAATTTATCTGGTGTGTATCTGGTATTTTATTTGTCTAAGTTTGAGGATATTATGGTGATAGTGATTATATCATAATGTGGGACTCAATCGTACTAGATAACAACCTCCAATATTAGGAGAAACAGATTAGTATTCATGATCGTGATGTGCGTGAGTTGATAACAAACGAGATTAATTATATGAAAGTACAATGGAAACATCGTCCTATTAAGGAACCTACTTGGGAGACAGGAAGGACATACGAGAAAAATATCCATATTTTTTCATCAATTGAGGTAGTACTTCTCTCTGTCCTTAGTCTACTATCCTAAATTGTCACTCAGGGACAATTAATGGGTGTATTTATATCTATTGTAACGACCTAGTTTTGTTGTTATAGAAATGCCAAGAAAAGAAAAATTGGGGCCAGAAAAACCTTTTTGTAGTATTTGAATTTTCCCATCTTATCCTGATTTTGAGGAAATCGTAGTCTTTTAGGTGTAGAGGATTTCGGTACCAATCAACTGAAGAAATTTTAAATTTTGTTGGATTGCTATTAACATTACTATTAACAAAACCATACGACTTTACGAGATCTAATTTTTGATGAGTAGATCTCAGAGAATTGATCTTGCAGTGAAAGATATTTTATGAACGTAGAAGTTAAGATTATGTTGTAAAAAGGGCGAATTGAAATTCTTCAAAAAGAGTTCTTTCTCACTCTTTGTCATTGTAGAGAGAGTTGGTTCGTTTTGCAAGAAAAGATGGGACTTAAAATCATTAGATCATTAGGGAGATCACTAATTCACTTTTGCCGCTATAACATGATTAGTGCCACTGTGACGTCGCAGCTAAAAAAGAATGAGTTTCGTTTTAGCGGGATAAGCGCAAATTATGTCGTTAATGAAACCCTTAACAATGTTGGTTGAAATTTTTTACTTTTAGATGAAAGGAAGACCCACATGGGATTCTAACTAGTTTTGACCATTCTTGAGGCCAAAGGTTAGCTTTTTAACTCCCCGGATCCGTTTTTCGATCTATAGAACGTACTAGAATGGGATAATATTGATCGGGTTTCTTGATAGATTATACGGTAAAAACAAACCTAAGTCAATTAGTTGGAATCACGGGTTTGATATGGGGTTCATAGAATAGTTAGCAATCTAGGTAATTCATGATTATTTCTTGATTTCTATGTTATTGTGATAATTTGTAGTCCGAGAACAAGCAGAATGAATCCGGTAAGGGAAGGATCAAGTTTCTTAGGTTTTCAAGTTTGTTTTGATATAGGTGCATGGTTCTATATTTTTCATGTGCATGCTTGTCCATTTTTCATTATAATACTTAAGTATGTATAAATGTTACATTGTTGATCACACTTGTTGTAAATGAAATAACCTTTCAAGTAAATCATAAACTAAATGTATGATCTTTATGGTTTACCTGTGATTGTGATCGTTGTATGTGATTGTGGATAGGGTTGCCACGTACCGGCATAAATATTGGATCGATTTTTCATGTTTCAACAAAATTATTGCATTGGGTTCCCAAGCTTCGGCACAAATATTTGATCGAGTTTTCATGTTTCAACACAATGATTGGATTGGGTTGCCACGTTTCAACATAATTATGGAATTGGATAGCCACGTTCTATCAAACTTTCAGTTTGGTTTTGGGTTGCTAGAGAGAACCAATGATGTGATAGAAAATGTGATGTTGTTGTTCACATAAATTCATAATATTCTATATGTTGGTATATATGCATGTGATTATAATGTAGGTTGACTTTTTTTTGGTTCACTAGTGAGATAGTTGTGTAATCCGACTAGTACAATGGGGTTGTGTAATTATTCTACATATGCTCTTATTTTTTTTTAGTACAGGGCATCTTACACTAGATCAGTACAATGTTTATCTACGAAGGTCATCATCGTTGCTTGAGGTTTGAGAAAATTATTTTTAAATAATGCTAGAACTGTATAATGTTGAATGAAGTAGGTATGCACCAATGCACTAGCAGTGCTCCCCAATATATATCGAGCGATAGTTGGGGTTCCCTCACATACAACCCCTGAAACTGTGTCATTCCAGCTGATGTTTGGTAAAAATTATTGAGCATGTCATCTAATATTGGTGGCATGGAATTCAAACATTAACTTGTGTCGTAGTAGTTCATCTTATGTAATCAGAAGCCTGCCTTTGAAAAATAACAACACTTCCTTTAATTAGAAATCCACATGAGTCTCCACATCCTTTTGAATAGCTTGATGACAAGACAATAATTCTATATTTTATTGAATTAATGATTTCAAACTTGTTCTAGATTAAAAGTCTAGAAGAAATGGTCAAAATAAAAACATCTTATCTATGATAGACGGCATCAGAGGCTGAATTATGTTTCCAAGGGTTCTATATAATATAAGAATCATAACCTGCTAGTTTAGTGAGACATTGTTGTTTGTTAGAAGTGTTGATGTTTTGATTAGTGATGTTCCTCAAAGACTAATAATATGTTAGAATTGTAAACCATCTTCAAAGAAGATTTTGCCTCCATTTACTTACAACTTGAATAATGGCAAGCTTCTAATAATGATATGCCGAAACACATTTCACCCTTGAATTCAATTTGTAACGAAAAACAAGTGATTGGATGACATTTTTAAGATATAGTTGCACAAATTCCTTTCCCCTAAGAGTTAGTCTTTAAATTACATTCTTATTTAAATCTGTTATGGCAATAGTTGAGTCGAGTTTCAAATGTTATTTGAGCTTCAGGTGTCCACCAAAAAAACCTATTTGTTGAGCTAATCAGTGATTGAATATTCTATTGTAACATAATGGTTGATGAATTGTATGTAGTATCATGCACGACATAGAAAACTGTGCACTTCTTTTATTGTAAGTTGTGGTGCTAATTGATGGATTGGTTTCACTTCTCCTAGGTTGACACATAATCGTTGAGATGATATAAAATATATGTCCCAAGAAATAAAGTAATTAAATGATTACATCCAAATAAACGTTTGGAATGCTTGGCAACCAACTGATAATGATGCAATAAATAAAGAACCAAGACAAAATATTCCATGGGATCAATCCAAGAAGGATTATGTATCAATATGTCATCAAAGAATATAATGATGTATTGATGCAAGTATGGTATGAATAGCTCATTAATAGTTTTTTGTAATGTAGAAAACACATTTGAATGACAAAATGGAATGACAAAAAATTCATTATGTTCATAATGAATGCAAAATGTCGTCTTAGGTACAACATCCTGATGGACTCTAATTAGATAATATCTAAGTAATTAATCAAAATTGAAAAAATAGCAAGCACTATCAATTCATCAAAAAGATCATCAATGGTTGTAAATCTATCATATATAGTGATAGTATTTAATGCACTATAGTCAATACAAAATTGCCCCGTGCCATCTTTTATTGAAACCAACAATATTAAGAGTAAAATGGGCTACTACTTGTTCTGATTGTCCCTTTTTTTAGCATTAATTAGACACTAACTTCTCGATAAACTGCATTGAATATAAGGATATCGATGTGGTTTCACATTCATAAGTCATACACCTGAAAATTGACAAACTTCATTGTCCTATATGTGTGTATTAGGCAACCCTAAAGGCTTTCGATAGATATATTCATATATATTTAGCACAATTTACAATTCAGATGGGGGAGTACATGAAGGTTCCAAATAATGTACCAATTGTAGATGAAAATTACACAAAATTCCATTTGTAGCAACCATTCTTCTCAAACTATTCGTAGCGAGCATTCTTCTCAAATTATGTCAATGCATCGGTTACACATCTATGCGTTCTTCCCCTTTCAACATGATCTTCGAACCATTGAAAGTAAATTCAAATATTTTGTTTGCATAATCTGAAGGACATCTCCGAAAGTACGAAACCATGAAACCCTGATTACTATATTAGCACCATGAATGGATAAAATGTATAGATCTTCCACTATTTTGTTTCCATGTATGGTTATTGAAATTTTTCTACCTACACCGCAACATCATAGTCAATTTCTTCTTTCTACCACCATCAAAAAGTTTCGCGTTAGTTCAGTCTTAAACTGAAGATATTTTTCCATCTTTGCCAGAATAAAATTATGTGTACAAGCATTGTCCATAAACGCTTGTACTGCTGCATCATTAAAATGACAAGTATATTTGAGAGTAGTGGATAAATTTCCTCTAGATAAAGCATGATATAAAATAGTTGACTGTTCATGAACCTCCAATCATTTTAATTCCTCAGTTAAGACATCATCCGAGGGAAATTGATATGGCAATGTCACTTCAGTGTTATACTCTTCATATAATAGTAGAAGATGAGGAAGTGACTTAAACATGTGACCTGGAGAGTATTTTTCATCATATGAATAACAAAGAACATGTTTCTCTCGACTTTGTAACTCTGCACGAGAAAGGTGTGCCATGGGAGATCGATCTGATGCATTTTAAGAAACTTAACCTATATGATTTGAAATAGAGAGCTTTGTGACTGTACAAAGATTAGACGGAGTTCGCAGAAGTTGTGGAGTCTTACTAAATGAATGCTTATAGTATCCCTTTTCGTTTGATTTTTTCCACGTATAAATATGATAAACTTATAACTTCATTTAATTTTCTGGGTGCACAAATTAAAACAACAATTTTAGTGTAAGGTCTCATACAAAAATTAAAAAATTGTGCTTATACTAATCTAAAAAATACATCATCTAATTAGACCCGTTTTGAAAAGACTCTAGTATAAAGTAACTGTAGTGCTCGACCGATATTTAACAAGTCGACCCTCTAGTACCACTAGATTCCATTTTTAAAATTGGACAAACACTATTCAAAAAAATGCTCTTAATTAACCAACTATTTATTGCAAAACAACCACCTTTACCATTACAATGGATTACCCTCCAAGTAGAACTATGGGTTTATTAACGTATGATCCTCCATGATTCCATAAAATTAAAAGTAGCGCTCTGCTTAGAAGACCAATAATTTAGTATTTACTCCATGGAATCATCATAATTAGTCGAGGCAGGTTTGTTACACAATGTAAGAGGTGTCTGTGTATGTCCTGCATAAACTTTAGTAGTTTGACGTGGTCAAAATGTTTTCATTATAGGAGAACTACTCTAAAAACCTACCGCTATCACATAATCCACCACCTCTTTTCAACAAATTATAACTATTTGTTCTCGTTTTTTAATAGAAAACTAGCCGATGGAAATTTTTTAGTCGAAATACTTTTTGGTTTAACTTGAGAAATCCTATCCTAGTCAAGATTTGCTCTAAAATAAAGTCAATGAGGTATACGGAGGTTTTTCTAACAAATGAGAGATCTAATTATAAATCTGATCGCATGAATAGATACCTAAGACATTAATAAAGACATTTGACGTTACAAAGTCAAATTCGGGCGAGTACCCAAAAACTGATCTAAGTGTGAACGGGCAATTTTTGTATGTCAAAGCTTCAAGGCGAGTTGTGAAATAGGATTTGAAACTCAAAATTAGACTCTTTGTTTCCTTGGAAGCCGTTGGGTGGGATTATTCCTGCCATGGTTGGGGAGCTGTGGTGGTATGGGGGCCTCATAGCGGGCCAAGCGTGACATAAGTCAGAAACAAACACAAAAAACCTAATTATTCTGCGATTTTTCTTGTGAGCTAGGAGAGGATCCTAAGCAATTTCTTGATAGTTTTCCACTACTTTTGTTGCAAAAGTTAAGGATTTTACTCTGCTAATCTGTTTTTTATCCGTAGAACTTATAATATTTATCATATATTTTAGGGGTACGGTTTAGAAATTAATAGGATGGAAGAAAATAAACCTAGTTTAAGATTAGGATCATGAGTGAGGTCTTCAGTTATTTTGTTTGTTATAATTTTGGAAAAATTAGACCTTAACTATTGATCCTTAGGTTGTATTATTTTTTTTGTAGACCTAAAACAAGAATGAAGAATATGGAAAGGGAAGACTCAAGTGTCTTACGAGGATTCAAGTTTTTCTTTGAGGCATCTGATGGTTTGGTTTCATGTTTTTGTAATGTATGTTAGTATTTTATTCTTCGTAATGTATGTATGTATTCAAATTTTGAATTATTATTCATCAAATGCTAATGAGTATAAATGAATGATTGCATATCATGAATCAACATTTGATTGAATGATTATGAGAATTTCCATTGGTATTTTCATTGTGGATTTTTGATAGGATCGGGTGTTACATTTGAACACACTAACTTGGATCGGGTGCCACATTCCAATGCATATATGGCATCGGGTGACACTTCCTTTACACTAACTGTCATCGGGTACCACATCCTATTACACTTACAGTTTGTATGTAGGGTTTAAAAGTGGACAATAGACTTTTCATATATGTGTACTACTTAAAATGTAAAATTGTACGTTGCTCCTAAATTTTTAATTGATATTATATATGTTGAGTACATGTGTGTTTATCTTTTTGTGACTCCTTATATGTGTTTCACTTGCAAGAATAGTCGCGTACACCATCTATACATTATGGTTGTGTACTAATACTTCGCTTGCTCTTTCTTTGTTGAGTACAAGGCATCTTCAGGTGGCTATTGATAGACCTCATCTAGGAGATCAGTGGTCAAATAGGATACATGGGTGAGCCAGTTTTTTCATGATGTGATGGGTCCTTTATGTTTTAGGTCACTCTTTTCTGACTCAAACTTTCTTGTGATACTTACTCGTATGTTCAGTTGGACTGTACCCATTATGTTTAGAATTGTTGAACTTTAGATATTTAGGTACATTTTTTTCAATTTCAATGGAAGATTTTGCAATGTTTTGGATAGTTTTTTTTGTAAATTCCTAGAGTTCATGAGAACTCCTTATTTTGTTGCTACATTTAAACATGCTTCTGTATCTTTAAATCTGTAGTTTGTTGTTAAATTTCTTAGTTGTAGTGATGGTTCTCCCCCCAAACGGTTAGTGTTGTTCTAATTATGGAGGTGTGGGCCGTTACAAAGTTTGTATCAGAGCCCTTCATTCGTTCATATCGTTTTACAAAAATGAGTCTAGTAGACTCTTTTGGAACATTACAGCGAAGTCTATACTTTTCATTTCATTCTAAAAAATGTTTAAAATTGGTATATGGTGATTAGAATCGATATCTAATCTCCATCACTCTTCTACCTAAAAATTGTGAACGGTAACTTCAATGGTGACAGGTCTGTATCTCCAACCAATGATCAAACTCAAGGGTGTTGAACAAGAGGTTGTGGTCGAGGCAGCAGTAATGGAAGAGAAATTTTTAGAGGCAAAAGAAGGGTAGCACACTCTAGGGGTGGGGTTCAGGTTGAGAATGCTCATAAAAATAAGGTCCCTCATGGTCATCATGAAGACATTTGTGTGAATGTCGTGTTTTTGAATAAAGAATATGTTGGACAAGGGGAATAGGTGCAGGATGAGACTACAAGTATTCTTCCCTTAGGCGAGTATTAGCTCAAAAGATTATTTTTTTCTTGAAAGGATTGGTTGGCCCTGAAATTCTTCCCACAGTCCAAGCAACTCAAACCCCCGACAATCCCTTATTTTTATTATTTGTTCCCAAGGTGAGAGGAACTATAGGTACTGATGTCTTGTTACATCCTTTGTTGGGTCCTTTGATGATTGTTTATGAGCATGAAATGGTTTGTGAAGTTCTAAAATTGAAGCCTTCAGTATTTTATTGTTTTGAGAGTGAGGCCACCGATGAGTCAATCTTAGATTTTTATAGTATGTTGCATAACTTGTATTGTCCATCACCATGGAGTAAAGTTTGTGAATTTTCCAGAGCTTATGTGGTATGCAGAACCTCATCTTTACCTCCGCTAACTTGGATAATGTTTCATGTTCTGTTTTTGGAGAAGTAGGTCCCCAAACATTAAGTGATCGCAAGAAGGATGAGTTCATGGTTTTGGAGTAGGGTGGTATGAGTGCAGCTACTTATCAGGATTAGTTTCATGGCTTGTCTAGATATGCTATAGAATTGGTAACTACTGAGGAGGAGAGGATTCTTCTATTTCTCAATGGAATGAACTCCAAACAATAGGTATTGTTTATTTACATGAATCCTGCAGGGTAAAGCTATAATGTGATAACAAACTTTGTAAAGAAAGTGGAAGGAGTTAGACGTGATAGGTAGGCTAAGTCTTTGTCTAAGAAAGCTAAGAGCACATAGAAATTTCAGGGTTCCTATTCCAGAGGTTCAGGGAGGTCGAAACCTGCAGCCCAGAAAATTCAGTCCGCTATGCCTGCACCCATAGGTTACTACTCAGGAACTCCACCTATGAATTTCATTTAGGGTATCCAAGGTGACGCACCTTTGGCAGGCCGCAGGCCATATTTTGATTGAACTACTTATAATTTTCTAAGGCTTGGGAATATGAAGATTGATTGTCCCCAACCCTGTATGTTGGATTCTGCGCCATAGCACAATAAAGCACTGGTACCGAGTGGCAACAGTAAGATTCTGTCGAATTCTAATTCTGTCGAAATTGGGAAAGGTAGACTACTAAGATTCTGTTGAATTCCAATCCGAAAACTAGGAATACTTCCTTTGCATGTCCCTGTCACTAGCTCCCATCGATTGTTGTAGGTTAGGTATGTTTTGCTGGTAGAATTTAGGAATGTAACGCGTTTTCGTGTTGATTATGTTCATGTTTGTATGTTCGGAATTATATGATGATAAACACGTGCAATGTGTGTGTGGTCGTGTCTCTTCGTACCAATTGGAGCATGACAATTGTATGAATCTGAGCATGAAAATGGTATGTTAAATCCTTGTATTTTTGTATGAAATTACTACGAAAAAAATATGCATAACAATGTACGAAATATCCAGCGAAATTCTTAAGAATCTAGCGAACAAATGT
Organism: Solanum peruvianum; assembly: GCA_027705065.1. Classification (NCBI taxonomy): domain Eukaryota; kingdom Viridiplantae; phylum Streptophyta; class Magnoliopsida; order Solanales; family Solanaceae; genus Solanum; species Solanum peruvianum. The sequence goes on from JAKWJD010001764.1 coordinate 39,533,987, forward strand.
TGATAAAATGTGGACTAAAAATATGACAAAATCTGGAAATTTTGTCTCGGATAAGCCATTTGGAGGATTTGAGTTTTTTTTTTAAAAAGAAAAAATTAAAATGTATGAGGTCATTAGGGATTGAACCCAAGACCACATCATATGTAAGCTGCTGAAAAATTCTATAAAAAAAGTAAATGAGGTGAGGGGGATTCGAAATGGGGTAAGGTTCAAGTGAACAAATGAAAGATAGGTGTGTGGGGATCGAACCCACAAACTCACATATAGGTGAGGAAATTAAGAGTAAAAAAAATATGAGGTTGTGGGGGATCGATTCAACATCCTCTCGGCCTAAAACAAAAAGTTCAACGAGAGAAAATTAACAAAATAAATGTAGGTGTAGGGATTCAAACTTGGGAGCCAAAGCTGAAATTTTAAATCAAAATATAATATAAAACCAAGTGTTTCTCAAGGGATTTGAAATCGTATTCCCTTGCCCAAGTTCGTATTGATGCATAAGTATTACGTGAATAAATACTTAATGCAAGCTGCCTATAGAAATCAAAATCGAGACCTTCTCATACGTACAAGATGCATAAGTCTTGTACCACATAATCTTGGGTAAGTATAAGTCACTTAGACGAATTATGAACGAAGCCTCATGGCCTGTACGTATGGGTTCATAAGTCTTGTGTACGTTTAAAAATAAGCGAACCTAAGATGTATGAGATGAAATGATGTGACCCCCAGAGGGATAAGTTAGAATGTGAAACACACTAAAAGGCCAAGAAAATTGGAATATGAATAAATGAGCATTCACGTAATAAGGTGAGTAATTAGGTTATACTATGATACTAATAGAAATAGTGACTACACGATAAGAGGCTAGTGCAAGTGAGACAAGTTGTATTCACGCATAGAATCAACGTCCCTCAATGTAAATTCCATGAGTGCATGTATATGTTATACGATGAACAAATAATGAAAGGTGAGTAAAGATAAAATGAAAAGATGTTAAGAATGAATAGGGTGGCATTACAAAAAGAGGGTAGTACAAGTGAGACAAGTGGTACCTAGGTCAATCTAAGGTCACCAAAAGTACTGACCTAAGATAGTGTTGAACATTAAGAGAAAAGTCTCAATCACACTCTATACATAAATGTAAGGACAATTCACACTTAATACATAGAGAAGAGATGATAAATCATCTAATGATCTACTACCTCATGCTAGAAGCAAGCTTCGATGATGTATGAGATGAATGTAAATAGAAACTTTAAACGGAACACCGATACGATAGCTATGAGTTGTGATTCCTTCTTTCACATAATTCTCATGACCTAAGACTATCCACCAAGGTGGATATGGGTCTCCCTAAATCTCCTAGTCTTTGAACTATGTTGCCAACATAGTGAACTAGACTGTAGTTTTCCACCTAAGCGAGCTAGGGATGTTTTGGTTTCAGCTTGGCCAGTGACTCCACCTCTTTTTGGTGTGGGGAAGAAATCGGATTTCATGATGCTCATATGATCTATGTTAGTTAAACTTAAAGTTCCTCAATCTATATATGATATTGAAACGAATGATACCAAAGATGTTTGGATGGGATAATAAAGAGGTGAACTAGACTCAAGTAATTACACTAGGTCATTCTTGGTCATTGCACAGTGAACCCGATGACGTCTTAAACAATATCCTAGGTATAGCTGGTGTTCACACCAGCGTACAAACGAATGAAAGTAAAGTACGCATGAATGAATGAAGAAGACTCTGTGTTTGCTAATAAAGGCTCCCTATTTGATGTCCCATATGTTGAGCCCTCATTTTGGGAAGTCCTAATATTAAGTCCGTGATGCCAAGCTCTCACAACATTAGAACGAATGATATGTAATATATGTATGTGCTATATGAAATATTATATTTTTTGTGTGCAATATGAAAACAATAATGATGCATGTTACTCTGATAGCATGACTTTCTTAATCTGATTTGGCAACTCCAACTGACTTCGTTTTCAATAATTCATATCGTTACGAGATAGCTCTTCTTAATAATGCATATCCTTGGTGTGTACTTCCATACACCCATACTTAGTACAAGTGTGTACTACTCCCATACATTATACTATTTTAGGTGCAGGTCTAAGAAGGTGTTGAACACATTCAATGTAGTTGTGTGGACATCAAAGCTTTTCATCCAGACCTGGTAGGTCCTCATGTTTCTGAGGGTGCCTGACGTTATGTTTCCAGCTAAGTAATAGGTTTAGGTTAGTGGAGCATGTTCCATTTGTATTTCTTTCCTATTTTGCTCAGACATAGGTAATGGTGACACTTTGTCAATTGTTACTTATGCTATAAGGCTATTTATTTTAAGATTGAATGATCCTTTATTAGATGGTTGATACACAAGAGTAATGAACTTCTTTTTAAGTGTATGCATGCTATAACTTTGAAGTCTATGTACACTTCAAACAAAAGAAAAAGTATCAAATTTGCCACTAAAATTGACCGAACGAATGCCATGATGATGTAAGTAGGCTTGTCTGTGACCTCTGAGTGGTCAGCGACTCCGGTTTCAGCTAGGTTCTACACCCAGTCATTGCATGTATAATCTAAAGTTTACATGGTTTAAGGATATGTTGTAAATGTTTTTGTTTTAAATGAACTTCTGGCGCTTGTGTGAAGGTTTAATATTTTAAATGAAATTCTACCGCTTGTGTTATGATTATGAAAAGAGTTCATCGTGTATGAAGAAAGTTTTAAATTCTTACTAAATTTATTATGTTATTATGCAATGAACGATACAAGAGGCTTAGATGAGAATTCCTGAAGACTCATTTGGTGTGTGACAACGCAAGGATGCTCTAACTTCTAAGGTGTACTTGTGGGTCGTGACAATGATACTTTCGTGTATTTGAAAATTGTGTAAGAGCATGTCAACTATCTTCATAATATTTGAAAATAAGTTGTGTGCAAAATTTTCTAAGTGTGAATTTTTGTCTTCAATTTACTTTATGAGGCATTTAGTTTCAAAGGAAAGGATAATGATAGATTCCCAAAAGGATGAAGTAGTTAAGAGTTGTGTTTGGCCTAGCTCTGTAAGTTATGTTAGGAGTTTAGTGGGGCTATCTAGATACTATCGTCGATTTGCAAAGAATTTTTCTTCTATTCAACAAATTTGAAATGGTTGACAATAAAAAGTTGCGGTATGAATAGACTGAAAAGTGAAAATAGAACTTTCAAATGACAAAGACTCTATTGATCACAATGCGTATTCTACAAATACCGTTGAAAGGTAAAGATTTTATTATACCTTGTGATACTACACATTCGGGTTTAGGTGTTGTGTTAATGTTGGGTATGAATTTTATAGATTATGCATCGGGAAAATTTAGGGTGCATGAGAAGAATTAACCAAAACTTGATTTCGAGTTGGTAGCGGTAGTGTTTTCCCTCCATATTTTGTGACAATACCCATATCGTTCCTAGTGTGAGGTTTTTAGTTATCATCTTAGTGTAAACGATGTGTTTTACTCAAAAGGATTTGAATTTGAGACAATTAATGTTGATGGAGTTACTCAGAGACTATGATATTACCATACAATATGATCTGGGTAAGGAAAATGTTGTGGTAGACGCACTAAGTCGGAAGGCACAGAGTATAATTAGTCTATCTTATATGAGTGTATCAAAGAAACCTGTGGCTATGGAAATTCAAACCATTTATTCTAAGTTCATGTAGTTGGGCATCCAAAGAAAGGTGGGGTGTTAGATAATATTGAAGTAAGGGTAACGTTCATTAAGGAGATCAAGGCCAACTAGTTCGGAGGACAATCTAATGAGCTCAAAAATAAAATAGTATATAACAAGAAACAAGATGTGACTTTAGATGATTGGGTGTGCGCGTCTTTAAAGTAAGGCTATGTGTTCCTCGAGTAGATGACATAATTCAAAAATTATTAACAGAATCTTATGGTTTACGATATTTTATCTATTCAGGTGCGACAAAGATGTGCCGAGATTTGAAGCATCTTTATTGGTGGCCTTGAATGTAGAATGATATGGTGGAATTTATTGCTATGTGTCAAAATTTTCAAACAAGTAAAATATGAGTACCAAAAAACTGCATGTTTTCTTTAGAAAATTACAATTTTGGAATGCATGTGAGAAATAAAAGATATGGATTTCTTAGTTTGTCCTCCCAAGAATTTAGAGAAGTTTGATATTATGTTGGTAGTTGTTGAAAGATTAACTAAGTCAATAAAAATTTTATTCCAGTAACAATAGATATAGTGCTTAGTAGTTGGCTAAGGTTTATGTGAAAGAGATAGTAAAGTTGCACGGGGTGCCCTTTTCTATCATCTCAGCCTATTGTTCCAAATTTCCTCAATGTTTTTTAGGAAATCACATGATGAATTTAGCACGTAACTCACTTTTAGTACAACTTTCCCTCCACGTACGGAAGGTCTGTCTAAAAGGACTATTCAAATGTAAGAAGACAGTTGGATGACATCTGTGATTGACTTTTGAGGGAATTGGGATAAGGTCCTACTTGTGTGGGAGTTCTCTTATAATAATTGTTACCAGTCCAGTGTTTAAAGGCATTGTTCTATGCACTCATGGGAGGGGATGTAGATTACCCGTAGGATGGCTTGATACTGGAGATATGAAATCTTTTGTGGTTTATTTAGTGAAGGTTATACTCTTGATAAAGTAAGAATAATCCTATTTAATCTTTTAGAATCCCAAACTAGACATAAAATGTATGCAGACCATAATATAAGAGACATAATATTTAAGGTTGGTGAGTGTGTTCATCTAAAAGTAATACCGATGAAAGTCGTGATAAGAGTTGATATGAATGAAAAGCATAGTCCTCAATACTTGGTCCATTTGAGTCCCTTTACTGTGTAGGGACAATGGCTTATACATTGGTGTTACCACCTATCTTATATATAGTTCATCCATTATTTCATTTATCTATGTAGAAGAAGTATAACGGGGATGGGGATTGTATTATAAAGTGGGACTCGGTATTGTTAGACAATGACCTTCTGTTTGAGGAGGAACCAATTTCAATTCTTCATTTGATGTCAGAAAGCTGAGAACCAAGGAGATTATGTTTGTGAAATTTCAATGGAAGCATCGTACAATTGAGGAAGCTACTTAGGAAACCGAGAAGGACATGTGAGATAAGTATCCCTAACTGTTCAACGATTCAGGAACCACTCCTGTCTTAGTCTAACCTATTTTTCTTAGTTTTCACTTGGGAAACAATTATGGATAAATTAGTATTTATAGCAACGACCTATTTCTGTTGATATAGAAAAGCAATCGTTGAAATATTTTGGATCAGAAAACTTTTTAGTAGTAACTTGAGAAATACTATCCTAGTCTAGATTTGGAGAAAACTAGAGTCGGTGGTCTCTAGGAACATTTATAAAGAATGAGGGTTATAATCATTTATTTAAACAAAGACATCAACAAACCCGTACGAATTTACGGATCAAATTTAGACGAGTTCAACTCTAAAAATTGATCTTAGAGTGAACGTGTAGTTTTTGAGTGGTATAGAATGAACTTGGTTATCAAATGGGGAACTCAAAATTTTACACTCTATATTCCTGCAAGCCGCTAGGGAGGGATTAGTCCAGCCAAAACGGGGCGTCTATAGTCACATGGGGTCCACCATAGCAGGCCTATTGTGACATAAGTCAGAAATAAACCCGAAAAACACCATTATTCTACAAAAAAATTTTGAGAGTTAGTAGACAACTATAGACGATGTCTTGAAAGTTTTCACTAGTTTTTGTGTACATGGTATTGATTTTACTCCCCTAATCAACTTTTTTTGTAGAACTCATTTTCTTGATCATATATTGTCGGGGATAGTTTTAAAATTAATTGGATGGTGGAAAAAGCCCTATATTCACCTTAGGATCATGATTTAAGTCATGGGGTTAGTTATAATCTAAGAAAATTAGACCTTAATTATTGGTCATTGCATTGTATTAATTGTTGGTAGACCTAGAAGAAGCACATAAGATCTAGATATGAAAGATTGAAGTTTCTTAGGAGTATTCGAGCTTGGTTTCAAGGGAGGTGATTGTTTGATTTCATGTTTGTGTGGTTTATGTTAGCATTTTGTTCATTGTAATACAGAATGTTTCATAATGTTACACTATTGATCTTCAAATGTTAATGAGTATAAACGAATGATTGCGTTACATGAATTATCACATGATTGTATGATTATGAGAATGTACATTGTTATTGTGATTGCGGCTTGCTGAATGTATTAGGTGTAACTTTCGAACATAAAAACTTTGATTGGGTGCCACATTAGAGCGTATATATAGGATCGGGTGTAACATATGCCTCACGAATTGGATATGAGTACTACATTCTTGGAGACTAACAGTTTGGGTGTGGGTTCCATGAGACGACCATTGACTGGTCATATGTGCGCAATACTAAAAATGTGAAATGTTACGTTCCCAAAAAATTATTATCGGGTATATGTTCAGTATATGTGTGTTTATCTTGTCGTGACTTGTTAGATATGTTTCACTTATTTGGAATAGCCGCATGAATCTACGAGTAAATTGTGGTTGCGTAATGATACATCATTTGCTCTTTCATTGTTGAGTACATGGAATCTTCATGCAACTACTTACATACATCATCTAGTAGAGGAGTGATCAAATCAGATTCATGGTTGTGCAAGTTCTTCCAGGATGTCATGGGACAACTATGTTTGAGTCCACTCGTTTTGAACTATGACTTTTTAGTTAGACTTACTCATATTTTTAGTTGGGTTGTACCCATTTCAATTGGACTTATCGAACATTATAGATTTGGGTACATTTAGTTTAAGTTTGTAGGAAATATTTACGCATTGTTTTTGTAGTTTGTTAAGTTCCAAAAGTTTATTTTGAACTACTTATTTTGTTTCTACAGTTAAACTAGTGTTTGTATCTATAAATGCGTTGTATTTTGGTTGAGTTGTTAGTTGGTCTGTAGTAATGGTTCTCCTACTGGAGGGTTAGGATCCCAATCACGACGTTCTAGGTCATGACATCATTCATGCCTTCTTGGACTTTAAGTAATATAAATACCAGAAAAATACAATGAAATTGAAGAAGTAGAGGAGATTGGAAATGAGCATGGGTTAGCTAGGTATGACAATAATATAAATTATGTTGATCACATGTGTGTAAGAGAAAAAAGGAAATACATTTAATTAATTTTACATTTTATTGACCTAACAAAGAGTAGGTAATTTTGTATCCAAAAAAGACTCTATGTCTTCCTTCTTGCAATAGCTTTCTATTTATGTTTGCTTCTAAGAATTGAATAAATATTATTTTTTAATGTCATACAACTCAATATTGTCCACAAAGAAACTAGTGGGCGGGATGTTTGTGAGGGGTGACTTGGTACAATTATTTTTAATGTACTTCGATATTAATTATCTAGAGATTCTCCTCCCATTTGTTTCTTCTTTCTTATTCGAAAGTGCTATAATTGAATGAGGATTTTAAGTTGTGGGTTTTTTTAATCTTTTCATATATTAATATTTAATCTTTTAGTTGTATGAATGTTTATATAGTCAAGTAGCTAGAGGTATTTGTTCAATTGGTGTAGTGACGGTGTCATATTTAAGTCTTCAAGTGTCCGTGCTTGTGTTGAGAGGTGATAATGACATAGATTTGCTAGTAGATCATGGATTGTTGCAAACACTAATTAACGGGAAGATAAGGACAATTTAAACATTGCCAAAAGTAAAAAAAGAAGAACAACAATTAAATATAAAGTGTGTTTTCCATCTTATTACATATATGAAGTGTTATTTCTTGTATTAAGGTTTGTCAAAACAGAAACAGAAAGAAGGTGAAATAGAAATAAAAAAGACGAGGCCACAGAAACTACTATAATTCTTTAACAAATTTAATGAACTCACTATGCCAGAAGTTACGGATAAATTTTTTTCCATACATTAAATAGATTAACCTGTTAAATAAGTAGTGGTACCTCAAACATTTTTAACTTTAGCAAACGTAAGAATAACAAGTCACAAATAGACTCAGTCGATCTACAATTTTTTGAAGTGAGAACATGTATGCAAAGAGAAGGATAAAGTTTTCAGTGTTCCAAAACTGGAACAAATATCTTATTTATAGCCATTTAAATTTTTTCCAAACCGTTGTTTCTTTTGAGAAGAATAATGAATTTATTGAAAAGTAATGACTTTTACAAAATAGTAACGAATTTTCAAAAAATTACATCTACACGGGAATTAATTTTTTTAATTAACGAATTAAATAATATGCTGAATTAATTTATAAGAGTAAGGAAACTAGGAAAAAATTACTTAATGAGTTTGACAAAATAAATTTTGTCCAGGAATATTATTCATCAATCACCTTAATGTCGAATCCAAATTGAAATGCAAATCTTAATGTCACGACCCAAAACCGAGCCGCGACTGGCACCCACATTTACCCTTCTATGTGAGCGAACCAACCAATCTAACCCTTAACATTTCAATATAATGTCGACAGAAAGTAATGTGGAAGACTTAAACTCATTAATAAAAATCAATTCATTAACTATTATTATCCCCAAAATCTGGAAGTCATCACCACAAGAACATCTATCCCCAAATTACTAAACTAAGAGTATCTAAGAAAACAAAAACAAGTAAAAAGCTAGTCCATGCCGGAAGTTCAAGGCATCAAGACTTGAAGAAGAAGATCCAGTCCAAGCTAGAAGCATTAGCTCACCCTGAAGATCGGTGTGACGAAGACTGGCTAGAATTACTGTTGAGTTGAAGACGACGGCACGTTTGCTGCACTCCACAAATAACAAAGAAGAAAACATAAAAGTAGGGGTCAGTACAAAACACGGGTACTGAGTGGATATCATCGGCCAACTCAAAATAGAGAACAGTATATATCAAGTAATATTATAAAACCAACTACAATACTCAACATGTAGCAACAAATACTATCATCATTAATAAATACCGCCAAGTTCACACATGAGGACTCAAGCCTCAATACCATACTCATTAGGGAATTAGGTTCATTAGATTGAATTTATTAACATACTTCAAGATTCATTATCTTTATTCCCCTTGTGTCGGTACGTGACACTCCGCTCCATATACTATCCTGGTGCCGGAACGTGGCACTCCGATCCTTATATACTATCCTGGTACCGGAACGTGGCACCCGATCCCTATACTATCCTGGTGTCGGAACGTGACACTCCAATCCTCATTCTATCCTGGTACCGGAACGTGGCACCCGATCCATATACTATCCTGGTGTCGGAACGTGACACTCCGATCCTCATTCTATCCTAGTACCGGAACGTGGCACCCGATCCTCTATTTCTATCCTGGTACCGGAACGTGGCACCCGATCCCCTAATCTCACAACTTACGTTGATCAAGCCTTCTTTTATACCAAGGCATCATCATTAACAAAGTAGATTAGGGTTTCTTTTCAAGATTTGGGACTCAATAGCTTTATCATGCTTATTTATTTCACAATTAAATAATCATATTCATGCAAGCATACAATTAAGCATATAGAAAGGTTTACAATACTACTAACACATATCATTCACTATTAAGAGTTTACTATGAATAGTGTGAAAACCATAACCTACCTACACCGAAGAATTGATCAAGCAATCAATTTCCCAAGCAGCGTTTCTTCTCCTCTTTCGTTCGACCGACTCTCCCTCTCTCTTGTTCTTTCTATTTTTCTTATTCAAACCCTCTTTCTTTTACCCTAATTAGTATATAATTAAGTATAAAAGATGAAAATAATAACCCACTAATTAACTTAAGGTTACCTCCTTTAACCCCCAAGTAATTAGACTTATAAACATTAACCCACTAACTTTATAATTAAGGCAGGAATAGTCAAAAATGTCCCTTAAAACGTGTAAAGAAATCCGACCCAGACTGGGATTACGCAACCTGTGACGGCCCGTCGTGCCTGCGACAGTCCGTCCTACAGGTCGTCGCAAAGTTCAGAGACCTAATTTCCACCAAAGAGTCTGTGACAGTCCGTCACGCCTGTGACGGTCCGTCCTGCCATTCCGTTACGAAGTTCAGAGAGTCGATTTTCAGTACCCAATTTCAGAATTTCTAAGTGTTTTGAAACGAGACCCTGTGACAGTCCGTCGTGCCCATGACGGTCCGTCGTGGGGTCCGTCGTCTCAGCCAGTTTTCTAGAAATAAAATCTTCAGCTCAAAAACGACTAAACAGGTCGTTACAATAGATACTAATTTACCCATCGTTCATCCTCGAACGATCACAAGAGGAAAAACAAGGGCGAGAAGGGGTACCTGAATCTTTAAACAGGTGTGGGTATCTTTCTTGCATATCTGCCTCCTTCTCCCAAGTGGCTTCTTCAACCGGTCGATTCTTCCATTAAACTTTGATGGATGCAATCTCCCTTTACCTCAACTTGCGAACTTCTCTATCTAAAATATCAACAGGCTCCTCCTCATAAGACAAATTTTCATCAAGCAGAACCGAATCCCAACGAATGATGTAGTTTCCATCCCCATGATATCTTTTCAACATAGACACATGAAATACCGGATGCACTCCGGACAGCCCTGGAGGTAAGGCTAACTCATAAGCCACCTCCCCTACTCGCTTAAGTACTTCAAATGGTCCAATATACCTTGGACTAAGCTTACCTTTTTTACCAAACCGCATCACCCCTTTCATGGGCAAAACCTTTAGCAAGACTTGCTCACTCTCCATAAACTCCAAGTCTCTAACCTTTCGATCTGCATATTCCTTTTGCCTACTTTGCGCCGCTAGAAGCTTCTCTTGAATAGATTTCACTTTCTCTAATGAATCCCTCAAAAGGTCAGTACCCCAAGGTCTAACCTCAAATGCATCAAACCAACAAATGGGAGACCTACATCTCCTACCATACAATGCTTCAAATGGGGCCATATCAACGCTCGAGTGATAACTATTATTGTATGAAAACTCCGCTAAGGGTAAGAAGTTATCCCAATGACCACCAAATTCTATCTCACATGCACGAAGCATATCCTTCAACACTTGAATCGTTCGCTCAGACTGACCATCAGTCTGGGGGTGAAACGCTGTACTAAGGTCCAAGCTAGTACCTAATTCAGCATGCAATGTTCTCCAAAACTTAGAAGTAAACTGCGTACCTATATCTGATATAATGGAGAGTGGAACCCCATGCAATCGAGCAATCTCCGAGATGTAAAGTTTGGCTAACTTCTCTGCATTATAAGTCACCTTGACCGGAATGAAATGAGCAAACTTAGTCAATATGTCCACAATTACCCAAATGGAATCAAACTTACCCAATGTATTTGGGATACCAACCACGTAGTCCATTGCAATTCTCTCACACTTCCATTCCGGAATGGGCATTCTCTGAAGCGTTCCTCCGGGCCTCTGGTGTTCATACTTTACTTGTTGACAGTTTGGACATTTGGCAATAAAATCAACAAAATCACGCTTCATTCTACTCTACCAAAAGTGTTGCTTTAGGTCACGGTACGTCTTGGTTGCACCAGGATGTATAGAATACTTTGAACTATGAGCCTCTGTCAGAATAGTGTTGATCAAATCATCGACGCGGGGTACACATACCCTTCCCTTAATCCTTAAAACACCTTCCTCATCGATTGTTGCTTTTTTAGACTCTCCTTGCAAAACTTTATCTCGGATCCGGATCAACTTCTCATCATTAAACTGCTTTCCCTTAATCTTGTCAAGGAAGGAAGATCTTGCCTCCACACAAGCTAACAATCCTCCATTCTCATTTACTTATAACCTCATAAGGTCATTAGCCAGAATCTGAACCTCTCTAGCCAATGGGCGTCTAGAAACTTGCAAGTGTGCTAGACTTCCCATGCTTCCCGCCTTTCTACTTAAAGCATCCGCCACAACATTCGCTTTTCCCGGATAATACAAGATAGTGATGTCGTTGTCCTTTAGTAGTTACATCCATCTCCTCTGTCTCAAGTTCAAATCCTTTTGAGTTAAGACATATTGTAGGCTACGTTGATCCGTATATACTTCAAACTTAACCCCATAAAAATAGTGCCTCCATTGCTTTAATGCGAATACTAACGCGGCCAACTCCAAATCATGGGTCGGATAGTTACGTTCATGCACCTTTAATTGCCTTGAAGCATAAGCAATTACACTCTTCTCTTGCATTAGCAATGCACCCAAACTAGAATAGGATGCATCACAATAAACAATGAAGTTCTTACCCTCCACGGGGAAGGTGAGAATTGGTGCAGTAGTCAACAAAGTCTTGAGCTTCTGAAAGCTTTCCTCACATTCGTCCGACCATATAAATGGAACATTCTGCTTAGTCAAGTTCATCAATTGGGAAGCAATGGAAGAGAATCCCTTGACAAATCGACGATAATAGCTAGCTAAACCAACGAAGCTCCTTATTTTCAGACACATTCGTGGGTCTTACCCAATTCTTCACTGTCTCAATCTTAGAGGGATCTACCATCACTCCATCCTTAGAAACTACATGTCCCAAGAAGGACACTGCATCTAGCCAAAACTCACACTTAGAGAACTTGGCATAAAGCTTTTTCTCCCTCAACATTTCCAATACAATTCTCAAATGCTCCTCATGTTCCTTCTTACTTTTAGAGTATATCAGTATATCATCAATAAATACGATCACAAAGAGATCTAGATATGGCTTAAAAATCCCGTTCATCAAGCTCATGAACGCAGCAGAGGCATTCGTAAGACCAAAAGACATCACTACAAATTCATAATGCCCATACCTGGTTCGAAAGGCAGTCTTTTGCACATCCGTTGCCTGTATTTTCAATTGATGATAACCGGATCTCAAGTCAATCTTAGAGAAGACACAAGCACCTTGTAACTGATCGAACAAGTCATCAATGCGAGGAAGAGGATACTTGTTCTTAATAGTTACCTTGTTCAGTTGTCTATAGTCTATACACATCCGAAAACTCCCATCCTTCTTCTTCACAAACAAAACCGGAGCACCCCAAGGAGATGCACTTGGTCTAATGAAGCCTTTGCTCAACAACTCTTGAAGTTGGTCCTTTAACTCTCTTAACTCTGCGGAAGCCATTCTATAAGGGGGTATAGAAATGGGGCGAGTGCCCGGTTCAAGATTGATGCAGAAGTCAATATCCCTATCCGGTGGAATACCAGGAAGATCTGCAGGGAACACATCCAAAAACTCACGAACTACCGAAACCGACTCAATCGAAGGTACTGGGGCAGTGTCATCCTTGAGATGTGCCAAGAAAGCTAAACAACCTTTACTAACCATTTTCTTAGCACGAAGAAAGGAGACGATACGAACCGGATTGGAAGTGTAGTCACCCTCCCACACTAACGGATCTGTCCCAGGCTTGGCTAACGTCACATTTTTAGTATTACAATCCAAGATTGCAAAATTCGGAGAAAGCCAAGTCATACCCAGAATTACATCAAAGTCAACCATTTCTAAGATAACCAAATCTACATAAGTGTTGCTCCCCACAAAACTCACCCAACAAGACCTATATACCTTTTCAACTATCACAGACTCACCCACCAGAGTAGAAACACGAATAGGCATGTCAAGTAATTCACAATGTAAATTTAGACCATTAGAAAATAAGGAAGATACATAAGAAAATGTGGATCAAGGATCAAACAATACAGAAGCCATGCAATCACAAATCAAAACATTACCTGTGATAACAGCATCAGATGTCTCCGCTTCAGACCATCCATGGAAAGCGTAACAATGGGGCCTATCGCTCGTCTGTCCGTTGCCCCTACCATGTTGTGATGTAGTGGCTCCAGTTTGCCCATCACCTCGGCCATTTTGGTGACCACTATTACCTCGACCACCACGTCCTCCCACATAACGGCCTCTACCATGACCACCTCTACCTCTGACTATGGGAGGTCTGTAACTCTGTTTTGGGCAATACCTCTTAATGTGCCCAGTCTCCCCACATCCATAACGTTCTCTGGATTCAAGCATAGGTCTCTTAGAGAAGTATTGACCGGTCTGAGGTGGACCCCCAACTACAGCCTGTAGTGAAGACTGAATTGGTCGAACTGAGTAACCTCCGGAACCCTGTCCTCTGGAGTAAGAACCATTAAACTAACCTCCCTTTCGAAACCTTTTTGATGTCGATGCCATGGTGAATTCATCCGGATTCACTCCTTCCATCTCTACCACGAAATCTACCACTTCTTGGAAGGATTTTTCCGTAGCCGCTACCTGTAAGGCTGAAATCCGCAACTCTGACCTCAACCCCTTTACAAAACAATGAATCCGCTCTTGTGGACTGAAACAAAGTTGGGTGGCATATCTGGATAGTGCACGAAACTTGGCCTCATATGTGGTAACCGACATCCTACCTTGCTCTAGACTTAAGAATTCATCTCTTTTCCTATCCCTCAAAGTCCGTGGGATGTACTTCTCCATAAACAAGCTAGAGAATGAGGCCCAAGTCATAGGTGGTGCCTCTTTTGGTTGACACTCAACATGTGACCGCCACCACATGTTGGCGTTCCCTTGAAACTGATAACTCACGAACTCCACACCAAACCGTTCTACTACTATACCCATCTTGTGTAGTAGCTCATGACAATCAACCAGAAAATCGTAAGCATCCTCAGATTCAGCACCCTTGAAGACTGGAGGTTTCAATTTCAAGAACTTACTGAAAAGTTCATGCTGATCATTTGTCATTATAGGCCCTGTAGTCAGACGAGGAAACGTGCCTATTTCCAATGAGGCATCCATACGGGGAGCCATAGTGGCTGCATGTTGTACCTCTGAAACCGGAGGTGTTGGTGCAGAAGACACTGGAGGTGCCTGACCCTGATCAGATAACCCGCTAAGATAAGCAAGAACCTGATTGATCATCTCTGGGTAGGTTGGGGTGGCAATTCCTCATTTTGCACTTGCTCATTCTCCCCTTCCTCACCCTCTCTTACTACTTCCTCAGTCGGTGGAGGAGTCACCGCCCTAGCATCAGATGGGATAGGTACTCGTCCTCTTCCTCTAGAGGACGTCCTCCCACGACCTCTACCACGGCCTCTTGCCACTGCTCTTCCTCGAGCCACAGCCTCAGTGGCTGGCTCAGACGTTTCTTGTCTTGCCGGTGTAGGTGTGGGTGTATTAGTTGCTCTAGTTCTAACCATCTGCGAAATAGAGTGAAGATGGTCAGATACCAATTTGTATCACCTAGATACCAATTGGATTCAAGTAGTAGCACGAAAGAAAGAAAGAAAGAATAGAATTTTCCTAAAGTCTTATATCCCCTCAAAGAAAAGTAAAGGCGTCCCCCTACCGTTCCTTAAGACTCTATTAGACTCGTTCTTGTGTGATGAGACCAACGAACCTAATGCTCTGATACAAAGTTTGTCACGACCCAAAACCGAGCCGCGACTGGCACCCACATTTACCCTTCTATGTGAGCGAACCAACCAATCTAACCCTTAACATTTCAATATAATGTCGACAGAAAGTAATGCGGAAGACTTAAACTCATTAATAAAAATCAATATATTAACTATTATTATCGCCAAAATCAGGAAGTCATCACCACAAGAACATCTATCCTCAAATTACTAAACTAAGAGTATCTAAGAAAACAAAAACAAGTAAAAAGCTAGTCCATACCGGAAGTTCAAGGCATCATGACTTGAAGAAGAAGATCCAGTCCAAGCTAGAAGCATTAGCTCACCCTGAAGATCCGGTGTGACGAAGACTGGCTAGAATTACTGTTGAGTTGAAGACGACGGCACGTTTGCTGCACTCCACAAATAACAAAGAAGAAAACATAAAAGTAGGGGTCAGTACAAAACACGGGTACTGAGTGGATATCATCGGCCAACTCAAAATAGAGAACAGTATATATCAAGTAATATTATAAAACCAACTACAATACTGAACATATAGCAACAAATACTATCATCATTAATAAATACCGCCAAGTTCACACATGAGGACTCAAGCCTCAATACCATACTCATTTGAGAATTAGGTTCATTAGATTGAATTTATTAACATACTTCAAGATTCATTATCTTTATTCCCCTTGTGTCGGTACGTGACACTCCGCTCAATATACAATCCTGGTGCCGGAACGTGGCACTCCGATCCTCATATACTATCCTGGTACCGGAACATGGCACCCAATCCATATATTATCCTTGTATCGGAACGTGACACTCCGATCCTCATTCTATCCGTGTACCGGAACGTGGCACCCGATCCATATACTATCCTGGTGTCGGAACGTGACACTCTGATCCTCATTCTATCCTGGTACCGGAACGTGGCACCCGATCCTCTATTTTTATCCTGGTACCGGAACGTGGCACCCGATTCCCTAATCTCACCACTTTCTTTCATCAAGCCTTCTTTTATACCAAGACATCATCATTAACAAAGTAGATTAGGGTTTCTTTTCAAGATTTGGGACTCAATAGCTTTATCATGCTTATTTATTTCCCAATTAAATAATCATATTCATGCAAGCATACAACTAAGCATATAGAAAGGTTTACAATACTACTAACACATATCATTCACTATTTAGAGTTTACTACTAATAGTGTGAAAACCATAACCTAGCTCCACCGAAGAATTGATCAAGCAAGCAATTTCCCAAGCAGCGTTTCTTCTCCTCTTTCATTCGATCGACTCTCCCTCTCTCTTGTTCTTTCTATTTTTCTTATTCAAACCCTCTTTCTTTTACCCTAACTAGTATATAATTAAGTATAAAAGATGACAATAATAATCCACTAATTAACTTAAGGTTACCTCTTTTAACCCCCAAGTAATTAGACTTCTTAACATTAACCCACTAACTTTATAATTAAGGCAGGAATAGTCAAAAACGTCCCTTAAAACGTGTAAAGAAATCCGACCCAGACTGGGATTACGCAACCTCTGACGGCCCGTAGTGCCTGCGACGGTCCGTCCTGCAGGTCGTCGCAAAGTTCAGAGACCCAATTTCCACCAAAGAGTCTGTGACGGTCCGTCACGCCTGTGACGGTCCGTCCTGCCATTCCATTACGAAGTTCAGAGAGTCGATTTTCAGTACCCAATTTCAGAATTTCTATGTGTTTTGAAACGAGTCCCTGCGACGGTCCGTCGTCTCAGCCAGTTTTCCAGAAATAAAATCTGCAGCTCAAAAACGACTAAACAGGTCGTTACACTTAAGCGGAAAGGGAAGTCAAAGACGAGGTCGAGGCCAAGCGAGCGACGACGGCGGCGCAAGGGGCACTTTCTTCTTCGCTTTTTAAGAAGTAATTAAGTTGTTTGCTAATATAAGGAAAACAATTTCCTTATTTTTTTTACCAATATGGGAAAAATGACTTTTTCATTTACACTTTGAAAATTCTTTTCTTTTTCCCTCCAAATTGGTTCCCTCATTTTTCTCTACACTTTTCCCATTCACACTATGCTAAACCCAACAATACCCCACATGAATGGGCAATGACTATTGTTAAAACATATGCATGAAAAAATTGTGTCTTGTAAGTAAAGGTTAATCGCTTCTGGATAAGTATGTTTCCCTTTAAACTATTCTTAGTGAAAATATATCGGATATACTTGGTTGATTGGTAGATTTGATATCCTTGAACCTTCTAGCTTTGATGTATACCTAGACAACATAAGTCACACAATCAACCCTTCAAATGTTCTTAGTTCTCGTTGTTTTATTCGTTTCATCCATGAACACATCTCGTTTAGTATGTTTTTAGAGAAATGACCTTACTGGATACTACTTGAAGCGGCTTAATCTTCACACTTACATAGGTGGTTTCTAAATATTTTATCTTATAGATAAAACATTTGATATACCCCGTATAAAACATAGAAATAATTAAAAAGTCGTTATGCCTTTATCCTTGTTACTCAACATTGCCTACTCATGCGAACGGACCATAAAATAATTTTTGACAATGTTTAACCATCATAAATGACTTTATTTTATCTCGTTGAACCTATATCTGGGATCTCCAGTCTTCTAGGTTGAGTTACTTCAATAATGAATTGTTCTTGGCCATAGTACTATTCCCGTTGATGATTTCTCAACTCAATCTCTAGTTAGGCCTTTTGTGAGTGTGTCCGACACATTATCCTTCGACATCACATGGTCAATTTGTGATAATTCCGGTATAGAGAGTAGTTGTAGTTGTCCCAGAGATTTATGTCTTTGTCTTATGTGACGAAAATCGTTGTTATATGTAACGCTTCAAGTCCTTCCTATTGCAGCTTGAGTATTACATTGTATTCATATACGGGCCAATTGTTTGGGACAAAACCATATATCTTCCAAGAAATTTCGAAAACATTCAGCTTCTTCACCTGCCTTGTCCAAGGCTATGAATTCAGAGTCCATTGTGGAGCGAGCTATACATGTTTGTCGGATGATTTCCAAGATATTGCTCCTCCCCCAATAGTGAAAACGTAGCCACTTGTGGATTTTGTTTCATTTGACCCAGTAATCCAATTTACATCAATATATCCTTCAAGAACTACAGGATATTTATTGTAATTCGAAGAATAATTTTGAGTGTCCTCTAAGTATCCCAAAACTCTTTTTATTACCAAATAATAATTTTGAATGGAATTACATGTGTATCGACTCAGTTTACTGATAGCGCAAACTATATCTGGTCGTGTACAATTCATGACATACACCAAACTTTCAAACACTCTGACATAGTCCAATTGGGACTGACTTTCACCTTTATTCTTTGCTATAGGAAGGTTCACATAAATTGGGGTCTTTGCCCTTTTGAAATCAAATGCTTTAACTTTTCAAGTACTTCTGCATATGATTAGTTTGAGACGACGCTAAAAGGTTAGGAGTTTTGAGAATTATAATTCCCAATATCACATTAGCAACTACTAGATCTTTCATATCAGACTTACTAGAGAGCATACACTTAGTAGCTTTTACATTGATGATGTCCTTGCTCATTATCATCATATTATCAACATATACACATTCAATAACATCGTGATTTGGAGTATCTTTAATGTAATTACATTTATCACATTCATTGATCATAGATCGATTTGACAACATGGTTTAATCAAACTTTGCATGTCATTGTTTATGCTTTTGTTTTAGTCCATAATGTGACTTAATAATTTTGCACACCTTCTTTTCTTTACTAGGAACTAGAAAACCCTCAGATTGTTTCGTGTAAATTTCTTCCTCCGGCTCTCTATTTAAGAAGGTGATTTTCACATCCTTTTGAAGGTATTCAAGACCATATACTGCAGCTAGAGCTATTAACATCCGAATTGATGTAATCATAGTCACTATGTCAAAATAATAGAGACCATTTTTTGTCTAAAGCCTTTGACAAAAAGTTTTGTTTTATATTTGTCAATAGTTCAATCATCTTTTATCTTCCATTTAAAAATCCATTTTGAACCAAGTGTTTGTTCCCTGGATGAACATTAACCAATTCTCAGGTGTGATTGCATAGGATTGATTAAATATCACTATTGACGGCCTCCTTGCAACATATTGTGTCGCTAGACAACATTGCTTCGTTGAATGTTTAAGGCTCACTTTCAAGAAGACATATTAAAAAATCAGATCCAAATGAAGTAGTTGTCCTTTGACATTTATTGAATCTTGGACACTCTTTATTGGTTTTATTTTATTTTTATTCTTCTAAGGGTTGTTTAGACCACCCACTAGATGAATCAACTCCAGTTTTATGCAGATAGATATGTTGAAAAAATCAACATTATCTGATTCCATTATCGTATTATCATAAATATCCAGATGTACGGACTAATGATCTTAAAATCAACATGCCTTATTGTTTGTGGCATATCAAATGAATATACAATCAACAGTCTTAGGCCCTATTTTTACCCTCTTAGGTATAGGAACCAGGACATTTGCTAGACTCCCCCATAATTTGAAATATTTCAAGTTGGGCTTTCTACCTTTTCATTTCTCATATGGAATAACATGTGTCTTCGAGTAGGCACTCTACTGAGTATTTGATCTGCTGTAAGGATAGCTTCCCCTTCCCCCCTCCCCCCCCCAAAAAAAAGGACGTGTGGTAAACTGAAATTATACGTAAGTCATTCATCATTTCCTTTAAAGTTTGGTTTTTCATGTACGCAATTCCATTACACTCAAAAGTGTAAAGAGCAGTAGTTTGATGGATTATTCAATTTATCAATCATATTTCTGCAAATAAAAATTCATATTCTTTGCCTCTATCACTTCTAATCATTTTTGTCTTTCTATCCAATTGATTTTCAACTTTAGTTATTTATTACCTTAATTCATCTATTACTTCATCCTCACCATTTAGCAAATAGACATAACAATATCTAGTACAATCGTCAATAAAAGTTATGAAATACTTTTTCCCACTAAGTAATGGTGTTGACTTCATGTCTGAAGTATCAGTGTGAATTAGTTCTAATTGATTTGAATTCCTTTTAATACATTTAAAAGGATGCTTAGCATACTTAGATTCAACGCAAATTTGATATTTTCATTTATTTCACTCAAATTTTAAAAAATATATTTAAGTTAATCAGTTTTCGCGAGGTTTTGTTATTAACGTGTCCCAAATGTTCATGCCATAAACATTAGACTTAAGCAAGTAAGAAGAAGTAGAATCTTTATTCATATCAATTGCAATTACATTGAGTTTGAAAAGGCCATCACTTAAGTAGCCTTTTCCTACATACATTTCATTGTCACTACAACTTTATCTGAAGCAAATACACATTTGAATCCATTGTTAGTCAGAAATAGAATTGAAACAAAATTCTTTCGCAATTCCGGTACATACGAGATCCTGATCAAAGTCCCCACCTTGTCGTATGTCATCTTTGATAGAACCTTGCCAGATCCTTCCACCTTTGCAACAACAGAGTTTGTCATAAATTACTTCTCGTCGGTAGATGCTAGAGTATATGATGAAGACAATTCTGTATGCACAAACATTGCATAAGGCACCAAAATTAATCCACCATTCTATTGGATTTCCAACAAACTTATATTCAGAAAGCATTGCGCAGGGATCATCATTTCTCCTTTGGATTCAGCCTAGTTTGCTTTATCCTTTTTCTTCATATCCTTCTTGGGACCCTGGCATTCTGTTTCCCTATGACCATGTTTGAAAAAATTGAAGCAGCTTCGATTGAATTCATCCCTAGGATGATAACTTTTTTCACCAGATTATTTCTTTCTTTCCTTTAAGTTTGTGGGATCTTCTTCAAGAATATTTACTCCTGATATTGGTGAATTATTATGTGACCTCTTTTCTGAAGCCTTAATATCCTGTTTGATTCTCAACCTTAATATAAGTTCTTCAATAGTCATGTCGTTGCAAATATGATTGAAGTAGTTTTTGAAGTCCTTCCACAATGGAGGCAACATCTCAATAATTGTAGTCATTTGAAAGGCGTCATTCACATTCAATCCTACATTAAAAACTATGTGAGTATTAAGAAAAAACATAATATTTCTAATATAGGTATTAAATAAATTTATACATTTAACAAGGAGATCATTGATTATGAACTTCACTTCTTGAACTTGGGTGACAACGATCTTATTGTACATCATCATATAGTCCAGAAACATTTCCATAAAGAACTTCTTTATTCCGGCATCCTCTGTGTTGTACTTCTTTTATAAAGCATCCCAGAGTTCTTTTGAGGTTTTGACATTGTCGTATAGATTGTAGAGATCATCATACAGGCCACTCAGAATATAATTTTTACACAAAAAATCTGAGTGTTTCCATGCTTTGATTACCAAGAATCATTGTTCAGACGGAGTATCATCCGACATGATAGAAACATTCTCCTTAATTAAACTCTTCAGACTCAACGTAGTGAGATACATAAACATCTTCTGCTGCCATCTCTTGAAGTCGACTCTAGAAACTTTGCAGGTTTCTTGAGGGCGCTAAAGAAGTACTTGAACGATTGTGTGGAACAGACGTTGTTGCAATAGTTACTCTTGCAACACTCTCTCTTCTATCATTAACTTGACTTTCAATAGTCATTATTTCTCTCACAAATGGCAGATAACTTTAATATGTAAAATACTAACAATAAAGAATAAATCATTACACACAATGTTCCTGAATTAATGATAATGTTTTTATGTTCTATTAATTGTTAACCAAATTAATTTCACAATTCAAACAGAGTAGATTCATAAAGGTTTTAATCTCAAGAAACCTCAATTACAGAAGCTTATTAAATTTCATAAGATTGTTATTCCATGTATTAAGGTTAGACAAAAGAGAAACACAAAGAAGAAGAAATAGAAAAAAATAATTCTAATCCAGAGGAACTATTGTGTCTCCTTAAGAAATTTAATCCCTTCGCAATACCCGAGGTTAGGGATTAATTTTCCCAAGATGAAACAGATTAACCTGTTAAAAAAGTAGCAGTACATTATACTTTTTTAAATTTCAGGGAACGTAAGAACAACAATAAGTCACAAAAAGGCTCAGTCGATCGACAAAATTTTTTTTATTACAGACTATTTATGCAGAGACAAGGATAAAATTTTTAGTGTTCGAAAACTGGAAAAAAACTTTTCTTTATAGCCATTTTCAGCAAGGGACATGTTTGTTCAAAAAATCTGTTAATACCTAATTTTTCAAGACCCTTGTGTCCTTTGGAAAAAATAAGAACATATAAAAATGTAACGATTTTTCAGAACGTTACTGTTACACACGAATTAATTCTATTAATCAACGAATTAACTAACATCCTGAATTAATTTATAAGAGAAACGAAATTAGGAAAAATAATTTACTTAATTAAATTGAAGATTAATTTTGTTGAAAAATAAAATCAATCAATCACATTAATTTCCAAATCCAAATCCATATCTGAAGCAGAAGTCGAGGCTGAGACCGAGCGAGCGATGACGACGGTGCGAGGGACACCTTAATCTTAGCTCTTTAAGAAGTAAAGAATATGTTTCGTAATATAAGGGCAACATTTTTTTCTTATTATACCGATATGGGAGAAATTACTTTTCATTTGCACTTTAAAAATAACTTTCATTTTCCCTCCAAATTGGTCCCTCATTTTTCTCTTTTCTTCTCACATTCAGACTTTTCTAAACCCAACAACCCCCACATGAATGGAAATGACTATTCTTAAAACAAATTCATAAAAAAACTTGTGTGTCTTGTATGTAAGGGTTAATCGCATCTGGATAAGTAGGTTTCCCTTTAAACATTCTATAGTAAACATATATCGGATATTCTCGGTCAATCAGTAGACTTGATATCTTTGAACCGTCCACCTTTGGTGTATTTGTAAACAACATAAGTCACACAATCAACCCTTTAAGTGTTCTTAGTTCTCATTATTTTGTTTGTTTCATCCATGAACAAATCTCGATTATAACTGCTTAGAGAACTTGACTGGATTCTACTTGAAGCATCTTGCACTACACACTTACATAGGTACTTTCTAAATATATTATCCTGTAGCTACATTATTTGATATACCCTGTATAAAACTTAGAAACCATTAAAAAGTCCGTATGCCTTTATCCTGATTACTGAACATTGCCTTATAATCAGAATGGACAATAAAATAATTTTTGTCAATGTTGAAACGCCATTAATGACATTGTTTTATCTCCTTGAACCTAGATCTTGGCATCTCCAGTCTTCTTGGTAAAGTTACCACCACAATTACTTGTTCTTGGCCATAATCCCATTTCCGTTGATTATTTCTCAACTGCCTCTCTACATAGGTCGTTTGTAAGTGGGTCCAACACATTATACATTGACTTGACATAGTTAATTGTGATAATTCAACTATAGATTAATTGTCTCGGAGAGTTATTTCTTCGTCTTATGTGACGAGACTTGTTGTTATACATAACGGTTCTAGCCCTTTCTATTGCAGCTTGACTATCATAGTGTATGCATATATGTGTCATTAGTTTTGTTCAAAATGGAATATCTTCTAACAAATTCTGGAGTTTGTTCAGTTTCTTGACTTGTCTTGTCTACGGTTATGAATTAAGAATCATTTGCCAAATACGATGCCAAAGCCGAGGTCTAGGCCGAGTGAGCAATGACGATGATGCAAAGGTCACCTTTTTCATAGCTTTGTAAGTTTAAAGGAGTTGATTCCTAATATAAAGACCACAATTTCCTTTTCTTTTACCGATATGGGAGAAATGATTTTTCATTTGCACATTTCAAATGACTTTTCATTTTCCCTCCAAATTGGTTTCCTCATTTTTATCTTCTCTTTTGTCACTCACACATAGCTAAAACCAACATGATGTTGGAACTTTCACATAATTTGCCACCAAATTATTTCATTTACATTAATTAAGTAATAAATAAGTTTACATGTCTATTTTTTTGTGTTAACACTTTTTATTTGATATTTTATTTAATTAAGAGAAAGGGTTATATTTATCTTATTGATTTAAATTAATTAATATATGCTTGAGTTATTTATTTGATTAAGAAATAAAGTTTTTATCTTCTCATATCATTAAGTCTTTCTTTAATTATACTTAAAAAATAAAGTGACCTTATTTGCCCTAATGCATCTTTAATTTGTTAGATGACAACTTTCTCTCCTTAATAAGTCCTAAAACGATTGTCACGCCATTAAAAAACTGATTTTTCGAAAAATGTGACACGATAATATATGTAATAGTGGTATGTATGTTCAAGTCGGTAGATGTGTGTGTTTGTTTGGTTCAGTTATTTTATTGAAGTTAAGGTGTGAAGTGTGAATCCGTGAACGACACCCTAATTTAGGGATTTATAGGTAATATCTAATTAGAGTAGTAGATCAAAAATTGTTGTAACCATTCCTAAAAAATATACGAAGAAAAAGAAGAAGAAGAAATATTGCATATTAAATTTATAGTTGTTTGTTGTTTTGGAAATATAACACATAGAGAAATGTATTTACTTAGTAATGGTTCTCCCAGCGAAGGGTCACTGTGGGAGTCAATCACGACAGCCTGGGTCGTGACACTACTTAGGTTTGAAACGTCCCGGTATGACTCCACATAGGACCCTCAATTGGGTCCTAAGGGAGGAGCCCAAGTTAGAGACCAACAGTGCTAAGCAATGGATAAACAACGGACCAGTCGACAACCGGTCGACTAGGCGACAGCCCGTCAATGGGTCACGTCGGTTGGGACTTGTGGCCTGAAAGTTGGGTAATCTCTGAATTGAAACACAAGCCCCCATCGACGGGACGTGGTATTACCAACGGTCCCTCAATGGTCACGTCGATGGTGCCAAAAATTTGGAAGTGTTCTTTTAAGACTAGGGGGTTTTGGGAAATTCACCCCAAGTCTTATAAAACGTGGGGATGGTTGTTTTAGGTCTTTAGGGGTGTTTTAAGAGTATATAAGTGATTAAACCCCATCTAAACCCTAGCATCTAAATCAAAACCCCTTCCCTCCTAAAGATTCTCCAAAAACCTCCATGCGTGTTCAAACTGAAGATGGAGCTTGAGGATGGTTCTTCAATGGACTTCCTTCTTCAATTTTCATTGGGTTTTTTAAATAAGGTATGCGATCTCTTCATGTAAGGCTTGCTATAACCTTAGAGTCAATTTCAAAGATGATTTCAAAGCTTTCAAAAAGATAAAAAAAAAGTCTAATTTCTACTCTAAGTCTGGGGTTCTTGCATGAAACGTTTTCCAATGTAAAATATAATGTTATTGAAGTTTTCCGATGAAATTCACCATGAACGCTTCATCTTCTCCAATCTCTAAATTTCACTAAAATATGGGTGAATTGATTATGCGTTGATATTGATGAATTCATGTATAGATTGTTACGGGTTTTTGATTCATATATAGATTATGTATGTATGATGTGTAGGATGTTTCAATTTGAGTATATGAATAATGAATACTCTTAAGCCTATTGCATGTTAAGCTTATTTGATTGATATTGACTTGATGCTTATTTATTCTAGTGTATATTTCTATGGGCTTTCTAATTATATACGTATTGTAATCAATTCATGTTTAATTGATCTTATATTTGTAAATCTATAATGAATTGACTTATATTCATTGATTATTATAGTCTATGCTTTGAATTGATGTTTATGGCCATGTGTAAGGGCCTTATGGTATTGAATAGAATGGTTTGGCTTTGGATTGAAGTGGTAAGGTGAATTGGGTAATATGCTGTCATAACTCTTTTATTGTTAAGTATAATTATTGTAAGTTAGATTTTGAATTATGTGTGATTAGTATGGCCCATTTATGGTTGCAGTGTTATGTGAATTAATGTGGCCCTGTCGGTGTTACTTTATGCAATATGATGATCATTGCCTTGTCGGAACTACTTGAAGTTATATGGTTATTTCTGTAGTTGATTAGATGATATATGAACTTATCTACTTTTCTGAAATTATATGTTGCTTACATTGAAGTTGTTAGGTAATCATGCTAGATTATGACTATGTGATTTCTAGTATAACATGTAATATGGGCTATTGTGATGTATATGGTCTCTTGTTTAGGTAGACTAATGTCCCTTACTTTATACATGTAAGAATGTGAATAATGTGATAACTGGACTTACGGATGCTAAAGGTCTTGTATGTATGCGTGTTATGTGGAACCTTGAACCTAGTGTTAAGGTTAGGAAAATTGAAGTAGAAACTGTAACGGTATCCTTCAAGTGATTAATGATGGACATGTGGTATATTGGCTTGAACAACATCATATCTAACCTTAGAAAAATTCATAATGAGCTTTTTGTCGCCATTGAAGGCAGACACTAGTGGACCTCTTTTGTAGGGTAAGTGTAATTGTGTTATGAACTAAATATATAACCCCTTTATATGAACCTTAATGTTAATTACTCTATGAGAACAAAGGCTAGCACCGAGTGAGTATGGTAAGGGAAATAGTTCTAGTTAAGCATGAGATTGTACTACAAAAAAAGCCTTCATATTTTTTAACCATGTGTCTACATGGGATGTGTCCACGTTCTACCATTAGCAAGAAGAACAACCTCATCGGACTAGGATAGAACTCCGCATTCCATGCTTTGCTACCATGGTCTATGTCGGTTATTGTCTATTCTCATTATATGGGATACTTACTAGCATTAGAGAAGTCTATGAAGTTTAGTTGGTTGTATGGGACGCTATCTAAACATTGCACAATAGGCTTTGAAGATGTTAGTTAGAGGCCCAAATTCTTCTCCAAGACCAATACTTGAATACCTTTAAAGTGATGTATGAGCTTTATAATGAACTAATGAATGAATGACTTATGTTATGAAGTATCTAAGTAAATAAGTACCTAATATAGAGTGACTTAGAGATTCCTTAGTTCAAGTGTAAAGAGGGCATAAAGGATGACCTCTTTATGTCTTAACTACGGAAGTCTTGAGAATGACTCTAGTTAGGGAAGATGTTTGTTCTTGTCGACATGATCTAAGCCTTAGTTAGTGTTAAGGACTATTTAGGTAATCTTTAAGAGGTCAGTCATGGATGTTATGTTCTTGATTTTTATTGATTAGGACTTTTGATATACTTTTGAAGGAGAATGGTATATCATCTATGTGTTGGTTTGTTTTGTGAGAATTATTCTATCCTATGGAGTCTATTGAATCTCTTGAGTGTGTGTGTAAGTGATTGTATGGGAGGTCCCTTCACAACTCAATAAAGTGATACTTAACATCACCTTTGATAGAAGAATCTTACCTTGATGTTTATGATCTTATTGTAGGTGTGTAGGTGTCTCATAATAAGTAATCTTAAGGATCGTTTAGGCACATCTATAAAGGGTGTATAGGCAGTCACTCTTTGTGTGACTTAACTGAACCTTAGGATAGCTTTAGTGAGAAGACTACATGCTATAAGATGCTTAAAACAAAATTAGAAGAATTCACTGTAATAGTGAACTACTTCACTGTACAGTGAATTGAGTTCATTGTAAGGGAGTTCTAAAAATGTGATATTTGCTTAATGCTATTCTATTTCATTCTAAGTTGTTGAATGATGTTCTTATATTTAAAGTATGATGTATAAATTAAAGATTCATGAAAAGCATGCTTACTACTAAATGTCCGTTTTTCATTGTTTTTGAATGGCTTCCATACTTATTACATCTAATGTGCTAACCCCTTCTTTTACTTTTTGACTAAAGTGTATGGAATTCGAATCTTGATGTGCCATGAAGGATGGATATGTTTCTTAGGGTTGAAGATGAAGTTTTGGTGAGTCCTCATCACTTCGAGGACAATATCCACATGTTCCTTTATGACTTAAGTCTTTACTTTATGTATTTTATGGGCTTATTCCCAAGTGTTGTAAACTCTAAAATGTATATTGTTCAATGGGTTGTTGTATAATTTTAATGTTTTAATGGAAATCTTCCGCTTCTGTTTATTTGTGAAAGAGTTTTTCGTGTGTTAAGAAAGTCTTAAATTGTTACTCATTTTACTATGGTTATTATGAAATGAACGATACAACTGGCTTAGATGAGACTTCTTGAAGTCTCATTTGCCACGTGACCTCACAGGGATACTCTAACTTCTATAGTGTACTTGTGTGATGTGACAAATTTAGTATCAAAGCATAAAGGTTTGGGAGTGTCTTAGTTGTATCATGAACCACATCTCGTAGAGTCTTGTTTATAATGTGAAGTGCGCTACATTATATATAAGAGCCTATTGGGCTCTAGGAAAAGATTCACTTCTTCATTCATCTAATTGTCCCTAAGAGTTTTGTATATGGTGTCTTTCCCTTTTTTTTATTATGTGTTGGTCCCTTCAGGGTGACATTATGAAGTTTGGGTCGAGGGAAAGAAAAAATGGGATGTTGGTAAGATGAGGTATCAAAGATGGTGTTGATGACCTTAGATTGGCATGATTACCTTTTGAAGAGTAGTTAGGTTAGGAAAAAATGGTAAGTTATAGTGTGAGAATGAGAAGGAGTGATTGTTGGGATGGGTAGAAGTTGTTTAAAACCTAACCGTAGAAAAGAAGTTGAAGAGATTAGAAAGAGTAAAGGTGAGTTTCTCCTAGTAAAGGGGATGTAGTGATTATATAGTTGAACCTTGAGAGTCTTTAGTTCTTATAGGTTAGACTTTGAATAAGAAAATATTACTGATGTTTAAGGTACCTTGAGTAATTTCCTTGTGGCAGATGTTGTTTTGACCTTATAATGGGTTTCTCCTAAGTGGGGTAGTATAGTGAAGAGTATGATTGTTGGGAGTGACGTTCCCTTTACCTTTCTTTATGTTTTTATTATAGGCTAAACCAAAGAGTTCTTGGTAACTTTGTTGAATAGGACTTTTTTGTAGAACAGGAGTTCCTAATTTTCTCCTTAACATATATATGTTTGATTAAAGTCTTGTTGAATGAGAAAAAGAGTTTCATGTATAGTATCTTCTTCATGATTCATGTACATCTAGTGTAGGTTGCTAATTATTTCATATAACAAATGTTAAGCATGTGTAAGTGATTTTATGAGATTTAATATTTTGTATGATGTATTTATATAATGTTACCTTGCATATTAGCATGTCTATATCATGAATTGCCTAAGAATTTTATATTTGAAAATATAGCTCAAATCACCGTAATGCACACTGCCAGTTCACTATGAAGTTTTTCAAAATTCGACTAATTGGTTCTTTGGTCTAAAATTATTTTAATGTTGTTAGAAATGATATGCATGAGTATGATATTGAATATAAAATGAGATTTTTCTATTTGGAATGAAGCATGTGAGTTTTAAAGCATGATGAGTTATACAATGTTTTCTAGTTTCTTGTTGTGTTATGATACTCTTAATAAGGTGAAATTGATGTGTTCTTATTTAAAGTGTGTTATGTATAATGGTTATAAGTTTTTAATTGAATCCTTATTCTTGGAAGTGTTCGGAGAGTAACAAGTGTCATTCGAGGACGAATGTTGTCCGACAGGGGGAGATTGTAAGACCCCAAAAATGACTTAGGTGAAGCTACAGCATAACGTGCGTGTAATGATTCTATATGGTCCTAATTTGGTTTATATTCTTGTTTAGAGGCAGCATTTAAGAGTATAGAATCATTGGAAATGAAACTTCAAGGGACGACCAAGACGTTCGACGACTAAGTCACCTAGGTGCCCCATATGTGGTTTTATATGTTAAAGAGTGATGACTGATCTTATATGGTTCTTAAATTAATTCATATTATGTGTAAATTCAGTGTCAAGTTTTGTAAAATTTTTAGGTTAAACATCCAAGAACATCCATGACGATCGAAAGGTTTTCCTTTAAATGACCTTTCATGTTTCTGTATGTTTTGTCGAGTTTTACGTGTTCGTTTCTGATAAAACTCATGTGACAGATCCTAAAATCATACACGAATATATTTTGGGTGGAAACTTCCAGGTAAGACTCCATACAGGACCCTCAAAGGGGCCCTAAGTGAGGACCACAACTTAGAGACAATCATTGCAAGGCAGTGGCCAAACGACGAACCAGTCGACAAGGCGGTGGCCCGTCGATGGGTATCGTCTGTTGGTACTTGTGGACTGCAGGTAGGGGAATCTTTAAGTGAACCACGAGACCCCATCGATGGGAGATGGTCCTACCAACGGTCTGTCGATGGAACTGAAAATTTGGTTGTTTTCTGTTAAGACTTGGGATTTTTGGTAAATTCATCCCAACTCTTAAAAAAAATGGGGACAGTTGGTTAGGTGTTTAGGTGTATTTTAAGAGTATATAAGTGATTAAAATCTCAATTAAACCCTATCATCTAAATCAAAAACCCTTCCCTCCTAAAATTTCTCCAAAAACCTCCATGAGAGTTAAAGTGAAGATGGAGCTTGAGGATTGTTCTTCAATGTAGTTTCGTCTTAAATTTCCATAGGGTTATTCAAATAAGGTATGAGAGTTTTTAATCTTAGGCTTTCTATCACCTTAGATTCAATTTCAAAGATGATTTTAAAAGTTCCCAAAAAGATGAAAAAGTCAATTACTACTCTATGTCTTGGGTTCTTGCATGAAATTTTTTCTAATGTTAAAATATGATGTCCTTGATGTTAAATTGATTTTTTCCAATGAAATTATCCATGAACCCTTCATTTTCTTAAATCTTTACATTTCACTAAAATATGGGTGAATTGATTATACTTTGACATTGATGAGCATCATGAAAAGATTGTTATGGGCTTTTGATTTATGTATAGGTTTTGTATGTATGATGTGTAGGCTGTTTCATTTGAGTAATTAAATAATGATTACTCTTAATTCTATGACTTGATGCTTATAGATTCTATTGTAGATTTCTATGGGCTTTATAATTATGTAAGTATTCTAATCCATTGATGTCTTATTGGTCCTATATTGGTAAATCTATAATGAATTGACTTATATTCATTTATTATTATAGTCTATGCATTGAATAATATCCATAGCCATTGGTAAGGGCCTTATGGTGTAGAATTGAATTGTTTGGCTTTGTATTGAACTGGTAAAGTGAATTGGTTGTTACACTACCCTAAATCTTTTATTATGAAGTTTAGCTCTTGTAATTTAGATCTTGAATTATGTGTGATTGGTATGGTCCACTTATGGTAGTGGTGTTATGTAAATTGATGTGGCCTTGTCGGGGTTACTTTATGCAATATGATGATCATGGCCTTGTCGGAAATACATGAAGTTATATGGTTATTTGTTTAGCTTATTAGGTTATGTATGACCTTATATACTTATATCAAAGTATATGTTTCTTACATTGAAGTTGTTAGGTAATCATGCTAGATTATGACTATGTGATTTCTAGTTTAACATCTAATATGGGCTAATGTGATGTATATGGTCTTGAGGTAGACTAATGTCTGTTACTTGATACATGTATTAATGTGAATAATGTGATTAGTTGACTTCGGATGCTAAAGGTCTTGTATGTATGCATGTTATGTGGAACCTTGAACCTAGTGTTAAGGTTAGGAATATTGAAGTAGAAAGTCGTAATGGTATCCTTAATATTATAAATGATGGACTTGAGGTAGATTGGTTGGAAAGGAATCATATCTAACCTTAGGAAAATTCATAATGAGCTTCTTATCTCCATTGAAGGCAACCCCTAGTGAACCTCTTTTGTAAGGTAAATGTAATTGGGTTATGAACTAGATATGGAACCCTTTTTTATGAAGCTTAATGTGAATTACTCTATGAGAACAAAGGATAGAAACGAGTGAGTATGGTAAGGGAAGTAGTTCTAGTTAAACATGAGACTACAATACAAAGAAACCTTTCGTATTCCTAAACCATGTGCCAAAATGGGATATGCCCACATTCTAACATTGGCAAGTAGAACAACCTCATTGGAATAGGATAAAACTCTATATTCCATGATTTTCTACCATGGTCTGTGGCGGTTATTGCCTATTCTAATCATAGGCGATACTTACTAGCATTAGAGAAGTCTATGAATTTTACGTGGTTGTATGCGACGCTATCTAGAAATTGCAAAATAGGCTTTGAAGATGTTAGTTAGAGTCCCTAGGTCTTCTCCAAGACCATTACTTGAATGTATTTACAGTGATGTATGAGTTTCATAATGAAATAATGAACAAATGACTTATGTTATGAAGTATGTAGTAAATAAGTACCTAATCTAGAGTGACTTAGAGATTCCATAGCTAAAGTGTGAAGAGGGCATAAAGAATTACCTCTTCATGTCTTGCCTATGGAAGTCTTGAGAATGACTCTAGTTAGGGAAGATGTTTGGTGTTGTCGACATGATCTAAGCCTTAGCTAGTCGTAAGGACTTTATAGGTAATCTTGAAGAGGTCAATCATGGACGTTATCTTCTTGATTTACTTGAGTAGATTTTTTTATAGCCTTTGGAAGGAGAATGTCATATCATCTATGTGTTGGTTTTTTTAGTGAGGATTATTCTATCCTAGAGAGTCTATAGGATCTCTTGAGTGTGTCTGTGTAAGGGATTGTATGGGCGGTCTCTTCACAACTCACTCAAGTGAGACTTAGCATCACCTCTGATAGAAGAATCTTACCTTGATGTTTATGATTTTATTGTCGTGTGTATGTGTCATATTATGAGTAATTTTAAGGATCGTTTAGGCACATCTAGAGAGGGTGTATGGACTATCTCTCTTTTTGTTACTTAAGTGAACCTTATGATATCTTCAGTGAGAAGCCTACACGCTATAAGATGCTAAAAACAAAATTAGAAGAATTCATTGTAACAATGAAGTACTTCAATGTACAATTAATTGAGTTCACCGTGAAGTGAATTCTAAAAATGTGATATTTTTCTTAATTATATTCTATGTCATTCTAAGTTGTTAAACGTTGTTCTTATGTTTACAACATGATTTTTAAATCGAAAATTCATGAAAAGCATGCTTATTACTAAATATCCCTTTTTCATGGTTTTCGCATGGCTTTCATACTTAGTACATCTAATGTGCTAACCCCTTCTTTAACTTGTTGACTAAAGTGTAGGGAATCGGAATCTTGATGTTCCATGAAAGATGGTAGGTTTCTAAGGGTTGAATATGAAGTATTAGTGAGTCTTCATCGCTTCGAGGAGAATTTCCACATGTTCCTTTATGTCTGAAGTATTTACTTTATGTCTTGAATGGGCTTAGTCCCAAGTGTTGTAAACTGCAAAGTGTAGATTGTTCAATGGGTTTTTGTATAGCATTACTGTTTTAATAAAATTCTTCCGCTTGCGTATTATTTATGAAAGAGTTATTCACGTGTGAACAGACTTAGAAATTCTTACACATTTTAGTATGGTTATTAAGCAATGAACGACACAATTGGCTTAGATGAGACTTCTTGAAGTCTTATTTGTCGTTTGACATCACAAGGATACTCTAACTTTTAGGGTGTATTGGTGGGTGGTGACAAAACTATGGCTGAACTATCTAATTTGTAATAATAATTGTGGAAAAGTAGTAAGTGATGGTTATGATTCTAGATCTATGAGATATGTTTTTTTTCTTCATTGTGATACTTGTTTATGTATGCATGTCCAAATATTGATCTTATATGTTTAAAACGCTATATATGATTGTCAATACCTTGAAATCATGATTAAAATGTGTAATATTTATGTGTATTTGTTATTGTAATTGTAATTATGATTGTGGAGTGTTTTTGAGGATCACATCGTCACATTCTAGTGAGCTAACTATGGGGATCTGATTGCCACGTTCCGGCAAGCTAACTATTTGTATCAGACTGCCACGTTCTGGTAAGATAACTATTGGGATTGGATTGCCACGTGCCTACAAGATTACTATTCGAATCAAATTGCCACGTTCTTGCAAGCTAATAGCTAGAGTTTGGGTTCCGTGAGAGGACCATTTAGTTCGGTCCCTTGAGAGGACTATTGATGTGTTACTTTATCTTAATGATATACTAGATTTTCCTTGTTGATAATACAGTGTGTTTTCTAAATCGTCTTGACTGTAAAGTGGTTTTACTTGGGTCTTTGGGTAGTTTAAAGGCGACAGTAGACATAGGGTATGTGTTGATCAAGGCTTATGTGTATTTTAGTTTGAGTAAAAGTAAAGGGGTAAGTTTTTGGTTGGCTTGATTCATAGTTGTGTGAGTAGGGTTGGTCTTAGGAACAAAGAAAGAAGATAGAGCATGTGAGGTTTGTTGAAAGGTGGTAATTGTACCCGAAAATTGACTGTGGGTTAGAATGGTTAAGCTACGATCTGAAAGAATAAGCTAGCAGTATGAATGAGATGGGGATAAGGTGGAGAAGTGAGTGGTCCATCCATGAATTTATTATTCCTTTCTTATATTATGAGGTGAGTGTCAACATTGAAGGATGATACATACAAGTTTATATGGTTGTACTGATAGTACTCTTGCTATGTCTTTTTAACAAAGTATGAATGCAGGATTGGTAATTTTTAATTAGGGGAAGACGAAGAAATCATCAAGTTGCTTCGAATTCACATTTCGTATGGTGAAATTGTGTCTTGGGTAATTTAGCTCCTTTGTTACTCTTCATAGCTTTTGTACCTATTAGACATGATCCTTGGGGTTGTTAAATCATGTTACGAGTTATTAAAACTGGGTTATCTAATTAATCTGCTTCACATTGTTTTCCATTTTTTTTAATTTGCGCATCTTTCTAGTGGTTGGGTATTAGGGTTGTTCTAGTGAGGTGTTAGATTTGGTGCCCGCATGGCCCACTGGGTTTGGTTGTGACAAAAAGGTTGCTTAAAAATAGTTATTACGATATAAACCTTGTCCTTTTGTTTTACTTATTTTCTATTTATTAATATTTCAGCATTTTAGACGAAGAAAAGTGCTAATGACTAGTACTAACATCAGCTGCATTTGTATCAATTTAATCTTTTTTATTTATATAAACACACATATGGTATATTGGAGATGTGGAGGATTGATTTAATAAGATAAACATACTGAATAAAGATGAGCCATGATATTGTTCTTTTGAAACATGCCACAAATAAAGTTAAAGTTATAGGACATATTGTATCTTGTAATAACTGCAAAAATGAGAATTTAGAATATCAAATGAGGTTAGACTCAGTAAAAACTTGATTCTACATTTTCCAATTATAAAATAAATCATGTTTAACTTTTAAATGACTCCTAGTTTTAAAAAGATGATGCTTACGACTTGAAGTTTATAATGGGGAAAAATTTGCGAGAGTTATATT
The DNA here is from genome assembly GCA_027705065.1 of Solanum peruvianum. Lineage (NCBI taxonomy): Eukaryota > Viridiplantae > Streptophyta > Magnoliopsida > Solanales > Solanaceae > Solanum > Solanum peruvianum. The sequence goes on from JAKWJD010001764.1 coordinate 39,569,729, forward strand.
ATTTCACTACACCATTTTCGGCATACAGCAACACCACGTAAGTATAGCCTAAACTATTAAAAAGTGTGGCCTTTGAGAAAAGGCTACACTTTTGGACATTTAACAACACTTTTTAGGAGCTGCCCAAAAGAAGCGTAACCTTAGACATTAGGAAACACTTTTTAAATGTTGTCATCTTTGGCAACACTTATAAAGCGTAGCCAAATAGGTATAAGGGCACGCTTTGAAGATGTGCATTAGCAACACCTATTTTTTGTTAGACTACACTTAAAAGCGTTGCCTTTTCAGATTTATTGGTCACTCTTAATAAGTGTTGCCTTTTATTGGTCATCTATTGCAACTTTATAAAGTGTAACTTTATATCTCATCTATAGCAACATTTATAAAGTGTTGATTTTATGTCTCATCTAGAGCAACACTTACAAAGTGTAAATTTATATCAACCTAAAGCAACACTTATAAAGTGTAACTTCGACATTTATAAGCCTACATGTAGCACAAATATATATAATATATACATAAATACAAGTGACCTAAAACACAAAATGAACTAATTTATCATTGAATTGAAGCTAAATATTTCAACTAAACTTCGAGAAATATTTCATGTACAACCAAAACATAGAAAGTGATTGCTTAAAGATCTCTAATATTAAAAAATTCCAAAAACCCAAAAGTGTCATTCAAACGTATATGACAACAATACAAAAATTTCTTCATCTTTTGCCACAATAGATCGAGTTTACTTCTGGCCAAATTCAAATTCAATTACCTGTATTTTCCTGCACATATAAATTAAAATTATAAGTTTGTGAATTAATTGTGGAAGTGCATAATCAGAGAGAATTCACTGTAAGACAACCAATCCAAATCTAAATACAATTTCAATATAAAAATTACACATTATAAGGACTACAACATTTGTGCAGTCTTCTGTTGCTGGCTCTTAAAAATTAAACTTCAAAAGTTTAATTTGTGCAGTCTTCTGTTGTAAACTTCAATGTAAAAATTACACACAAGTAGTTCAAACAAACCAGTGATGACCACTGGAACAAGGTTCATAACATAGTTTAGAAGTGTCCACAAAAATCAATACATAACAACATGACATGATATATTCAAAGAACTACAGCATTGTGCAGCTACTGAAGGAAGATGGGGAAGTCTGACTAAGTGGGGGTTATGGAGACCACGACGGTCCGTCGTGACTGTGACGGTCCATGTTGCAGGTTCGTCATGAAGTTCAGAGAAGTAATCCAAGTAACCATATTCCAAGAGTTTAACTAAGTGTGGGGTTATGGAGTCCACGACGGTCCGTCGTGACTGTGACGGTCCATCCTGCAGGTTCGTCATGGAGTTCAGATAAGTAATCCTAGTACCCATATTCCAAGAGTTTATGTGTTTTGGAACGGAGACCCTCGACAGACCGTCGTGTCTGTGACGGTCCGTAGGTGGTAGCGTAGTGAAACTGCTGAAGGAAGATGGGGAAGTCTAAGTGTGGGGTTACGGAGTCCACGACGGTCCGTCGAGTCTATCACGGTCCGTCTTGCAGGTTCGTCATGAAGTTCAGAGAAGTAATCCCAGTACCCATATTCCAAGAGTTTAAGTGTTTTGGAACGAAGACCCTCGATGGACCGTCGTGTATGTGATGATCCTTCATACTTGTCGTCGAGGGCAATGAAGAGAGTAGAAGTGTGGGACGATGAATTCCATGACGGTCTGTCGTGGCCACAACGATCCGTTGAAAAACCTCGTTTTTGAGGTTAGACTCTTCATTGTTAGACGCTGGATTATTAGTTAGACTCTGTAATATTATTAGGTTATCTTGAGACTTTCATCATTGAGTGTTGGTGATTTTTGTTGACTAACACCTGCAGCGATCTCAACAAGAAATTTCATATCCTTCTTGACAAGAGAAGCAAGCTTACATCATTTTTCCTCTACTACCGCCCTTTCTGTTAGTGCAATCAATTGGAATTGTGGAAAAGTGAATCAAGATCATAGATCCCCTGTTACCACCCCAAGGCAACCTAAGAGAGAACGAATGGCTCTAGAAAAGTCAACCTAGAAGAGAACTCTTACGGATTTTGTATAATAGGAATCCAAGGAAATCTAGTATATGCAGAAACACAAAGCATAGGCAACACGACAAATATTGAAGCTGAAATCACTGCAATTTGGAAAGCACTAACTTATTGCAAGAAGTGTGGGATCACAAATGCCATTTTAGAGACTGACTCGCTAAGTCTCAAGAACATGAGGTTAACTTGGAGTTTAATTGATAAGATAGAGGAGATGCATATGATTATGGGAACAATTCAAATCCAGATAGTACATATATTTAGAGAAGTTAATCAATTAGGTAATTGCATCACAAACATATCTATTAACCAAGAAAAAAGCAGCAGTATCACAGATTTCAAGATCTACCTAGTAGTGCAAGAAAGATCTTAAACATGGACAAGCAACAGTACCAACAATCAAAATAAGAACAAAGAAAATCTTAAGCATCTGCAGAAATTAACATTAAAAGCAAAGGAAAAACCACAGAGTCACCTATTTACAAAATCATTTGTGGCCAAGCAGGGGAAAAGTATTTGTTTACAAACCAACAACCCCCACCTGAAGATAGACCGATATTTGATATCTGACAAAAGAAAAGAGATCATCTCAATGTGCAGATTGTGATATATTACTCACGACGTAGCACAACAAATCAAAACCTGATGGTTCTCTTCAATGTGCAGATTGTGATATTCAACTATGTGCACTACTATTATTACGACAACAAAAAAGTGTAGCCCCACGAATGGGTCAGGGAATACAACAACATACACAACATAATTAAACAAGTGGAGGGTAGAGTTAATATGCACCAAAAACTATGAGGAAAACAACATTACCTTTCTTCACTCAGTGAACTGGAAGGGGACGATTAGGAAATCGATCTTCTCCATGAAATTCGAACACTAACAACGGATGAGAATTTCGGGCAGAATCTCGGACTCGAAAAAAGCTTGGGAAAACTAATTAGTGAAATGAGTTAGAAAATGTCATACTCTTATCGACACTTGACTCTCCTTGCCTTGAATGTGTTTATTTATATATATATATATATATATATATATATATATATATATATATATATATATATATATATATATATATATATATATATATATATATATATTAACGTGTTTGCTCAAATAAATCCCAACTTTTTTCCAACCCCCAACAGTGAAAAAAGAGGTTTATATAAGGAGGCTAAAATAGGAGCTACACTCCCAAAAATCAACTGATGAAGCCAAAATACAATTCATACTCCCAAAAATCGTATAAAAATACAAGATATTAAAACCCTAAAGCTAAAATTTAGACATTATGAATAACATTTCTTACTTGATAAAACCTTCTCAAACTAAAACTGTTTGAAATCGTGTTCTTAAGTGAGAAACTTGAGAGAAAAGTGTAGCTTCAATCCATTATATTTCCAACAACCCAAAAGCATTCATTCTTTCTAAACACAAAACAAAAAATCAAACACTTCAGCTAATGTATTGAAAAAAAGAATCGTACTTACTATTGAAGAATTCATTATTGGAGAAAACGACTTGAGCTCTTCAGCTCTTCACCTCTTCATCTCTGTTCGGGGTCGACTTCTACTCTTCACGTTGTTCTTTAGCTTTCTTCACGTTGGTTCTTCAGCTCCTTCAGTTGGTTCTTCAGTTCCTTCACAAAATCAGAAAAGTGAAAGAGGAAAGCTGAAGGAGGGAGTAAAGAGTAAAGAGTCAAAAGTTAAATGTTTTATGATTTATTAATATTTTTTCGGACAAGAAAAATTGGAGGGAGAGTTGAAAATAATTGGAGGGAGAGTGAAAAAAATAAATGTTTTAGTGAAAAATTTTAAGGCAACACTTATAAAGTGTTGTTTTTTCAATTATAAAAATAGGACATTTTAGAAGTTTGGTCATATATGTAAATAGGTGTTGCCAATTATATCATATTTTATGAACACTTATAAAGTGTAGTTTATCCCATTAAAGAGTACACTTTAGAAGTGCTGCTAAAATTAATGTAGCTAAAAGTCAAAATCATTGGCTACACTTTAAAAGTGTTCCCAAAAGTATTTTAGGCAACACTTTATAAGCGTTGTCAACATTTAGTGTTGCCGTAGACCTAAAATGGTGAAGTGTTTGAAACACCTAAATATTTACTATGCTGCAACATACAAGACTTTGTAGAATAAACAACAATAAATATATGAATTCTATTTATACCTAAGTACATAAACGTTTAATGGACTCCGCTACATAGGTACTTTAGCTAATCCATCCTAACTTTTACAATTATCTTATTGTGACATTTCACACCACATAGGATAAGAAAAAAATGACACGATAACATATACGTAAATTATATGATTCAAAGAACTTTATACATTAGGTTAGTTTTGAAAGAAAATGTGCCTATCATGTTGCTGAGAAAACTAAACCCCTCAAATTATTTATAAAATGGGACATAGTTTATTTGTAGAGGCTTTGACAAGAATGTCATACATTACAATAAAAAAAACAAAAAGTCAATATGCTAAAACCCAAATGTTTACACCAAAAATACAACTATAACCACCTCTTCCCATTTTTAAACAAATATGGCTTACAACTTGAAGCGTATAGGGGAGAACAACGTCCCTGAGTTATAAAATTTGAAGTGCCTAAATATTTACTAGGATTCAGCATGCAATACCACATATAATTTACTTCATTAAAGATATGATTTGTAATTATACGTAAAAACCTTAACGCCCAATGAATTCTTCCGCATAGGTATGTAATCTAATCCATCATAACTTTTACATTTTTCTTTTTATGATACTTCATAACACAAAAGGAAAAGAAAAGAATTACACAATTACATATACATAAATTTGATTATTATTTTCATTTTATACATTAGGTTTGTTTTGAAATAAAATGTGTCCGTCATGCTACAGAGAGAACTCGATCCCTCAAATGGATTATGCTACCGGACATGGTTGATTTGTAGAGTCTTTGACGAAAATGTCATACATGCAGAAAAAACATGTAGCTACCACAACATAATTAGTCTCTTGATAAACTATATGTTGCACTATCTAGGGAAATATCTAAGCCAACAAAAAAAGCGCAAGTCATGACGGAACAACAAGATCGATGCACCTGACATACACAAAATATATTGTCTACAAGAAAGTATTAAGTGAAATTTTATTAATGCCAAAATTTTAATAAATCAAACTGGAAAATAAATACACCACACATTTCGCTAATGCAAATTATATTGGACGAATTCGTAGGTTTGGTCAGAGAGGAGATGATATGAAAAACACCTGGCAGTTACCACAAAAGACATTACTTTTGTGTATCTAAACTTAATAAACTAACGGGTTCACTGAATTTTAAATATGAAAAGGGCAAAATTGATCATTACATAGCATAAATAAGAGGACAAACTATTAATTCTTTCACAATAACATACTAACAATTGCCTTATAACAATTTAAGAATATGATGGTTGTCACTACATGCCCAACAAGCAAAAAGTTAAATAGATTATCCATTCACTTATTATGACATAGTGCGATATTAAATACATATTGATATGTGGAAAGCTTAAAATATACATAAAAGATAAAAATATCAAAAGTATAGGGATCTCAAAACTTAACCTACACGTGCAACACACTTGCAGTAAATCTAATAAAACAAAATGTTTCTTTTACTATATGCAATTATGATGAATACCTAAATAACGGATACATGAATAAACTGTATTTTTGTTATTTAGAATTGAGAATGCCTCGAAAACTACGAATTTCGATCCGACTATTGTTTAATCAAGATCCTTGGACTCAAGAAGAGTCCTTTCAAAACCATCCCTAAAGAGGAAACGGAGATCTAGAACCTGGTAGAGACACCGTCTGGACCTGATAAGTAGTGAAGTTGTTCAGAAGTTTGAATTCATGATCAAAAGTAGTAGAGAGAGAAAATAAGATATTAGAACCCAATTTGCAGAAAGAATTGCCAGATGTAGAAATTGTAAAAGTAAAAGAAATTTCTTTACAAGTATAAGATATAAGAATATTTAAACTATAGAGATATTTGAGATAATTGGGGTAAAAACCTAAAGGGAATACTGAAATATGGGGTCTTTTTTTAATAGTTTGGTCAGGACAATCTTGGAATTGCAATGGTGCTAATTTTTTTATAGTCTCCCTCAAGCAACACTTAAGTACTAAAATCTTGGACTAAACATGCAACTCCAATTAATATGCCACCCTTCAAATGCGTTGGGTTACCTTGAAAGGACCAAAGTATCGTCGTCCAAGCGTATGACCCTTTTGCAGCATTATCGAAAGAGGTCGATACATTTTCAACTTCACGAAATTCCAATAACTAACTGCAAAAGCTAGATCAAGACAATGTTTATTTACAAACGTCATCATCCTTGTTTGATTTTTGAGCAAATTATTTTTCAACAACACTAGAATTGTATCACGCATAATGAGGTAGGCCTCCATAATTTCACTAGAAGTGCTCCGCAATATATATCGAGCGACAGTTTGTGAGTTCTCTCCCATGCAAGCCTTCAAAATGTCTAATTCTATCTGATGTTTGGTACAAATTATTGTACAAGAATTCAGCCAAAAGTAGCATGGTTACCCACTCGTTTGGAGCATCAGCATCATAACAATGAAGAGTTTGCTCAAGACACTTATTTGAGGCTTCATATTGTCCATAAGTTTGGGGATGATATTCAATACTCATTGCAAATGTCAAAACCTGCAAACAATCTATTTCTTGCCAAAAATAATGGAAGAATTTTGTGTCATGATTGATCAGTGAAAAGCATGCGAGGAGGATCGTGAAGGATAATTACACCTACTACGAATTCTTTAGCTACCTATTGAGTAGAGAATGTTGTTGGTAAGGGAGTAAAATTATCATATTTGATCATACGATCCACCACGTTAAGTACTATTTTTCCTGTTGGAACTTGGAAATCAAGTGATAAAATTTCATTGATGTATCTCCAAAGACTTGATATGTTATAGGTAAAGATTGCAATAAACATGATGGATGCATGTTTTCATCAATTGACATATCTGAAAATTCGTAACAAATGATTTCATCCTTGGACATTTTTCACCAACAAAAATTTGAGCCAATCGATTGTATGTTTTTGCCATACCAGCATTTCCTCCGATATTCATATAGAGAAATTCAAACATTAGCTAGTGTTAGAGTTTTGCATTTTATGGAAGCTCACAGGCATGCCCATAAAAAATAGCAACCCATCGATGATTTGGAAATCGATGTGAGTCTCCACATCTTTTTGAAAAGATCTTGTTGATTTGCCAATACTTCTAAATGTGATTGATTCAAGAATTTCAAATCTTTTTCTAGATTAATGATCCAAGAAGAAATGGTCATAGTATAAGCATCTCAATTACAGGAGAGGGCATCAACAACTGATTTTTGTTTCCAATGCTTGTAGATAATAGGAAAATCATAACCTACTAGTTTATAGATCAATTTAGTTGCTCAGATGTTTGGATGGATTAATTTTTGAGGTTCTTCAAAGAGTGCTCATATGTTAGTATTGTAACCCTTCTACCAAGAAGAAATTGCCTCAATTTACTCACATCTTGAGTACTGCCAAGCAACTCATGATGATATGTTGAAGCAGGTTGCATCCTTGCATTCAATTTCTAACTAAAATAAGCAATTGGGTTTCCATTTTGAAATTTATGGTAGCAATTCCTTTCCCTGAAGCGTAAGTCTCTATTTGAAATTCCTAATTGAAATCTTGTTATGTGAATACTGGAGTGGACCATAATTTATTTCTTAAAAGTTTCAAATGCTATTTTAGTTTCTATTGTCAACCCAAAAAACCTCCTTGTTGATAAAATTAGTGATTGAACTTGCTATGGAAGCATAATGGTTGATGAACCGTTGGTAGTAGCCTACATGACTTAGAAAATGTACGCTACTTTCACTGTACGAGGTGGTTCACTTTGACGGAAGGATTCCACTTCTCCTCGGTTGAAAAATAATCCTTGATATAACATAATATATATGGCATTAGTAGTTAATAGATTCCTGCAAAATAAGCGTTTGAATCGCTTGGCCACTAACTCACAATTATGCAATTATTGAAAAACTAAAAACAAATTATCCCAGTGATAAGCCCAAGCATAACTATATATCAAAATTACATCAAAGAGTACCAGGATATATCGGCACAAGTAAGGGTTTAATATCTATGTCATAGTTGCTTCAAATGTATAAGGCGTGTTTGTAATACAAAAAGGCTTGACGAGAAATTTATGATATCCATGAGGAGTATGAAAAGTTGTCATAGGTACATACTCCGGACGGACCCTAATTTGATGATATCCAGATAATAAATCTAACTTGGGAAAGTGGCGGCCACAATTCAATTCATCAAAAAATTCATCAATGGTAAGAATTAGAAATCTATCATGAATTGTGATTGCATTTAATGGATGATAGTCAACAAAAACATGCAGATGTCATTTATTTTTCAAACCAACAATACTACAGAGGAAAATGAGCTATTATTAGTTCTAATTGTCCCTTCTTTTATTATTATAGAAACTGACTTCTCCATAACTTGCTTTTAAAAATAGGGATATCGCTATTGTTTCACATAAACTGGCCCAATACCTGGAACTTGTGGACTGCATGGTCCTAAATACCACAACCAGGCAAACGTAGAGGTACTTTAAAGACATATTCATATGTTTGAGCACCATTGCTAATTTAAGGAGGGGGTCCATGAAGGTTCGGAATCAGATTCAAATTGTAGATGAAATGAATGTAATTGTACAGGTTGAAGATCATTAGTTACATCCCTATTTAACAAAATCATAAACCAATTTAGTGAAAATTCAAATATTCTCTTTGCATTATCAGTAAGGAAACGACCTAAATGTGCAAGCCATGAAACCCTGAGTACTATATCAGTACCATGAATGGATAAAATGGGAAGAGCTTCCACTATATTGTTTCCCTGTATGGTTATTCTAATTTTTCTAGCCACACCCTCACATCGTAGTCATTGTCCAATTCCTAAAACCACCCAAAAGGTTGGCGTTGGTTCAATCTCCGACTCAAGAAATTTCACCATCCTTGCTTGACTAAAATTATGTTTACTAGAATTATCCACAACCACTTGTACTGGTGAACCATTAACACGACTAGTAAATATGAGAGTAGTGGAGAATTTTGTCCAGATAAAGCATGATATGAAATAATTGACTATTCTTGAGCCTCCAAGCATTGTAATTCCTCCGCTAAGACACCACCCGTCATAAATGGATTTGGTAAGGTCGCTTGAGCCTGAGACTCTTTAGATAATAGTAAAATTTAGGGAAAGGACATAAAGTACTTACTAGGAGAGTAATTTTCATTAGAAGAATAACAAAGACCATGTTTCTATAGTGTTTGTATCCGTGCAATAAGAAGATGTCTCATGAGCAGACAATTTGATGTAGATTGAGCAATTGTAACTATATGATTCAAACTAAAGTTGTTTGAAACTATATACGGATTAGTGGGAGTTTTGAAAAGAGGTGGATTCTTACTAAAAAAAAGGCTAGAAGGATCTCCGTTCAAGTTTGATCCTTTACTTGTATAAATGTAATGAAAGTAATAACTTCATTTACTATTTTGGGCTCATGAATTAAAACAAAAACTTTAGTGTCAGGTTTAAGTCCAAAAGTAAAATAAATATATTATTATCTAATCTGGATAATGGATCTTATAATTAGACACCTTTTTGAATCGACTCTGGTATTCAATCACCATACTGGTCGACGGAAAATTTTGAAAGTCGACCCTCTGGTCCATCTACATCTAATTTCTCAAATAATACCAACACTTTTCAGCAAAATTCTCCCAATTATCAAACTGTTTATTGAAAATAACCATTGATACCATTCTAATTCATAACAATTCAAGTAGAACGATGTAAATGTTAACCTATGAACCAATGTGATTCCATAAAATTAAAAGTAGTGCTCTTCTTGGATGACCCATCATTCAGTGATTACTCCATTAAATTATGCGAATTCAACCAAAGCAGGTTTGTGAAACAAATGAGGTGGTGTCGGTGTATATCCTCCATAAACTTTAGTAGTCTAACGTGGTCGAGAAGTTCCCACTACAAGAGTACTATTCTAAGAACCTAGCGACATGACATGACCCACGACCTCTTTTTAATTGTTTTTAACTACCCTTTCCCATCATTATTGAAAACCAATCAGAGAACAATTTTTTGTCAGAAACATTTTGAGTTACTTGAGAATTCCTAGCCTAGTCTAGATTTTGATAAAATCAGAGTTAGTGAGGTCAAGAATGATCTGGTAATGAATGGGAGATATAAGTATTAATTATATCACATGAGTATATATCTTTGACAATAAGGAACCCATACCACTTTACAGAATTTAATTCGAGCGAGTAGAACTCACGAAACTTTTCTTAGTGTGAACGGGTAGTGAATGAGAGTCATTGATTGAAGTTGTATTGTAATATGGGGCTTGAAACACTAAATTTAACTCTCTATTTCCATGCAAGCTTCAAGAGTGGGAATATTACTGCCAGTGCAAGGCTACTATGGAAGGATAGGATCCTCCATAGATGGCCAGTCGTGACTTAAATCGGAAATAAACCCTAAAAATACAATTATTATGATATTTTCTTTCATGAGAGCTAAAAGACTACTCTAGGTGATTTCTTAATAGTTTTAACTACTTATGGTGCAAAAGTTAAGGATTTTCCACAAGGTTTTTTATAGTCTTTTCTAAAATGGAGTTTGTGGGAACTCCTTATTTTGTTTCTACATTTAAAACTTCTTTCATATCTTTACATGCATAATATTTTGTCTAAGATTCATGGTTTGTCTGATTAATGGTTCTCCCATCGAAGGGTTAGTGTGGGTTCCAATCACGACGGCTTAGTTCATAACAAAGTTGGTAAAATAGCCGTAATGAGTCCTCAAATTTGACTTATTTAGTTCCTTATTTTTATTCAAATTGTGTCCTCGATTTTTATTTCTTTCTCGATATCATATAAAACTCTTAAATTTTAGGTATTTTACGATTGAGTAAGAGCATGGACACTTCAGTACAAAATAGAATCAAAACAGAGAAAAAAGCTGAATATGTAACTTCAGCATCACCAAGCTTACTTGGTGATCCACAGAGCAGTGAAATTCTACCCTATATTCCAGCCAGTGAGTTGTAAAGGAAGTGGATTGAAAAAAAGGAGATCAAAAGGAGTTGTAGGGTCTTCGCCGATCAGTTTTCTAAAGTAGAAGAATTCCGCCCATCAATCCCAAACACATAGACAAAGAAGACAACGTGCAAGTGGCGATGAGATAAATGAAGGAAGATTCTTCGAATCACTCGGAGATTCATGACTAAATGTGCCGAATGGATTATCCCAACAACTTTGAAGTCTATAATTATTGAACTATTTTATTATTTGAAGGAAAGAATCAGAGAGTGAGGCAATACACTTATAATTTTTATTTTAAAATATTGTCCTTAAGTATTTTGTAGAGTTTGGAGAGGGTTTTTATGGAAGCATAAAGAAAGAGGTTCTTCCTCAAAAATTGGAAGTGAGACTTCTCCATTTATCTTCCTTTACTACTTTGTAGGTATAATTTCTTATATCCACTTGATTTTATTATCATTTAAAGTATATTTAAGTATGCTTGGTGTGTGGGTAAAATCCCTATTCTTCATGTGTAATTAGTCAAATATGAGTTAATTAATTCGTTGGGTCTTGTTTGTTGGTATTGTTTGATTACATTATAATGGTTATTTTATCAAGTCGGTGTTGTTTCATCTAATGGATTTGTAGTTGCAAATACAAAACCATCCATGAGGTTTCGACATGATTGAGAGAGAGGTCGCACAACTTAGACCACTAGAATGATGTCCTAAGGAATGGGATGACTTGAGGCTTAGCCTGACAGGGTGACCTCTTGTCATATATCCTAGCAATCTTCATCGAAAGAGACGGTGTGGAAAAGGTGTAGGCTGGTTAATTTAGACAAGTGGGTGTTCGAGAGGAACCCAATTGATATGTGCTAAGTTGGACTAGAGGGAATTTTCTTTAACCTAAAGCTTAGCCTTGTTATTGTCGTTTTGCGAAATTATATATCGAAAGAATGTAAACAAAAATTTTATCTTCACATACAGTGATCACACCCCAAGAACTTTCTCCTATACTTTTTCCCTTTTATTTTATCTCATATTACTACTCATGACAAACAATTTGATATTTGACACTTGGGTGTCGCAAGCTGAATTAATTTTGTTTTAATTATATAATGTCTTAAACTATTATTATTTAGAATGGAATTCTATGTAGCAACTACTTTAACTAGCACTGCCTTGTGACACGACCCCAACCCTTGGTTGAGTTATTTAACTAGCTTCGATTCGAAGAGTCTCACATTGTAGGCTAGTGTCGTTGCTCAAAATAATCTTAGAGAAACATCAAAACGGTGTCACTTTCAGGGAGTGGTGTCACCTGAAAATGTAGTTTCCTAGTGTTTTTTGTTTTATTTAGTATAGGTTTACTAACCTTATTTAAGTTTTGCTTTTCTTATTTTCACTCCACAACAGGGAAACAACAATGGAGACCCTCTGCTGAAATAACTGGAATTTAGGGAAAATTTACTGACATGCAAAAAGGAGGTGGAAGAGACCATTCCGAAAATGTGGCTGAGGTTCAAAGAAATCTTGCAAACATGCCAATAGCATGGAATGCAAGATAAGTCACTACTGGATTGCTTCTACACAAGTCAAAAAAGTTAAAATAGAAGAATACTTGAACACCTTTTTCAAGGCGGAATGATGAATCAGCCCTTAAGAGTTGTCGCAACCCTACTTGACAACATTGTTTAACCAACAAAAAAAAAGCTCAAAATAAATATGAGTGGGATAAACTCATAGCTCAAGTGGATATGATGTCCAAACAGGTAAAGGGGCTAGGAGAACAAGTCATAGAAAAGGACTGAATTTTCTCCCTTCGAGATTTAATCAAGGAAAGAGCCAAGTGGTTTTATCTATAAATGAACCCCTTTCATTCATTCAAAATATAATTGAAGAGAAGGACAATATGTTCAATTCCTTAAAAGACAACATCGATATGCTTAATGAAACAACTGTCGCAAAGGTCATGACAATTAAGCTGCAAGATGCATAAATAAACCACATAATTACTTGTCAATACCCACCATTCATTAAGGATTAACCCAACTACACCATGGGTGACTTCGAGGATGAAAGATAATTGTTAACTTGCGTGATGCCACAACGTTAACTACGATGATTTATTGGAATAAACCCAAAACCCTTTTTATCTTTTACTTTAGTATGGGAAATATATTTATGCTGGTGTTACAAGTTGAATTGCAGAAGTTAGTCTTGAAAATTGTAAAGGATGATTAGTAGGTTCAGTTGGTGAAACGACATGTCACTCAACGCACCAAATTATAGTAGTTGACTAATCTTAAATGTCTCCCAAATTGGATTCTGTAGAACTCGGCAAGCTATAGAATATATTAGTGAATCGCCAACAATGTTGGCGATAGCGATGGAGACCGTCGTTGGAATTCCTGCATCACCTCAAGCTCCTGATTCACTGAGCGCACACGTGCAACCATTGGCGAAGTGCCAGTTAGACATGAAAACATAACTATGACGCTAATTGAACTTTGTAGAATCTCTAGAAAGCTCCCAAAATGGCATCTTCCAATTTGTACCTCATAATGTCTAGCCATAAACATCATACATCCATTAATTATTGTATCAATCATGTTTTATTATGCGCAAGAACCACATCAGAATCGAGCTACTAAGCTTTAGAACTTCTATGAAAAAGAAAAATTGCCACACCTCAAATACATAATCACATGGAAAGACTCCACATACATGAAACATCTTTACATCCCATTCCATGTTATGTTACTTGAGATATTGACTTACAATCATTTACATTTGAGGAAAAATTCTCTTATTTGTTCTGGGGTGAGGCCTATCTTGTTTTGCCTCTTCTGACTAGTCAGCTAAGTCTTAATATTTATGTTTTAGTATATATTTTGGTTTTATGTTTTATAGTGTGTTTTAAACTTCTTTTCTGGATTGTTTAAGCGTAAGACTCTCATTTGGATCCTAATTTCATAATAATTTTGACCCTTTCAAAAAATATCACCTTTGAAAATTCTGCCACCTATTGTGTTGAAAGTGGTTGTTCTCGTAAGAATTTAAGTCTTGGTTTCAATCAATACCGATGACTTTAAAAGTGATCTCAATAAAACAAACATGAATGTTCGGCTACAACGATAATGGATAAAGTTACATCGATAATATGTGAAATATTTGCATCAAGTTGTGATTAGAAAATATTCAAAATGACTTTTTTGCTATGACCACTGAACACTAGCGAAAGTGTGTTTTCTTCTTTGGCATAAGTGTCGATGCCATGTGTGATGAGCTTACTTTGAACCTTGCATGAATAAACCTAGAATTTTCCCTATTAGTCTAATTGATCTATAACAGTGTCCTCTTGAGATGATCTCAGACAACTTTTAAAGAGTGTTAGCCAACTTGGAGATATGCCTCTTTTGTGGCCTACCCGTGAGCTTACGTTTTCCTTGAAAAAATAGTGAACAAACTAGACCTTACCTGACCCATCACCTTTACTCCTCTTGAGATATCATATAATTGAACATGCAACTTAGGCTAAAAACCTAAGTTGTGGGTGTGGTGAGAAGGGAAAAGTGAAATAAATATGTGTAAGAAAAGCCTGTTCAACTCATGGTATTTCACCAATATGGTACCCCTCCTTTAAAAGAAAGAGATGAAAAAAAAGAAAAAAATAAAGTTGTGGAATAAAAACAAAAAAGGAAAATAAAACGGGTTCCCAAGCAGTCCATGAAATAAAATAGAAATATGACTTAGAGGAACATGACTAATGTTGATAAAGGAAGACGGGGATACCCTGAGAAAATCACATCTCATGGAAGGAAAAACCATAAATCCTAAATGAAGATATATTTAAATTTAGTCTGATTACAAGCCTTCGAAAGACCTCTTTGATATTGAGTGAAATGAACTGAAGCTCAATTGGAAAAATAAGGGCAAACCTATGGGTGAAAAAATTCATTATGCTCCAGTTTGTAAGTGTGAGTGTTGCATCAGATTCCTGATACTTAATTAATCAATATATGTGTGTGTGAAAATTGAATCATTTTTCATATGAGGGCATGTAGATACTTTTTTTTATCTTTAAGTTGAATTAATAGCAAGTATTGTGAGCCTGAGAATCTTTGGTAATGGTGTGTGAAAACTTAAATCGTTGGGTACACAATTGAGCTATCGACTGGTAATTTGAGTCTTCTTGTGTATATTAATGATTGAGTCTTGTGTAGAACTATTTATGACATCCTATTTCAACAATTGAACTTGGGCTTTACTTGAGGAGAAACAAAACTTTAAGCTGGAGGTGTTGATGAGTCCTCAAATCGGACAGATTTAGGTCCGTATTTTAATGCAAATAGTGTCCTCCATTGTTTATTTTATCTCAATATCTACTAAAAAATCTTAAGGTTTAGGTTTTTGAAGATTTAGTAGAAGCACGAACACTTAGGCATAGAATGGAAGAACAACAGAGGAAAATAATTGAATATGTAACTTGAACATAGAAAAGCTTACTTGGCGATCCGCTGAGTAGTAAAATTCTGCCCATTGTCCTAGAAACTTTGCCTTGAAGGAACTGGATAAAAAGGCTATGAAAAGGAGGAGTCGAAATTTTGCCAATCAATCGTGGAAACATACGAATTCCTCTCATCGATCCAGAAAGCATAGACTTGGACTGAAACGGGCTAGCAATTAAGAACTACACAAAGGGCTATTCATAGAATCACTCGCCGATTCAAAACTCAATGCGCCTAATCAAATATCCAACACAATACTGAAGTCTATAAATATTGAACTATTTTATTATTTAAGAAATGAATCAGAAAAAGATACATTACACTTATATATTTTTTTACAAATGTTTTTCTTATGTTATCTCTCATGTTTTGAGAGGGTTTTTGTTGAATCTTGAATAAAGGGGTTCTTTTTCAAATTTTCGAAGTGAGTCTTCTTTATTTACATTTGTTTTCTACTTCTAAATTTTAATTCTTATACCCACTTGATTTATTTATCCTTTTAAGTATATTTATTGTTTCTTGATGTGTGGCTAAAACCCCCAAATCTTGGGCTGTCATTTAGCAATATAGTGTAGATTAATTTGTTGTGTCTTTCTTTATGCTACGTTAAATTGAATTTTAATGGTGATTTCTCCTAGTAGTTGTGGTTTCATCTATTGGGTTTCTAGGATGGTTAGTTTAGATGTATATGTGTTTGAAGAAACCCGCTTGATATGGGGTAAGTAGCCCAGAGGGAACTTGCTTTCACCTTTATATTAGCCTAGTTAACATTATCTTGCGAAATTATCTATCGAAACCATGTAACATACAATTTTATATTCACATGTAGAGATTATAACCCAAAGAGTATCTCCTATACTTGTTTTCCCTTTTATTTTATTGAATTTTACTACTCCTGAAAAACAATTTTATAATTGACACTTCGCTGTCCCAAACTGAATAGAATATGTTTTTAATTCTAAAATGTCTTTAACTATTACTATTTCGAACGGAACTCTATGTAGCAACTTCTAACACCATGAAAATCTAAGATTCATTGTTAAGGCTAACATAGTAATAATAAATTCTAAACACCGTTTCTAAGTCCATTTTTAATGAATATAGGTCATTTAGGATGTTTAAGAGCCAAAACGTCCAAAACGTCTTGGAAGTTGGTTCAAAAAGATGTTAGTGTGACTTAGCATTTTTTACTAAGTTTTAGGAGTCGTAAATGTACGAATATGGTTTGGAAGGTGGTTAATAGATTTTTGAGTAGTCTCATCGTTGAAATGTTTGGGTACGAATCCCCAAGGCCAACCAAGGGCCCTTGAGGAGAACCCCTGTAGTTTGATGTAGCACTGCGCAGTAGTATGCATCGACGGGACAGAAGACGACCCGTGTGTGGATCTACGTAGCATCGATGACACCATCGTAACACACTTAGGATGGTTGAGAAGGTCTCTGCACTTGCACAGTCTCTGGACTCATCGACGGAATATAGAGGTGCAGGTTACGGTCCGTGTGTGGATAGATGGGGTGTCGATTCCATCATCGTCCCACACATAGACAAATTGGTGGAAGCTCTGGCTTGCATAGTCTGTTACCGAGACGACGTAGTGCAGGACGAACGGGGGTTGTCCGTTGACTCATAGCTGGCCCTTCGATCGGGCACTTGTCTGTGAGGGTCGATTTCACTGCCAAATTTTAAAGGATTTCATTCAATTAATTAAGTGGTTTATGGGTTAGTTGGGAATTAAATGGAGACTAACTAAGTTTATTAAGACCCATTATAAATACCCTCAACCCTCATTAACCTAAAGACAACTTTCAAATAAACTCTTTTCCGTCTTTCTTCTTTCTCTCTCTAGTTGGAAGACTCCATAGAAGCTTACCATGGGAGGTGAATTAGGGGCATAGAAAGGGTTGATTCATCTCAAATTCTCAACAAAACATTAAGGTATCGGATCTATTCACCTTTGAGATTCTTTCCTCAAAGGGTTCCTTCAAAATATGTTTTCAAAGGTTGAGTTTTCTTAATGGGTTTATTTCAATTACGAAATTGGAGTTATGAATTGAGTTGTTAATGGACATATTAGGTTGACTTTAGTAGATTTACATGTAATTTAACTTAATTGTAATACTTTTTGAGGGCTTGGATTAATTGAAAAAGATGATCCTCAACCCCTAACCCTAGTTGGTAATCTTGACCTATATTGTGTTGTGATCATGTATTGATTTAGTTATTTATTAGATTACTTTACTAAAAATTTTATATAAATAAATCAAGATGAATTATCGGTCTATTATGTCAATTTTCGAGAGGTGATCTCGGGCATGATGTATATTGTAAAGTGGTTTGTGAATCTTGTCTTAGACTATAATATAGTGTTGAATTGTGTAATAGAGAGTTTCTTGGCCTTGTTATATTATTTTTTATTTTATTTGTATGATGATACTCCCCTAGTGGGTTTAATATAGGGTTGATGGTGAGGCCCTTATGACGAACTATGGAGGAGGTTTGGTAAGTCTTGAAATTCCTATTTACTTCATCAACTTGTGATTGGTTATGGTTAATTCATGATATTAAATTGGAAGTGTGCCTTGTCTAGGGTTGATAGGATGGTATGATGATTTAATTGAAATGTATTAAACTTTGGTTGTGACGTTGCTTAGGTTGTACATGACTTAAGGATGATGATGTGTATCAAATGTGCCCAATTACTATGTGATGTGTAAAGCGTTAACCTTACTCATATGAATTGTGATGAAAGTACTATTACTCATACAATTCTAATTAGCTACGATCAATATTATTATACAAGGGCTAGACCCTATGACCTAACCTTAGTTATGATTGTTAATAAAGAAGCAAAGACATTTCAATAAAGGGAGTGTTACCCTATAGGTCTATAAGTGATGTTGACTCCCCTTTGAGAGATACTCATCCAGTGATTCCCATCAGGTGAAGCGCCAATTACTGAATAGTATATAGCGGGAATACCTATCTCTTAGTTCCTTAAACTATGTTTCCACCAAAGGATACTAGCTAGTGGATCCACCTAGAAATCAATGTTTATATTAGGTTTTACCTTGGCCAGTAGACCTTTCCATCGGTGTAAGGTGTTATGAAACCGGATTCCACATTTAGCTCATGTGGTCTATGTCGGTTAAAGAAAGTGTTCCCTAAACTAAAAAAAAATATATAGACTAACTAAAGTGACTTTAGGAATTTTATTTAGACTAGGTAGGGGTATGGGACTCTACATATGCCTTGCACTAGGTTGTCTTTATGTGAGCTTTGGGAGGTTAGTATTATGTATATGGATGGTTCTAGATGTAAATATTTTTATATGATGATTATAATGCTTATAAACATCCAAATTTTCTTAATTACAAATATATGAATTTATGTATATATAAGGTTATATTGCGTAAAGTATGATACTAATTATAGTTCTTGTTTGGTGATTTGATTAAGTAGGCTTATGGGGATTTACTTGGTTATTGAACTTGGTTACTCTATGGGAATTTATGATTTGTTGCCTTACATTACTATATATGTGATGACTCTTATTCATGTTTGGGTTGATATTACTTGGTGATAGAGTATATGAGATTATGAGTTCAAGCGTGTTGATATACATTTGACTTCCTTAACTACTAGTTGTGCATAAGTCTTTAAAGGGGTAAAATGGCATGAATTAACTAAATGCCCCTTTTTGTCATGTTTTGGTGTTATATGTGCATATGGTCTCATACTTTTCCACAACATTTTAGGTTCCGGTCGTTGAAGGGTTTGGAAGGTGACATTGTTGAAGTCTTGGATATCTCCTTTCATCCAAGTGGTAGGTCCTCACTTTTCGAGGACGATGCCGATATCTTTCTTATGGGGTTTCTTTGTTAAGAGTTTAAGAATACTTTATGTTAATTCTATTTTCATTGTGTACGACTTGTATAAGCCTATATGCAATTTCTTACTTTTAGTGTAGGCTATACCCATATTTTGATAATCGATTAGATGGTATGTGATGATATAATCATTGAGACTTTATTCTATCTTATATATGTATGTGAAATAAAAGTAGAAGCCTATGTAATCTTCTTATACGAACTAGTCTATGTATACTCGATATTAATATTATTATGAGTATCAAGAGTATCAGAGCATGAGGATCAATATTGTTGAGTTATGTCTCTCTCTCTCTCTCTACCACGTGTATGTAGGTTTGTATTCATAATTGTGAAGCGCGCCACACTTATGAGTAGGAACTTATATGATGCTTAGGAATCGCACTCTTTCTTCGCAGTCTTATATTGTGCCAATAGAGTATATTTATGGTGTATTTTATATCTAATCCTACTGTTATGGTTATAGGAAGCATGAACACTCGAAGAAATGCGTCTCGAAGACTTGTTGAGGAAGTTGCTAATGCGAGATCTCCTCCTCATGATGAGCAACTTCCTCCACTTGAAGAAAATGCTAATGTGGAGCAAGCCCTTGCTAACCCTCCACCTATGACGGAGGCAGAGATGAGGGCTATTCTTGATCAAATGCCCCAAGCCATCACTACTCAAGCACTAGACGCAACGTTTCAAGCACAAGCTATGACGTCCCAAGCAAATCGGAAGTTTACACTTAGGGTTCATCAACAAGTTTCAACAATGACTTCCCAACTCAGGGACTTCACTCAGATGAATCCTCCTACCTTCTATGGGTTTAAGATTAATGAAGCCCCCCAAGAATTTATTGATGAGGTATACAAGATACTTTATGTTATGGGGGGTGTCTAAAAGTGAGAAGGTCGAGTTGGCCACATACCAACTCAAGGATGTGGCCCAAACTTGGTGTGTGCAATGGATATATAATTTACAACTTCGAGGACGGCCGGTGACTTGGGAGATCTTCAAGAAGGAATTTTTTGATCGGTTTTTCCCTAGAGAGATAAGAGAAGCCAAAGTGGTGGAATTCATTAACCTCCACTAAGGGGGTAAGAGTGTTCATTAATACTCCTTGAAGATCATCCAATTGGACAAATATGCTCCTTTCTTGGTCTCCAATTTTAGAGACGAATTAGGTCGATTTGTGACAGGTGTATCAAATGAATTATAAGAAGAATATCATTCGGCAATGTTACATGACAACATGAATATTTCCTGCCTTATGGGTCATGGTAGGAGGGTGGAGGAGTCTTGACCTAAGATAAAGGTTAGGGATTCAAAAAGGGCAAGGTCTTTTGAGGGTGGAGCTATAAAGAATAGGCTTGACATTCAAGACAAGCCTTAATTCAAGAAGAGATTCTTAAATCAAGTTCCATCAAAATTTCATAAGGCTAGGGATGAAAAGGCCCCTAGGACGAAAGTCCAAAAGGGGAAGATTGGGAGTTCGTCTAATGAGAAACCTACTTGTGGGAAATGTGGAAAGGGTCATTTTGTTGAATGCTTGATAGGAACAGGGATTTGCTTTTGTTGTAAAACAATTGGCCACAAGGTGAGATATTTTCCTAATGCTAGAGGCAAAAGAAGAGTGGACAGCCAAGTGGTTTTAGTGAATCTGCAAATAAGAATCACTTAAATTCTCTTCATTCTAGGTGTGAGCTAGAGAATTCTCTCGACGTGGTGACCGGTATGTTAAAAATCTTTACTATTGATGTGTATGCTTAACTTGATCTGGGTGCTACTTTTTCCTTTGTTACACCTCTAGTTGCTAAAAAGTTTCATACTTTACCCGATATTTTACATGAGCCTTTTTTAGTGTCTACTCCGGTGGGAGAGTTGGTTGTTTCTAAAAGAGTCTATCGAAGTTGTCCTATTTTATTGCCCAATAGAGTTTCTAATGTGGATCTAGTTGAACTAGATATGCCTGATTTTGTTATCATTTCGGGTATGGATTGGTTACATGATAATTTTGCTACTAATGATTATAGGTTAAAGGTTGTGAGGTTTAATTTCCCAAATGAACCCATTTTTGAATGGAAGGGTGTGAATTCTATTCCTAGACGTCGCATCATATCTTGTCTAAAGGCATGACAAATATTCTCAGAGAATTATCTTTATCACATAGTAAGAGTCAAAGATTTGGATTCTGAAATTCCTCCTATTGAGTCAGTCCCCGTAGTGAGTGAATTTGCGGAGGTTTTTCCCAATGACCTTCCCGGTATTCCTCTCAAACAGGAAATTGATTTTGATATCGATTTTCTACCAGAAAACTAATCCCATTTCAATCCTTCCATATCGGATGGCTCCGTCCAAATTGGAGTTGAAGGATAAACTCAAGGATTTGCTTGACAAAGGCATTATAAGGCCTAGCATATATCCATGGGGTGCTCCGGTATTATTTAACAAAAAGAAAGATGGGTCTTTGAGAATGTGTATAGATTGTCGTCAACTCAACAAAGTTACTCTCAAGAATAAGTATCCTCTTCATAGGATTGATGATTTATTTGATCAACTCCAAGGGTTGAGTTACTTTTCAAAGATAGATTTGAGGTTGGGGTATCACAAACTTAGGGTGAGAGGTGGGGATGTCCGGGCTAGGTATGGGCACTATGAGTTCTTGGTAATTTCTTTTGATCTCATTAATGCTCTTGCGTTGTTTATGGACCTAATCAATAGGGTGTTTTGAAATAACATAGATTCATTCCTTGTTGTGTTTATTGATGATATCTTGGTATACTCGAAGAGTGAGGGGGGTCATATAGGTCTTTTGAAGGTGGTATTTCAAACCCTTAAAGAACACGAATTATTTAAAAAATATAGTAAGTGTGAGTTTTGGTTGAGGTCGGTGGCATTCCTTGGGCACATCATTTCTAGTGAGGGAGTTGAGGTGGACCCACGTAAAACAGAAGCGGTGAAAAACTGGCCTAGACCATTAACTCTGATTGACATTAGGAGTTTGTTGGGTTTACCGGTTACTATCGGAGGTTCGTGGATGGCTTTGCGTCCATTACGTCTCCTTTGTCTACATTGACCCAAAAGAGTAAATATTTTGAGTGGTCGGAGACATGTGCGAAGAGTTTCCAATTGTTTAAAGATAGGATTACTTCCACTCCAGTGTTGAACTTACCGTAGGGTACAAAAGGTTTTGTGGTGTATTGTGACGTATCCCGAGTGAGTTTAGGGTGTGTGCTTATGCAACACAGGAAGGTGATAGCCTATGCTTCTAGAAAACTAAAGGTACATGATACAAATTACCCCACTAATGACCTTGAATTAGTGGCCCTGGTGTTTGCTTTAAAAATTTAGAGGCATTACATGTATGGGGTTCATGTAGATGTTTTACCGATCATAAGAGTATCCAATATGTGTTTACCCAAAATGATTTGAATCTCTGACAAAAGAGGTGTCTAGATTTGTTGAAATATTATGATATGAGTCTCGTCTATCACCCTAACAAGACTAATGTAGTTTTGGATGCCCTAAGTCGTATGATTATGGTTAGTGTATCCCATCTTGACGAAGCCAAAAGTGACCTAGCAAGGGAAGTACATAGGTTGGCTAGATTGGGGTGAATTTGGAGTGTTCTCCGGATGGGGGTGCTATAGTTCATCATAACTCTAAGTCATATTTAGTGGTTGAGTTGAAGTGCAAACAACACCTTGATTTATCCTTTATGGAGTTGAAAGAATCAGTTCTCGCCAAGTTGAATGAATCATTCTCCTTAGGGGGGGAAGGTGTGTTAAGATACCAAGGTATATTATGTCTTTGTGATGTAGATGGGTTGAGGTATTGGATCCTAGATAAAGCACATGGGTCTCGCTACTCAAATCATCCAAGGTCAACAAAAATGTACCATGATCTAAGAGAGATATATTGGTGAGAATATCTAAAAAGGTACATAGCGGAGTTTGTTTCTAAGTGTCCAAACTGCGAACAAGTAAAGGCCGAACACCTAAAGTCGGGTGGATTACTACAAGAGATCAAAATTACTACTTGAAAGTTGAAAGACAACAATATGTATTTCGTAGTAGGTTTACCTCGGACCCAAAAGTTCTATGATTCCATTGGGTGGTTGTGGATCGATTGACTAAGTTTGCTCGCTTCATTGCCATCAAATCTTCATATTTAGCGGAGGATTATGCAAGAATATTCCTAGATGAGATTGTGTGCTTCCATGGCATTCTGTTATCCATCATATCAGATCGGGTTGCACAATTCACATCTAGATTTCGGAGGTCGTTCCAAAAAGGGTTAGGTACTATAGTGAAGTTGAGCACCTCTTTTCATCCCCAAACAGATGGTCAAGTGGAGTGTACGATACAAACCCTTGAAGATATGCTTAGGGCATGTATCATTGATTTTAAAGGGAGTTGGGAAAAACATTTACCGTTGGTGGAGTTTGCCTACAAAAATAGTTTTCATTGATCCATTTCCATGGCTCCGTATGAAGCCTTGTATGGTAGGAGGTGTAGGTCTCCTATTGGATAGTATGAAGTGGGTGAGCCATTGCTTCTTCGTGCCGAGTTGATTTATAAGACTTTGTAAAAGGTTCATATCATAAGGAACCAGTTGCAAATGGCCTATTGTCGGCAAAAGTCTTATGCCGATCATTAGAGAAGGGATTTGGGTTTGAAGAAGGTGATAAAGTGTATTTAAAAATTTCACGAATGAAAGTGGTGGTTAGATTTGGCAAGAAAGTGAAATTGAGTACTCGTTATGTGGGTCCCTATGAAATCTTGCAAAGGGTTGGTATGGTTGCCTATGAATTGTAACTTCCTAGTGAATTGTCTTCGGTTCATCCGGTTTTCCATGTTTCTATGTTGAGAAAGTGTATCGGTAATCCCGAGTCCATTCTTCCTTTTGAGGTTCTTAGGGTCAATGATAACCTCTCTTATGAGAATGTTCCGATTCAAATTCTTAATAGGCAAGTCAAGAAGTTGAGGAATAAATAAGTGGTTTTCGTAAAGGTGTTATGAAAAAATCATATAATGTAGGGTGCAATATGGGAGGCCGTGACCGACATGAAGTCCCGTTACCCTCATATTATTGATAATGATGGTTTGTCATTCTTTTTAATAATATAAATATGACTATAAATTGAAGTTTCTTGATTTTTTTTGGTGAAGTTATGCACATTATGCATTTTTTAATAAACTTATAGTAAAGTTACTGTAGTATTTCTCTTAAAAACTTTAAATTGCGCTTTTTGCTTTTTTTTTGAGTAATGTTGTGCATTTTTATATTGTGAGTCTTCATGAAAAGATGTGTAGCATGTTGTTAAGTTGAACTTTGTGTTAATAGACTCATGTAATGTATGTTGAACTCATAAGTCATGTTAGAAGAAAATGCCTCTTGATGAGTGTTTTGAGCCTCATGTGTGGTAATATGAGTTTTGATATTTTCCTAATTGAAATGACATGATTTATGTTGATTTGATATTGTTGATTGGTTGAGTTGCTAATCTTGAATCCATTCCTTCCTTCAGAAAAATCTTAGTGTCATTCGGGAAGGAATGCTCCTAAGGTGGGCGGATAATGTAACATCTTAAAAATCACAGATTCACTGTAAAGCCTAAAATAGGTGTTATAAAGTCTAAACACTATTCTGTAAGTCCATTTTTAATTAATATAGGTCATTTAGAAGGTTTAAGAATCAAAACATCCGAAACGTCGGGGAAGTTGGTTCAAAAGGATGTTAGTGTGCCTTAGCATTTTTGACTAACTTTTAGGAGTCAGACGTGTACGAAAATTGTTGGGAAGGTAGTTAATAGATGTTTGAGTTTTTTTCGTTGTTGAAAAGTCCCGATACGACTCCCCAAGGACCAATAAAGGGCCTTTGAGGAGGCCATGTAGTTTGATGCATCAATGCCTACCAGGGTGCATCGACAGGACAAAAGACGGCCCGTGTGTGGATCAACAGGGGGTCGATGCTACCGTCATCCCACACTAAGGCTGGAGTAGAAGCACCCTGCACCTTTACAGTCTCTGGACTTATTGACGGAGTTCAGAGGTACAACTACGGTGCCTGTATAGATCGATGAGGCGTCGATACCATCGTCGCTCCACACTTACACGAATTCGAGAAAACCCTCTTCCGCACAGTTTGTTACCGAGATGACAGAGTGTAGGATGGGGGGAGGGGGGGTTATCCATCGACTCACAAATGGCCTTTCGATTAGGGTCTCATTTGTGAGGGTCGATTACACTGCCAAATTTTAAATGATTTCATTTAATTAATTAATTGGTTTAGGGTTTAGTTTGGGATTAAAGGGAGACTAATAAAGTTTATTAAGCCCAACTATAAATACCATCAACCCTCATTAACCTAAAGACAACTCTCAAATAAACTCTCTCTAATTGGAAGACTCCATAGAAACTTATCTTGGGAGATGAAGTGAGGGCTAAATAAGGATGGATTCATCTTCAATTCTCAAAAAATCATTAAGGTATGAGATCTATTCACCTTTGAGATTCATTCCTCAAAGGTTTCCTTCAAAATAAGTTTTCAAAGGTTGAGTTTTCATGTGGGATTCATTCAATTACTAAATTGAATTTATGAATTGAGTTGTTAATGGATATCTTAGGTTAAATTGAGTACATTGACATGTTATTTAACTTAATTGTAATACTTGTTGATGGCTTGGCATAATTGAAAAGCATGATCCTCAACCCCTAACCATAGTTGGTAATCTTGACCTATATTGTGTTGTGATCTTCTAATTGATTTAGTAATTGATTAGATTACTTTACTATAGTGTTTATATGAATAAATTAAGATGAATTATAGGTTTATCATGTCAATTCTCAAGATGTGATCTAGGGCATGAAGTATATTGTAAAGTGGTTGGTGAATCTTGTCTTAGACTATAATATAGTGTTGAATTGTGTTATAGTGATGCTCTTGGCCTTTTTATATTATTGTTTTTTTTTTGGATGAAGATAATCCTCTAATGGGTTGAGTACAAGGTTGATGGTAAGGCCCTTATGACGAACTATGGAGGAGGTTTGGTAAGTCTTGAAATTCCTATTTTCTTCTTCAACTTGTGAT
Organism: Solanum peruvianum; assembly: GCA_027705065.1. Taxonomy (NCBI): domain Eukaryota; kingdom Viridiplantae; phylum Streptophyta; class Magnoliopsida; order Solanales; family Solanaceae; genus Solanum; species Solanum peruvianum. Next base: position 39,596,489 of record JAKWJD010001764.1, read on the forward strand.
TATTTATGGTTAAGTCATGATATTTTTTTTGAAGTGTGCCGTGTCTAGGGTTGATAGGATTTCATGATGATTGAATTGAAATGACTTTAACTTTGGTTTTGAGGTTGATTAGGGGGTACATGTCATAAGGATGATGATGTGTATCAAATATGCCAAAATACTATGTGATAGGTGAAGCGTTAACATTATTATATGAATTGTGATGAAAGTACTATTACTCATGCAATTCTATTGAGCTACGATGATGATGATTATACAAAGGCTAGACCCTATGACCTAAATTAAGTTATGATTGTTCATAGAGAAGCAAAGACATTTCAATAAAGGGACTTAGCTTAGCACCGGGTGAACATGACAGTGGGAGGTGATGGATTTCGATAGAGTAAGTGTTACCCTATAGGTCTATAAGTGATGTCGACTCCCCTTTGAGGGGTACCCATCCAATGTTTCCATTCAGGTGAGGCCCCAATTACTAAATGGTATGTAGCAGGAATACCTATCTCTTTGTTCCTTAAACTATGTTGCCACTATAGGATACTAGCTAGTGGATCCACCTAGAAGTCTATGTTTATATTAGGTTTTCCCTTGGCTGTTAGACCACCTTCTATTGGTGTAAGGTCTTATGACACCGGATTTCACATTTAGCTCATGTGGTCTATGTGAGTTAAAGCGAATGTTCCCAAAATTAAATGAAAGAATGAAGTATAACTAACTTAAGTGACTAGAGGGGTTTGACTTAGCATAGGATGGGGTATAGGACTCTACCTATGCCTCGAACTAGTTTGCCATGATGGGAGCTTTGGGAAGTTAATATTATGTATATGGATGGTTATAAATGTAAATGTTCTTATCTAATGATTATGATGCTTATAAGCATGCAAATGGTCTTAATTACTGAAGATATGAATTTTTTAATATATGAGGTTATATTGTGTGAAGTATGATACTAATTATAGTTCTTGTTAGTTGAGTTTATTAAGTAGGGCTATGGCTCTTTACTTGGTCATTGCACTTGTTGACTATATGGAATTTATGATTTTTTGCGTAACATTGCTATATATGTGATAACTCTTATTCATGTTTGGGATGATATTACTTGGTAATAGAGTATATGAGATTATGAGTTCAAGCATGTTGATATACATTTGTTTCCTTAACTATTGGTTGTGCATAAGTCTTTTAAAGGGGTAAAATGACATGATTTAACTAAATGCCCCTTATTGTCATGTTTTGTTGTTATATGTTCATATGTATCATACTTAGTAAATGTGGAGTACTAACCCCATTTTCTTTCTTTTTCCCAAACATTTTAGGTTCCGGTCATTGAAGGGTTTGGAAGGAGACATTGTTGAAGACTTGGATATCTTGCTTATGGAGTTTCTTTGTTATAAGCTTAAGACTTCGTTGAATTCATTCTATTTTAATTGTGTACAACTTGTATAAGCCTATATGTTGCTTCTTACTTTTTATTTAGGGCTATGGCCATATTATAATAATTGATTATATGGTATGAGATGAGATAATCATTGAGACTTTATTATATCTTATATATGTATGTGAAATAAAAGTAGAAGGATCTGTAAACGTCTTATACGAACGAGTCTATATATAGTCAATATTGATATTATTATGTGTATGTAGAGTTTTATATAAACCGTCGATTATATATAGTTCAAAAGTATTAATTTTTCTGTATTTTTTGATCGATGAATGTGATGATGTAAGACTAAGTGGCTAGTATTATTCCTTGAAGAGGACAACGGCGTCAGTTACGTCTGGGGGTAAAACCTGGATGTGACAGTACTAGTTCCACTACCACTCCCTTCGGAAAAAACCCCACCCCTTTTTTGGGTTACTATCACGACCTGAATCTAGACCAAGATGAGACGGCATTGTTGACCTCTGAGAGATCATAGACAAGCCTACATACTTCATCGTTACTTCATCTAGGTTAATTTTAGAGGATAATTTGAACTTTTTGTTTTCTTATTTCATTTGAAACATAGTATACTTAACATCATGGGCGTTACCAAATCAACCATCTAATATAGAAATAGTCAAATTAAAGAGGTTGTACATAATTGCATAAAACGTATTCTTGCCAAAACGGCACCAATACAAAGTCTGAAATGAAAGGGAAATGAAACACTATTGCAACATTCTACACTATCTAAAGCCTACATCTAAGCAAGATAATAACAGTAGACATTCTCAAAAGCATGAGGGCATACCAAATCCGGAGAAAGCTCCACGTCCGGATAGCTGCAACGTCGTACTGTAAGCTCTAACGTCTACCTAAGCCTGCACCTAAAAGTAGATATTTGTATGGTATTAGTACACACTTGTACTAAGTATGGTTATATGCAGGCGCACACCAAGGACATTCATGAGTAAGAGTAGCTCTTTCATAACAACATGATTTATGGAAAGTCATGTTAGTGGACTTGCCAAATTTTGATAAGAAAAGTAAAAGGAATTGCCAAATTTGGATTAGGAAATTCATGTCATGTGTCACATAAATAGTCATACTTATCATTTTGCAAGCAGCACATAACGTATTGCACATACCATATCACGTAGTTTACATCCTTCTTTCATATGCCATGAGACCTTGGAATCATTGACTTGACATTAGGACTTCATAAATGAGGGCTCAACATATGGGACCTCAACTAGGGTGCCTTCATTAGCAAACATAGAGTTTGCTTCATTCATTCATACGTACTTCATTTTCATTCATTCATATACTAGAGAAATCACTAGTCATACCTAGGATGTAGTTTAAGACTCTCATCGGGGTTGTTGTGCAATGACCAAGAATAACCTAGTGTTATTACTTGAGTCTAGCTTACCTCTTGATTATGCTATACTAATACCTTTGGTATCGTTCATCTCATTATGTGCATCATTTGAGGCTGGCCTTATTCTTTCATTGGGAACTTTAACCTTAACCGATATAGATCAAGTGAGCATCATGAAATTCAGTGTGTAATCCCCACACCGAAAAGAGGTGGAATCACGGGCCAAAGTGACCCAAACATGCTAGCATATATAGGGAGTCGAACTGTTCTAGATCCCTATATTGGCAGTATAGGTTCAAATACCTGGAGATACAAGGAGACTCATACCCGGCATGCCAGACAGTCTCATCTAATGAGAGTTACGTGAACCTTCGCCCTTCTCGAAGGAAGGCATTACCGCTCATAGCTTACATTACATTCAACTCATACATCATGGAAATTGTCTTCTACTATGAGGAAATCGTAGATCATTATATGATTTCTCATCTCATCATTAGTATTAAGTATGCATTAACATCAATACATTCATTAGAGTGTTGATAGAGACTGGTCTCTTCATTAACTTTACACTCTTATAGGTGAGTACGTTTTGGTAACACTTACTTAGGCTCATTTGAGATTGCTCTTATTTTTTACATTAGCGTCTTATGATATTGAAACCTCAAACATCAATACATTCATTAGAGTGTTGATAGAGACTGGTCTCTTCATTAACTTTACACTCTTATAGGTGAGTACGTTTTGGTAACACTTACTTAGGCTCATTTGAGATTGCTCTTATTTTTTACATTAGCGTCTAATGATATTGAAACCTCATTCGTTAACTTTAGAACATTTGCTTTTCATAGTTGCTCACCGCTTTACGTGAATGACTTTACGTGAATTTTCATTTCATCATAAGACAATGCACTTGGCCATTTAGTGTGTTTCACACTCTTACTTAACCCTTCTAGGGTTATATCATTTAATCACATACATCTTAGGTTCACTTACTTTTAAACGTATGCTAGACTTATGAGTCCACACATACAAGCCATGAGGCTTCATTCATAGTTTGTCTAAGTGATTCATGGTTACCCAAGTTTATGTGGTACATGACTTATGCATCTTGTTGATATGCCTAGATATTGATTTCGATCTTTAGAGGCTGCATTCATTAAATATCTGCTTACGTATGACTTATGTGTCAATACGGAATTGGGAAAGGAAACCGATTTTGAATCCCTTGAACAACACTTAATAATTGCATTTTTTCAGATTTGGGTGACCCTAGTTCGATTCCCATCAACCCCATAATATTTCTTTTTTGTTCTCCTCTTCTTTTTCGTTTTAAGGAAAGGAGGTTGAGTGTTCAGTCCCCCACAAGCTTATTATTTTTCTTTTAATTTATCTCTTAACTTTGTCACCTATCCAAGAGGTTGTGGTTCAATCCCCACTCTCAATATTTATTTTCTCCTTTATTTTTCTCCTAAATCTCTCATCCATTCAAGAGGTTGTGGGTCAATCCCCACTCACCACATCTATTTTTCCTTACATTTTACTCTGAATTTTTTATGAAATTTTCATTTAGTGAGGTAATGGGTTCAATCCCTAATCACCTCACATTTTAAAAAAAAAATTAAACGAAGCTCATTTTTTAAAAGTTGGCCGAGACTACAATTTCCAGAAGGCTACAAATTTAGTCTCTTCCAATCCATTTTTGTCTTAATCTTTTGTTGATTTTTTTTAGCTTTCATGTAATGATTTCTTGGGTTCAATACTTAGTGATTTCACTTATTTTACATTCATTTCTCATTGCATTTTGTACCACTTTTTTGGGCCGAACCCAACCTACCAAATGCTGGAAATTTGTTCACTATTTTCAGCTTATTTTTATCATCCTTCATATGTAAATTCTTAAGGAATTTCGTGGATCATTTAGTTAATATTGAAGTGTAATATTTTTATTATTATATTCATCCAAGAATTTTCATTAAATCCAGGAACATTACACCACTTTTACACCTCATGATTTACTCAAACATTCGCACATAAAATTCAACCATAAAAACATATCATTTTTCACAAACTTTCAGTTGCCATAACTTAACATGCTTACAATTCCAAACACATAATCATGAACACATTATCACGAAAATCACACTTCATACTTAAACTACTAGCAAACATACCAACAACATGATCTCTAACCTATTACACATTGAGAACGAAGGGATACAAGGGACAAGGAGTTCGACAAGAACGGGAACAACCCTAGTTTCAAGATTCATTGAATTCGTGGATACGAAATTCTCTTGGAGAAAGGATTCCAGAAGAGAAACCCATACCTAATTTTAACGTTGTTCAACACTTGAAATTTCTTCCAAAAATTGAACCGGGTGGAGCAAGATTTTGCTCAAAGGACAATTTTAGCTCTTTTTACCTAAAATGACCCTCCACCTTATTAACAAAATAATTAATTACATATTTAGATTAATTAGATACTAACCTTAGCCTGGAAAAAGACCATTTTACACCTAGACCCTTCAATCTTAAGATTTCCTCTTTTTAAGTCCGATAAAGACTCATCCGGGTAAATCTTCATATTCGGGTGTCCTAAATGGCTGCAACCAACCTTTCCAAGATCAAATAACTCACCAAGTTAGTTGGTTAGGTTGTTGCAAGGGTTCAGAGGTCTGGTTCTATGCACATTAATCCGTGTGAACCCTATCTGATTGTTGGCATTCTAGACGTATTAAGCATTACTTAGCATATCAATTTTAAGGGTTGTTACATACTGAATTAGATTCAACTTGTAGACACTAAGCTAAAGTCATTGATCACGATATTGTGAGAGAAGCATCAAGCCCTAGGTTTATTGATCTCGGTCTACCAAAATGAGTCTTCTAAAGTTTTGTGAAATTGTATAGAGAAGTCTGTACGATTCTATGATAGGCCATACGACTTTAGAAAATCTTTGTGTTGTTCTCTTGTCGTATTTTTGGCTATACCATGGTTCTAATGGGTATCTGGTGATCGAAATCCGTATTTAATATCCTTCACTCTTCTGTACGAATATGTTAACACTCACTTCAATGGTGTCAGTCCCGTACCTTTCGTAAAATAGCCTATTGAGGATTCCACACCAAGAGGTTGCAGTCGAGTGTATGGGTAGTGGAAAAACAAGGGGTCGAGGATGACAAAGGGTAGAAATCACTTAATGCGAGTTTGCGGTTGAGAATGCTCACAGAAATGAGGTCCCTCATGCTCATCGTGAAGAGATATGTGCAAATGTTGAGGTTAAGAATGAAGAAGATGTTGGAAAATGGGAAGAGAATCTGGATGAGACTAAAGTATTCCTCTCTTAGACCTAGTGTTACCTCAAAAGATTATTTCTTTGTAAAATGATTGGTTGGCCCTTGAAATCTTCCGACAATTCAAGAAACTCAAACCCCCACAAATCCATCCATTTTTATTATTGTCCCTAAGGTTGGAGGAACTGTAGAAACTGATGTCTTATTCCGTCATATGTTGGGTCCTGAGATGACTGGTAATTAAAACAAAATACTGACCAAGTTTCTAAAACTGGAGCCTTTTGTATTCTATGGTTATGAGATTTATGATGCCCATGGGTTCATCTTATATTGTTGTAAGAGGTTGCATAAGTAAGGTATTGTCCATCCGCATGGAGTAGAGTTTGTGACTCTCACATCCGGGTTTACCACTAGACGTAACCGGCGTTGTCGTCCTCTTTGAGGACTAAGACAAGTCTCTTAATCTTACATCATTGCATTCATCGATTAAAAATACATAAGAATTGAAAACATTTCAACTACTTCTAATCGGAGGTTTACATAGACCTCTACATAAACATAAATATAATAACACCAAGTATACAAAGACTCATTCGTATAAGAAGATTACACAGTCTTCTACTTTTATTTCACTCACTTGAATAGTAAAGAAATAGAGTCATAAATTCTTCTCATCTCATAAACCATCTAAAGGAGGAATATAACATTGGGCATAGCCCTACATCAATAAAAGTAAGCCGCATATAAGCTTTATACAACTTTATCTCAAATAGGAAATAGAGTCAATAAAAAATTCGTAGTAACAAAGCAACTTTGCAAAGAGAATATTGGATGATAGAATATCCAAGTCTTCCTTCAAATCGCTTCAAATCAACTTCAACGACCGGAACCTAAAATATTTGGGAAAAGGGGAGAAAATGGGGTTATTACTCCACATGTACTAAGTATGAGATATTATGCACATACACAAGAAAAACATGCTAAAGAGGGACTTTTTATTGAAACATGCTATTTTACACCCTTTTTAAAAAACTAGGAGATTTAGTTGGGATCATCTTTATGTGACATGCATTATGATCTCCAATCTCAAGAGTGACGTAGTGCTCCTACCTTTCCTATGTGGGAAGGGACACTCCTCTATCTAGTTCACTCAGTGCTAAGCTAGAGTCCCTTTTTGAAATGTCTTTAAGCCTTTAATTATCAATCATAACTTAATTTAGGCCATAGGTTCTACCCCTTGTATAATCATCATCATTAATAGCTCAATAAGAATTGTGTGAGTTTAAGTCCTTTCATCACAATTTATATGAGTGAGGTTAACACTTTAGCATCTCATAACATTTTAAGGCACATTGATAATTTTCACCATCCTTATAGCACATACAAATTAATCAACCTCACAACATTTTCAAGACATTACAATTCAACATCAGACCGCCCTATAATCCTAATATAACTCATACTTTAATGTAATATCATAGCTTAACAACAACAATAGAGATAAAGATTCTAAGCCTTACAATGTCTTTCTCATAGTCTATTATAAAGGTCTTACCATCAACCCCTAACTCAATTCAACTTGGGGAGTAACATCATAACACAATGATAATGAATAGAATAACAAGGCCAGTTGCATCTCTATAACACAATTCATCATTAGATCACAACTTGAGAAAAGATACATAGGCTAATTTCACATTATAATTCATAACCGGAATTACATCTCAAGAACTAGAAGGATAGGCCTATAGTTCATCTTAATTCAACAATAATAGCGCCATAGGATAGTAATCTAATTTACAACCAACTGAATTGAATGATCATCATACAACATAAGTCAAGATCACTACCTACGGTTAGGGATAGAGGATCATGTTCTTCAATTTGAAAGTTGAATTACATGTGAATCTACTAAATATAACCTTATGAATTCACTAACAATTTAATCCATAACTTCAATTTCATAATTGAATGAAATCCATAAGAAAACGCAACTTTATTTGAATTCCATTTTGAAGGAACCCTTTGAGTAAAGGATATCAAAGGTGAATAGAACCCATACCTTATTGTTTCTCAACAATTTGATGAAGAATTAACCCTTTTACAGACCCCAAACCCTAGTTCTTTCTAGACTTCAATGGTGAGTTCTTATAGAGATAGAAATAAGAGAGAAGAAAGAGAGTTTATTTTGATAGTTAGCTTTAGGTTAATGAGGGTTAAGAGTGTTTATAGAGAAGCTTAACTAACTTAATTCGTTTCCCTTTAACCCCTATCTAAGCCCTACACCATTTAATTATTTTAAATAAAATCAGTAAAATCCACTAATGAAATTCGACCCTCACCGATGAGAACCCATCGACGGTCCGTCGGTGGGTCGAGGGATAGCCCCCCCCCCCCCCCGTCCTGCACTTCGGTCATGTCTATCAAATACTTTGTAGGCGAGGCTTCCTGCAATTTTTTCTAAGTATGGAATGGCGGTGGCTTCGACGCCCCGTCGAGCCCGTGACGCCCCGTCGTCCCCTTCCGTCGAGTGTAACAGTAGCTAGAAAAACAAGGGCCTTTACAATATTTCTAAGTGAGGGACGATGTTCGCCTTCGATGCCTCGTTGGGACACTTACGGACCATCGTCTGCCCCGTCGATGCACACTTCCAGTCACTGCTGCATCAAACTGCAGGAGTTCTCCTCGAGAGACCTTGCTTGGTCTTTGGGGAGTCGTACTCAGACGTTCCAATCATGAAACAACTCAAACACCCATTAGCTACTTTTCCACCCATTTTCGTACATTTTCAACTCCTAAAAGTTAGAAAAAAGTCTAAGGCACACTAACACCTCTTTTGAACCAACTTCCGGACGTCTTTGGACATTTGGTTCTTAAACGTTCTAAATGACCTATATTCATTAAAAATGGACTTAGAAACAGTGTTTATACTTTATGATGCTTATGGTAGGCCTTTCCATGAGTCTTGGATTTTCAAGGTGTTACTTTAACCCCCTCTTAGGAACATTTGTCCCCGAATGACACAAACTCTTTTAAAGGAAGAAATAGACCAAAGACTAGCAGCCCAACCAATCAACAATATCAATTTAACAAAAATAGTATCACCTGAACAAAGAAAATATCAAAACTCATATTACCACTCCTAAGTCTCAAAATACTTCATCATAACGCATTTACTTCTCATAACATTTATGAGTTCAACATACAACATATGAGACAATTAGCACAAAGTTCAAGTTAACAACATGCTATCTATAATTTCATGAAGACTCACCATATCAAAATGCACAACATAACTCAAAGCAAGCAAAAAGAAAAATTCCAAATTTTTAATAGCAACACTAGATTTACTTCACTATAACACTTATTGTGAGATTTCTCAAAAAAAAAATCATTTATGCAACATTTCACTTAAAAATCAAGAAACACAAATCCTTGTCATATTATATAATTAATAAGAAACGCTAACCTTAATTCTCAAAAAGATGAGGATTACGGGATTTCATTTACGCCTCGGCCTCCAATGTAGAACCCTCAACTAATTGAATTTTCAATAACACTTTTATGAAAACCACCTCTTTATTCCTCAACTTCTTGACTTTCCTATAAAGAATTTGAACTGGACTTCCTCATAAGAGAGGTTATCCTTGACACCAAGACCCTCAATAGGAAGAATGGACTCAGGGATTACCGATACACTTTTTCAACATAGAAACATGGAAAACCGGATGAACTGAAGCCAATTCATTACGAAGTTTAAATTCATAAGCAACCTTACAAACCCTTTGAAAGATTTCATAGGGCCCACATAACAAGGACTAAATTTAACTTTCTTGCCAAACCTAACCACCCCTTTCATTGGTGAAATTTTTAAATACACCTTATCACCTTCTTCAAACTCTGAATCCCTTCTCCTATTATCGGCAAAAGACTTTTGTTGACTATATGTCGTTTGCAACCGGTTCCTTATGCTATAAACCTTTTCCAAAGTCTTATTAATCAAGTGGGGACAAAGAATCGATGACTTACAAACTTCAAACAACCCTATAAGAGCCTACACCTCCTACCATACAAGGCTTCATAGATAGCCATGGAGAAGGATGTATGAAAGCTATTGTCACAAGCAAACTCCACCAACGACAAGTGCTTATCCCAATTTCCTTTAAAATCAACAATGCAAGCTTTAAGAATATACTAAAGGGTTTGAATATTGTGTTCCTCTTGACCATCCATTTGAGTATGAAAAACGGTACTCAATTTTACCCTAGTGCCCAAACCTTTTTTAGAATGACCTCCAAAATCTAGATGTGAATTGTGCACCCCGATCTGAAATGTTGGATAACGGAATACCATGGCGACACACCATCTCATCTATGAAGATCTTTGCATAATTTTCCGCCTAATATGTGGACTTGACGGAAATAAAATGAGTGGACTTAGTCAATCTATCCATAATCACCCATATGAAATCATAGGACTTTTGGGTCCGGGGTAAACCTACTACACAGTCCATATTGATGTATTCCCACTTCCAAGTTGGAATTTGGTTCTCTTGTAGTAAGCCAACTGGCTTTTGATGTTTCGCCTTAATTTTTTTGGCAATTTGGACACTTAGCAACAAATTCCTCTATGTCTTTCTTCAATACTTCCCACCAATATACCTCCCTAAGGTCATGGTACATCTTAATTGAACCCGGATGAATGGAGTAGTGGGATATGTCGGCTTCTTCAAGGATCCAATCCCTCTACCCATCAACAGTGCGAACGCATAATCTCCTTTGATATCTCAACACACCATCCCCCCCCCCTTAAGAAGAAATACTCATTTAACTTGCTAAGAACCGATTCTTTCAACTCCATCAAGTCTAAGTCAAGGTGTTTTTTGGACTTCACCTCAACCACTAACGATGACTCTGAGTTATGTTGAACTACGGCACCTTCATGCACTCTCCAAACTCACCCCCAACCTAGCCAATGAATGCACTTCCCTTTGTAGGTCCTTTTTGGCTTCATCAAGATGGGATACACTACCCATAGTCATCCGACATAGGGCATCCGCAATTACATTAGCATTGTCGTGGTGATAAAGGACATACATATCATAATCTTTCAACAACTCAAGCCACCTTCTTTGTAGGAGATTTAACTCCTTTTTAGTAAACACATATTGGAGACTCTTATATTAGGTAAAAACATCAATATGAACCCCATACAAATAATGCCTTAAAATCATCAAAGCAAACTCCATGGCCGCTAATTCAAGGTCATAAGTGGGATAATTCTTCTCATTTACCTTTAGTTACCTTGAGGCATAAGATATGACCTTACCGTTTTGCATAAGCGCACACCCCAAACCCACTTGGGATGCATCACAATACACCACAAAACCCTTTGTACCCTCCGGTAAGGTCAACACTAGAGCGGAAGTAAGCTTATCTCTCAACTATTGGAAGCTCTTCTCACTTGCCTCCGACCACTAAAACTTTCTACTCTTTTTGGTCAAAGTAGTTAAAGGAGACACAATGGATGCGAAACCATCCACGAACCTCCAATAGTAGCCTGCTAAACCCAAGAAACTCCTAATGTCAGTCAGAGTCAATGGTCTAGGCAAATTTTTCACCGCTTCCATTTTCCTAGTGTCTACATCAACTCCTTCGCTTCAAATTATGTGCCCAAGAAAAGTAATCGATCTCAACCAAAACTCACACTTACTATATTTGGCATACAATTGATGTTCTTTAAGGGTTTGCAACACTACCCTCAAATGACCCATATGATCATCTTCATTCTTAGAATATACCAATATATCGTAAATGAAGACAATGAAAAACCAATCAAGGAAATTTCTAAATACTCTATTCATTAGGTTCATAAATGCCGCCGAATCATTACAGAGACCAAAAGACATGACCAAGAATTCATAATGCCTATACCTAGTCCGAAAGGCCGTCTTCGGTACATTCTCCCCTCTCTCCTGACATCAAGTCTATCTTTGAAAAGTAACTCGCCCTTTGGAGTTGGTCAAAAAAGTCATTAATTCGAGGGAGAGGATACTTATTCTTAATGGTTATCTTGTTGAGTTGGCGATTATCAATTCATATTCTCAAAGACCAATCCTTCTTTTCGACAAATAACACCGAAGCACCCCATGGAGATATACTAGGACTTATAAAGCTTTGTCAAGTAAATTCTTGAGTTGAGCCTACAACTCTTTCAATTCGGTCAGAGCCCTCCGATATGGAGGGATTGAAATTGGAGTTATTTACGGTATCAATTTAATACCAAAATTAATTTCCCGTTCAGGAGGAATATCGGGAAGGTCATTGGGAAAAGCCTCCAGAAATTCACTAACTTTGGGGACTGACTCAATAGGTGGAATTTCGGAATCGAAATCTTGGACTCTTACTATATGATATAGAGAACTCTTTGAAATAATTTTACATGATTTTAGACTATATATGATGCGACCTCTAGGAATAGAATTTCCCCTCTTCAACTTAATAACGGGTTCATTTGGGAAGTTAAACCTCACCACTCTTGTCCTACAATCAATAGATGTAAAACATGCATGCAACCAATCCATACCCAATATAATATCAAAATCAACCATATCGAGTTCTACTAGATCAACATAACAAACTTTATTGGGCAATGAATTAGGAAAAATTCAATAGACTCTTTTAGCAACAGCCAACTCTCCCACCGGAGTACATACTATAAAAGGCTCATGCAAAATATAAGGTAAAACATCAAACTTTTTAGCTAGTAGTGGTGTAACAAAGGACAAAATACCAAAATTAATTTCCCGTTCAGGAGGAATATCGGGAAGGTCATTGGGAAAAGCCTCCAGAAATTCACTAACTTTGGGGACTGACTCAATAGGTGGAATTTCGGAATCGAAATCTTGGACTCTTACTATATGATATAGAGAACTCTTTGAAATAATTTTACATGATTTTAGACTATATATGATGCGACCTCTAGGAATAGAATTTCCCCTCTTCAACTTAATAACGGGTTCATTTGGGAAGTTAAACCTCACCACTCTTGTCCTACAATCAATAGATGTAAAACATGCATGCAACCAATCCATACCAATATAATATCAAAATCAACCATATCGAGTTCTACTAGATCAACATAACAAACTTTATTGGGCAATGAATTAGGAAAAATTCAATAGACTCTTTTAGCAACAGCCAACTCTCCCACCGGAGTACATACTATAAAAGGCTCATGCAAAATATAAGGTAAAACATCAAACTTTTTAGCTAGTAGTGGTGTAACAAAGGACAAAATAGCACACAGATCAAGTAAAGCATACACATCAAGAGTAAATATTTTTAACATACCGGTCACCACATTGGGAGAGATCTCTTGCTCACCCCTAGAGCTGAGAGCATAGAAGCGGTTCTTCTTGAGAGCATCACTAGAACCACTTGCTTGAGCTTGGACACTACCCTTGTCATGAATATTCAAGTTTGGAACATCTCTCACTTTGTGACCACTCTTGCCACAACTAAAGCAATTATTTGTCTCCTTCACGAACTTACCATAATGCTTTTTACCACACTTTTTACAAGTTGGCTTCTCCTTTCTTAAATTTATAGTTAGACATCCTATCACCACTAGCTCTTGGAATTTTGTAGGGACTTGATTTGCATATCAAGCCTATTCTTTGAGGAGACTCCATCAAATGACCTAGCCCTTGTAGCATCTCTACTTTTTGTCTTAGCTCGTGTCTCCTCAAACCTTCTTGCGTAGACTGTAAGACGGCAAATGTTCATGTTGTAATGTAGCATGGCTGATTGGAGAATATTGGCATCGTCCTCGGGGATAATAAGGACCTACCACTTGGATGATAGAATATTCAAGTCTTCGTTCAAATTGCCAAAAATAAACTTCATCGATCGGAACCTAAAATGTTTGGGATAAAAGGAGAAAATGCGGTTAGTACTCCACATGTACTAAGTATGAGATATTATGCACATACACAAGCAAAACATGCTAAAGAAGGACTTTTTATTAAAAAATGATATTTTACCCCTTTTGGGGCTTAATGCAATGTCAAGTAAATCATACTAGTCAAACAAACATTCCAACAAGCAAGACTTATCCCAACAGACTTAAATTCATGATTTACTACAACCCTAACATCAAGGAATAATATCACAAGAATGAATAAGAGTTAAGCATATCATCATAAGCAAGACACTACTCACAAGTTCTTATTAACTCAACAAGTGCAATGACCAAACAAAGCCCCATAACCTTAATCAAGTATCTAAAACATCAAAACATGACCACTGTCCAACTTTACATTTCATGGCATTTAGGTTTACATTTCATGTTATATTTTCAATATAACCCAAGGCATATTCATAAATGAACTAATCAAAATCTAGTATCAACTATATGACATGGTCATCATATATATATATATATATATATATATATATATATATATATATATATATATTCTCATAACATAAACATATAAGAACCTCCCCCTAAGATTCCCCTCAAGACTAACTAGTGCAATGTCTAATTAGAATCCCATACCTTTACCTAGACTAAGCTACACCACTTAGGTTATCCAAGTTAGAGTTCAAGTCCTTTAATTCATTTTAAATTTTGGAAACATCTTGTCTTAACTGACATAGACCACATGAGACAGTGTGGAATCCGATGTAATAAAATCCTACACCAAAAGAATGTGGACTACTTTCCAAGGTAGTGCCAAAATTTAAAACAGAGGAACTACGTGGATCGACTAGCTAGTATTCCTATGTGGGCAAAATAGTTCATGAACTAGAAGATTTATTGTGGATCCTCTTTATGCTCCATGCATTATAATCTCTAATTTCAAGAGTGATTTAGTGCTCCTACCTTCCCTATGTGGGAAGGGACACTCCTATATATAGTTCACTCGGTACTAAGCTAGAGTCCCTTTTTTAAATGTCTTTGAGCCTTTAAGTATCCATCATAACTTAATTTAGTCCATAGGGACTACCCCTTGTATAATCATGATCATCAATAAATCAATAAATATTGTGTGAGTTTAAGTCCTTTCTCACAATTCATATATGTGAGGTTAACACTATAGCATTTCATAACATTTAAGGCACATTGATAGTTTTCATCATCCTTATAGCACATACACCTTCATCAAACTCACAACATAGTCATGACATTTCAATTCAACATCATACCTTAATATTATAGGAATGATAATCAATAGATTAATAAGGCCAATTGCCTCTCTATAACACAATTCATCTTTAGATCACAACTTGAGACAAGATACATAGACTAATTTCACATTATCATTCATAACCTAAATTACATCTCAAGAACTAGAATGATAGGCTTATAGTTCATCTTAATTCAACCATAATAGCACCATAGGATAGTAATCTAATCAACAACCAACTAAATTAATGATCATCATACAACATAAGTCAAGATCACTACCTAGGGTTAGGCATAAAAGATAATGTTTTTCTATTTGAAAGTTGAATTACATGTAAATCTACTCAATATAACCCTAAGAATTCACTAACATCTCAATCCATAACTTCAATTTCGTAATTGAATGAAACCTATAAGAAAATGCAACTTCTTTTGAAATCCATATTGAAGGAACCCTTTGAGTAAAGGATCTCAAAGGTGAATAGAACCCATATCTTAATGTTTCTCAAAAATATGATGAAGAATCCACCGTTTTGCAGCCCCCAAACCCTAGTTTTTGCAAGCCTTCAATGGTGAGTTCTTGTAGAGATCGAAATAAGAGATAAGGAAGACAGTTTATTTTGAGAGTATGCTTTAGGTTAATGAGGGTTAAATGTATTTATAGATGGTCTTAATTAAGTTAATTAGTTTTCCTTCAATCACTATCTAACCCCTAAACCATTAAATTATTTTAAATGAAATCATTATAATCGATCAATGAAAATCTACCCTCACCGATGAGACCCCGTCGATGGTCCATCGGTGGGTTGATGGAAAGCCTCCCCCCTCTGTCCTGCACTTGCGTCATCGCTATCAGAGACATTGAAGGCAAGGCTTCCTCCTATTTTTTTTAGTATGGGATAACGGTGTCTTCGATGCCTCATCGAGCCTATGACGCCCTGTCGTCCCCTTCTGACTAGTGTAATAGTAGGTAGATAAACAAGGGACTTCACAATCTTTATTAGCTACCTTTCCTACCATTCTCGTACATTTTTCACTTCTTAAAGTTAGTAAAAAGGCTAAGGCACACTAACACCTCTTTGAACCAATTCCAGACGTCTTTGCACATTTGGTTCTCAAACCTTCTAAATGACCTATATTCCTTTATAATGGACTTAGAAACAATGTTTATACTTTGTGACACCTATGTTAGGCCTTTCCATGAGTCTTCGATATTCAAGGTGTTACAGAGATTTTTCAACTTGAAGGTGAGGCTAAGTAGTGGTTGAAAGCTTATGTGGAGATCATCAGCTTTACCCCTTCTCTATTGGACCTAGTTTCATGTTTTGTTCTAAGAGAAGTATGTGCCCCAAATATTGAATGATCAAAAAAGGGATGAGTTCATGGTTTTGGAGTAGGGTGGTATGACCGCAACTACTTATGAGGCTAAGTTCCATGGTTTGTCTAGATATGCTACAAAGGTTGTAACTACCGAGGAGGAGATAATTTGTCTCTTTTTCAATTGATTGATCAAAAACTTTAGGTATTTTATGTTCACATGAATTCTGCAACAAAAATTCTAATGAGGTAATCAACTTATTTATGAAAGTGGAAGAATTTAGACATGGTGGTAAGCTAAAAAATTCAAAAAGAAATATAAGAGAAATTACAAAGTTCAGGTTTCCTTTTAAGAGGTTTCGGGTGGCTGACACTTGAAGCCCGCCCTATTCAGTCCACTATGCCTGCATAACGAGGTAACTACTCGGTAACTCTTCCTCATAATTTTATTTAGTATATCCAAGGATCCGCACATTCGTATGACAATATTCCATCTTTTGATCAAACTTGTTATAATTTTGGAGAACCTGAGCAAATGATGAGATGTCCCCAACCTCGCATATTGGATTGCTTGCATAAATCTAGTGCAATGGTACACTGGGGGGAATGGTAATAAATGTAGAGGTTTTCCACAAGGTGGGAAGGAAGGAAATCAATGATGACGTCAAGGTCGGGGAAATGTAACAGCGGCAGAGGTATGGTGCTTTTCATGGTAGGGAAGTGGCATGTTATTACACCCTCGAAATGAAATAGATAAAACTAAAGCTATGAATGTGTTTCATTAATTAATAATTTATTAAAATAGTGTATTTTAGCATAAGAAGTCAGTTCGTAATGTTTGGGAGTGTTTGGAAGTCAAACGCCTAAGACGTTTGAAAACTAGTCGAAGTTTAACTAGTGTGTTGTAGTGTTCTATAGTGATGTTTCCGAGGATGGTTTGAGGGTGAATTTAAGCTATAATGGTTACTATGCATAGAATGACATTTAAAAGGGTTGAAATATTCAATAACGATGCCTCGGGTACCAGCTTAAGGGTACCCGAGCAGGACCCGAACATGGGCCATCGAAACTGCCAGGCAGCCTAGAATTGGAAGCTACTGTGCAACGCGCAGCCAGAACTAGGAGTGACATTCATTCCCTAAGATGCGGGGGCAACACGCAACTTACTGTCCCATATGTATTTCTAAGAACAAGATCAGGAAATGATCTCGCGATGCACATCCATGTCCCAGATTGGCCACGTCTTTTTAAAGTTAAATTTGAAGTTGGAAAAGGTTCCAAATAGTATAAGGATCTTTTGGGAACTTTGGGATCATTTGTGGACTGATTTAACTCATTTTAAACCTCATTTCACGCACTAATTCAAACACTAAAGATCAAATAAAAAATCTCTCCAAAACTCTTCTCCAAAAACCTCCATTAAGAAGCTTCAAGCTCCAAGGAAGAAAACCAAATTGTACATTTTTTCTTCACCAAATTCATTGGTTTCTTCATATGAAGGTATGGTAGTGATCCTTGAAACTTTTTTCATTCTAGGAGTCATTTCAAAGAGATTTTAAAAATGAGTTCAAACTTCAAACTACTTTATTCCTTGACTCAAAGTATGGGTCTTTGAATGAAAATGTTTTAATGATTCAAATGTGTTTTTCTTAGCATTAAATGATGATTTTAAGTCAAAACCCCAATGTACTCATGCCTACTCTTTTTATAAACTTTTTGATTATGAGATGGTTTTAATGAGCATAATTGAATAATTTTAAATTTGTTGTCTGGGTGGTTTTATTGAGTTTTAGGTACTTCCCTAAGCACTATTTTTTGATGGATTATTGGATAAATTGTGAATAGGCAGTAAACGCTTGGATGAAGTGTAAGTTGTTCTATTTTTGTTAAGTTATGTTGAAGTAACTCTTGATTTGTATATTATGTTAAGTTATATTGAAGTAACTCCATTTGTGGAGATGTTTACTTGAAGTGTATGAAGTTATATGTGTATTGTGGAAATGGCCTTGAAGACATGATAGGTGATGTGAGGCGATGATTTTGATATGTATATGTATGATATGTGTCAGAAGGTTGAAATGAGTATCCTCAAGGGTTTATATCTAAATAAAGTATGTGTTTGATATGTGAATTATGATAATGTGTAAATTTTGATAAATATAGGTATGAGCTTGTCTAGAAATCAATGTTATGAATGATGATCATTATGTGAAAGGTGTGCTCACATGTACTCACACACACACATGAATGAAGCCAATTAATGACAACGGGGGATTGAAGGGTAGGCACTCTTTATGAGTAGATGTAGTGTCTAGACAATCCCTACTATTCCTAAATTTGAAAAAGGGAGGTTTTTGGGTTAACGCTCATCGTGAGTCTAGATCAAGTGTTCCGTAGCAAACTCACTATTTCTGACGACCTTTCCAAAGATAGGTTTGAGGTTGGATGCCTTTCGTGAGTTGAGAAGCGGTGTTCAATAGTTATTGTTTAACCTATAGTAAATGAATGTTTAAGACTCCGTGGGGGAGTTATGCTTAGCACCGAGAGGATTTGAAGAAGGGGTGGGTACACTTCGTGAGTAGAGATATTGTATCCAATGTACCTCTTGAGATGGGTGCTCCTCATTATTCGAGAGTGAGTTACTTAGTAGACATCTCCTTATCCCCCTAACTATGCGCCCACATAGGTGTAGCTATTGGAGAATACATGTAAAGGCTAAAATATATGACCCTACCTTAGGCAAGTAGGGATCTCTCATCTGGTAAGGGTAGTACCGGGATTCCATGTAAAACTCACATGGTCTATGTCGGTTAAAGCCATCCCCCACAAATGTATGTAAAAATGAGCTAAGTATTCTTATGGGTGTACTACTTAATGTAGATGGTTGAATGGGATGCTACCTACCTATTGCGCAAGTAGACATTTGGAGGAAGTCTTGGTGTGCCCTTAAATGAAATGTATGAATAGGTTATGATATTATGTATATTAAATCAATGTGATTTTATGTTAAATGTTATGGAATAATTTTGATGTTAAGAGTTGTATGATTAAAGATTAATGTGTGATGAATATGATGTTCCTAATCTAAGGTTATTCTTTAGGAGCACTAAGTGGAAGTGGTAGTATGGGATGCTACTTTCACATTGCACAAAGTGTAAATTGGGGCTTCCTTGGACGATGGTTCTAATGTAAAGTTCCTAAGTATACATATGTTTCTATATTGTCTTTGATATTGAATGGTGACTTGTGTAAATAAAATGAAGTAAGCCTATCCCTAATAGTCTTCAGGATATCTTAAGTAGGTGTTGAGGAGGTGGTCACGTTTTCTCCTTATGTCTTACTTAGGGACGCCTTTCGACAATTTAGGATAAGAGTAGTTCATGTGTAATTTTGGGTTCACTGAACGTATGTTTTTATGTTGAGAATAATGGATGTTTTACCTTATGTGCTAAAAGATTGTTTTAAATGATGTCTTGCAATTTAATTAATGAAGGTTTTTAACAAAAGACCACAACTTGTATGTTTCAAGTAAATCGTCCCTTTTGCTTGATTTTGCATAATGCAATACTTAGTACAGTATTTGTACTAACTCCATACTTTTGTATACTCTATAATTATAGGTTGGAGGCAAGTTGAAGGGTAGAAGGAAAGCTTGGGAATTGACTCTCTCAAGACTAAGTATGTCCTCATATATTCGAGGGCATAGTCCTTATTTCTTTAGTTTATTCTTTTATGACTTATAAAAGAGTTATTATGTAATTCTTCCAATGTAAAGGGATGTGTCACTAAGATATTTATGTCGTGTGTTTAAGTTAGCTTGTGACGAAGAGACTCATCCCTTAGTATTTATAGAAAAAATGTTCTTTCTTATTATTTATTATGAATATTTTTAAATTTCAGCACTAATTTTTATGTCTTATGTAATGAATGATAGCTAAGAGGCTTGTGCAAGACCTTCGAAAGGTCGAGTACACCTTGTGCCGACCTAAGGGTTGCCCTAACTTCTAGGGTTTACTTGCAGGTCGTAACAGAATTTGTATCAGAGCATAAGGTTTTTGTAAATAGTTTAGGTTCTAAAGTTCCAAGCCACATTTAGTAGAGTTTTTTCATCGGTGCGAGTCGCGACACATCCATGAATGCGAGTCTGTAGGACGATAGACTTTCACTTTCTTCATCACTCTTATATCGTGCCACAATACTTAACTCCATAAGGTCTCTCTCTTCTTTTCCGTTGTCCGATGATTTTTCAAGATGTGATTGCTTTGATGGGGAGATTTTTCTATGTTTGAGGTAGAGAAAAGTGAGTTTTGAATGTATGATGGTTTTCTCCCTAAAAGAGTAGATGTGAAGGTCAGTTTTGAGGATTGTGATATGATGTCATTTATGACTATGTCTGACTTATGAGGTTGGAAGTAGTATGACGTGAAATTGTATGGTGATGTAGTTCTAAGCATGGTAAGATTAAAAATGATTGAATGAAGTCCCTTTTAGGGGAAAATGATATATCTTATAATTCTGTGTAATCATAGTAGGAAAGTTAATGTGTAAATGTGAGGAGTGTTGAAAGAATGTGGTAAGATTTTGAGAGGAGGATGTTATGGTTGACTTGTAAGATTGAGGTTTGGTCGCGATGTGCATGAGTTGAGGGAAGTGTGACTTCCTACCTTGTGAGAAGTGTAGGACGTTGAAGTATTAGAACTTGAAATGGCGTTACCCTATGTGAGGGAGAATGAGTTAGGTAGAAAACTCATCGATTATCCTTATCTTTCCTTCTGTCCTGATTCGAGTTAGAGACCAAAATCCTTTGTAGTTTGGTTAGTCTTGCATTAATATGGTTACATGTCTTCTAATGATATGAGTTTCATCGATTATGTAATGTTTTGCATTACCTTGATGATATTATCGTTTCATGAGTATATTTGTAATTAATCTATAATTCTCAAGTCAATGTGTAGCTAATGATATAGTTTAAATTGCTTCAAAGTTTTTATGCTTTATTTGTCAATGTGTGTTTTAAAGTTATTACATGTTGAGCATTATGATGGTATGATGAGCATGTCTAAAGTTGGATTACGTAGTTCCTCCATATATCTGATGAAAGTTATGAAGTAAGTGTGTTCTTTGAATTGTGGAAATTTTCCAAATTTTCTTTTGTTGCTTAAATGTTTAATGATATGAAGGTAGTGTTCCTTGTAAGTTTGGTGCATTGACTATGAATATATTTAACTTTATGTGATGTATTATATGTTGCTAGTTGATTTCTTGATGTCCTTGGAAGTATATAAGTATCATTTGAGGACTAATGTTCCCATGTGAGGGAGTATTATTACACCCACAAAATGAAATATGTCAAAATAGATCTTGGAATGTGTTTTACAAAATAATAATGTATTAAAATAGTGTATTTAAGCATTAGAAGTCAGTTCATAAAGTTTGGGAGTGTTTAGAAGTCAAACGACCAAGACGTTCGAAAACTAGTCGAAGTTGAACTAGCACTAAACCATTTTAGGTCTACGGCAACATTAAATCTGGACAACGCTTATAAGGTATTGCCTATAATACTTTTGGGAACGCTTTTAAAGTGTAGCAAAAGATTTTGACTTTTAGTTACACTAATATTAGCAACACTTCTAAAGTGTACTCTTTAATGGGATAACCTACACTTTATAAGTCCTATTATAGTTGGCAACAACTATTACATAAATGGCCACACTTTTCAAGTGTGTTATTGTCATAATTATAAATATAACTCATTAAAAATGTGGCCTTATTGTTTTCACCAACATTTATATTCCCTCCATCATTTTCACATTAAAATTTTATCTCCCTCTCATTTTTATTTGGCAAAAAAAATAAAACACTATAGAAATATTATTTGCACCTAAAGAACCAAAAAGACAACATTTCCTAAAACTTTAGCTGAAGCTTCCATTTTCAGCCGAAGAACACCATTTGCAAGAACTGAAGAAGAGTATCAAAGAACGGAAGAAATCGATTTGTGCTATGATTTTCGTCACATTTCTATCAAACTTTAGCTCAAGAACAATATTTTCAGCTGAAGAATCGAAGACCAGTGCGATTTCTCTAAAGAAGAACTTAAGAAGATGATTTCGCTCTCAAAGCTTTGTGGTTCAAGATTGGAGAGATGAAGAAGACTATTTTCTTCAAAGATTCCTCAGTAAATTGTTGTTCCATCAGATTTCCTTTTGAAAACTAAAATAAAATTCTTCACAAATCAAGTTGCCTCATTTCTTAAAGCGTTAGAGTTGTTTGAGTAGAAATTATTAGGTAAGAGATTTTATCTTCAAAACTCTAAATTATAGTTTTAAGATTTTGATATTCTTGTGTGTCAGACAAAAAAATAATTTAGGGTTCTTATTTTCTTGTGTTGTTGATAGGAATTTTGTTGATTTTAGGAGTTTAGTTTGTAGTTGTATTAAGCATAAATGGGCAGATTATCTTTGAAAGACTAGTTTTTTTCTCTTGAATGTTGAAAGTAGCAGCAGAAACTAAGTCGCCTTTATTTGAAAAACTGAGTTGTAGTTAAGTCATCTTTCTTCGAAGAACTAAAGTGTTGAAGGTGGCGATACCTCTGATATTTTGTTTTTAATATAGATTTCATCAAGTGTAAGTAGCTGCTCTACATGAATTTCAAAGGGTTTTAATGTTTTTTTTAATATGTTGTCACTATTTTTTTAGTCTTCCTAAGTTTATGGTTGTGCTCGCCTTAAGCTTGGTTTGTTCGTTTGTTAACCACATTGATTCTGTCTTGTAGATATTTGCTAGTAAAATTTTTCTTTTTTATGACTACGTGTCATGAAGTGTCTAGAAGTCATTTCGTTGTTTCTCTAGTTCATTTGAAGTATAGATCAGAAACTTTAGTGCAATATTGCTTAGTTCTTTTGGGATCACCTCGTAGTATGAATTTGTTAAACTTGCTTTGTAGTGTGAGTTGCACTATATAGAAAATGAATCATATGCCTTAGAGATAGGAGATATAGGATATATTTTTCAAGTCTAGAAGGGGTAGAGAAGGAGCAGTAACTTGTGAGAGTGTTTTGGAAGAGCTGGATAATACAGTTATGATAAATAGGAAATTTCTTCCTATAAAGGGATCTATTAGCAAAATAATAGTAATCGACTTTTACTTTTGTGAACGGAGAGTACATAGTTTCTTAGTTTTTACAACAACAAGTAACTGTGTATGACAAATTTTATTGGTGACCTCAAAAATATAGTTTATTACCTTTTATAATTGTTAATGTTTATATCTTAAATTCTTACTAAAACAATTGTTTATACGTCTTTAATTATTTTATTTATTTTTCTACTTTCAACTTTAGGATTATTCTTACTTTCTTTTCTGCTAACTGTTACTAGCAATAACAGAATAGAAGTAGAATTTTTATTTTTGTAGTATGGACAACCTGTTGAGTTTTGGATATTTTAGAAAGTGAGGCTTTATTCATCTACATTTTTTAGAAGAATTTGGAGAAGTCAGTGCAAACAAAATGGAGAGAAAATCTTGGATGATGCTACAGTCTGTCCTATTTGATGAGCTAGATGCAACAGATGAGAAAATAGCTTGTAACGTTTTAATTTCATTACATGTCAAGTTCTTGCATATAGAATAGAAGTAAATAGAACTATAAAGACAGTCTATGGTCAAGTTCTATAAGACACTCTGTGGATGATTCTAAAGTCTGTTTCTACGTCTGTCCTCTTGATAAAGTTAACAAGTTCATTATCAACCTTTTCCTCACTGATTTTATGTTTCTCCTACCTACCGACATCAATGGTTATTTCATGCTCCATAAAGTGGGCTTTCTTTTGAGATTCAAGGGGAGGACACTTATGGTGGTATCCACTCACATTATTCTCATTGATTTTTGTTAATCGTATGCCTTGACCTTTAGTCTTTGTCAAACTGTGGATATTCCAGTTAGTAGTGAACACGAATAAGCCTACTGAAGAGCTTAAAATCCATTAATTCTTTTGTAATTTTTGAATAACAAATATGTTGTAATTTGTACGCTTTGAAGTTTGAAACTTGTGACCATATCTGTAAGGCTATAGTCTATTCATCTTCATGATAAAACTAAATAAAAAAAGTAGTTTTAACATATAAGAATCAACATCATGACACAATTTTGTTCTCTTCTTTCAATTCCTAATCAAAGAGAACTTCCTCACTTTTTAACTATGTTTATCGGACTCTGCAAATATGTTGTCACACCCATGTCAGATCGTCCACATGCACTCGAAAATATTTTTGAATAGTTCTAGCAACATAGCTTTGATATTTAAAACATAACATTGGTGATATACGTTCGTAGTGACATTACTATTCTATGTTTGTGGTGTCCTAAGAACTCATATTTTTGACCCCTTTGATAGAAGAAAAGCATCTCACTAATATATATTATGACTATGTAGAAAAGAGAAGGTTGTGTAAATAATGTTTACAAAACTCTCAATCTATTGTTTGAGTTTCACTAGCTAAGCCTAATTTGTCTAAAAAAGTGAACTAAAAATCATCTTTTAATAAAATGCATATTTTTCTATCTCATGTTGTCATGTTCCTATTTAATCTGAATTTTTCATACATACATAAAGCTCACACTTCTTCTCCTTTGCATGTTTTAACTCCTCCTACCAAGGACTTATTTAAAAATTAGAAATTTGGAGCTATTCTTTAGCATTTCTCAAAGAGTCGTTGTCGGATCAGTGAAAGCTCTTTCTTATTTATCAAACTCCTGCTGAAATATTAAAATCATCATTAAGGACCTTTATTATTAGACATAGTGTTGAGTCTACTAGAACTAGCATACATGCTGGTGGTTGGTATTCTGGTCCTTTAACTCACAGTCTTTCTACCCCTTTGTGAGAGTCCTTGCTTATCTTTAACTTCTTGTACTTCCTCATCATTTTCTTGTCGAATACTGAATTCAAAAGATCTAATTATATTATATACGCTATGTTACTTACCTAGTACTTATAGCATATCTTTTTTATGGTTTGAAGGTTGATCTACGTTGATCTTACATACGACTTGTACCACTTCCATAGATCAGATGAATTGATTGAAAAAACCATAGTGAAAGATCACTTGACAAATGTAGCATGTGCTAATGAGATAGTCATCTCATTTTGGTATGTTGAGGTGAGCTTATTCTCCATGTCTTTCTATGCAAACATGAATATATAACTTCTTGAATGTATTTAATTTAGAGGAGACATAGTAGAGATAAAGTATTAAAACTAGCATCTCTCACATCTAGGGCATGAAGTAACTCACCAAGCATGTAAAAGAAAATAGAATTAAAATAAGTGATAAAGACAATAGTTAATATTATCCATTTCCTTTATCAAATTATGTAAAAGATTCTGCTTTGTCACGATATATGTTGGATATGATATACATTTACTTTATACAGTAAATTGCATAATGACGCTCACCATATCATTAGTAGTGTCCTGCACTTTCCATCCATATCAGCAACTTCCTTAACAATAATATTATCTAGGGGCTTAGGGAATGGAGTACCTGCATCAACTGAACCTTTCAAATATTTTGGCACTTCCATGTATGCACTGGAGATGTAGTCTCATGATGCACCTTGTCATGTACTGCATGTCTTTGAAAATACCATGTTCCTTTTGTTATGTATTGATTTTTATGGTCATTCTAAACTATGTTATGAACCTTTTTTCCAGTGTTTATGTTTGGTTTGTTTGAACTATTTGTGTGTTCCTGTGAGTGTTCTCATGTCCAATATATTGTCAGTGCTGGACTTACTATTAATTTGTGTCTCCATTGTATCCTTATTTATTGGATTATGTTTTTCGACTCCTTCTTGATTATTTGGTTGATCCTGCATTGAAAGATCAATGAAATTATTAGAAGTAGCAAGTGCAGAATTAGTAGTCTTACCCATGTGATGAGTTTGTTAATGATGAGTGTGTTGATGGTGGTAATGATGTTAAATGTTAAAGCTCGGATTTTCGGAGTTATGATGATTTTATCTTTTTCCAGTATAGGTTACTGTATTAAAAACTGAAAGTTCTTCAAATGGTTATAAAAGGAAAAGCATTAAAGGAAAAAAGAGAAAATAAGAGACAATAGACAAGACTGGGGTAAATGCCTATTAGTTAGGTGCCAATTTTGTTTAGTAAAAATAGAACAACATATGGCATTATTAAGGCCAAATATCAGCAATCTCAATCAGATTCTTAAGGACCCAATATTAACCATTAACCATAATCAAGGTACCAATAATCAACACAAGAATGGTGAAGTGTAAGTTGAGGAGAATAAGTGATAGATGCATATACCAAAACGATCCTATATTTGTTGATGTATTGAACAAGTGAATAACAAGAAATATAAAAAAACACCTCTGGTACTGAAGCAATATAGTAGCTCGTTCAGTAAAAGTAGTTCTATTGCTTCTTAAGTTACTACAATCTATTCAAGACTTACTATCTGTGAAGTCTAAAAGAGTAAGTAGAGGATTAGAAAAAAAATTGTTCTTCATATTATATACTTTTCTATATGCAATTTAAGAATTCATATCTCAACAATTATCTAACTTGTGCTATGTCAAACCTCTTAGCTCTGTCTAAACTTTTGAAGTTTAATTTTGGAGAGACAACAACAGTAGACAACACAAATGTTGTAGTCCTTATAATTTGTAATTTTAACATTGAAAGTGTATTTAGATTTTCATTGGTTGTCTTACACTGAATACTCTCTTATTATGCACTTCCACAGTAATTTTACAAACTTATAATTTTATTTTGAATGTGCAAGAAAATGTCGGTAATTGAATTTGAATTTAGCTAGAAGTAAACTCGATCTATTGTAGTGAAAGATGAAGACATTTTGTACTATTGTCATATACGTTTGAATGGCACATTTGGTTTTTTTTATATAATTTGTTGATATTAGAGATATTTAAGAAACCACTTTCTATGTTTTTGTTTTACATGAAATATTTCTCGAAGTTTATTTGAAATATATAGCTTCGATTTAATGATTAGTTAATTTTCTGCTTTAGGTCACTTGTATATATGTAATATATACATACATACATACATATATATATACTAGATTTTGAAAACGTGCGTTGCACGTTTGTCCCTTGTAATTACTATAAAATGTATGCATGCCTAAAAGATTGAATTTGAGAATAGAAAATATATTTGTATTGCACGCTACTTAGTATAAATATTCGTAAATTATTTAAACACAGTTAGAA
The DNA here is from genome assembly GCA_027705065.1 of Solanum peruvianum. Taxonomy (NCBI): domain Eukaryota; kingdom Viridiplantae; phylum Streptophyta; class Magnoliopsida; order Solanales; family Solanaceae; genus Solanum; species Solanum peruvianum. The sequence goes on from JAKWJD010001764.1 coordinate 39,624,353, forward strand.
TATGTATAAATAGTTATTAATAAAATTAAGTAATCAAAAGAGAAAGAGTGTAACCCCAAATTAGCTAATGAATTCGAAAATAAAATGAAATAGAGTATACTAAAAACAATAAAATAGCTAATGAATTCTAAAACTTTTAAATAACAAAAATTAAAGAGAGAAATAGTTTTAGTTTATAAGAATAGAGGAACTTCCTCAATAACTAACAAAAGTATAAACAGATATATCTCTTTTTTATTGCATATGTGATGAACAATTAGATTCATCAACACTTATCCATCAATAATTATACATTAGAATAATAACAGCGTATGCATCAACAAAAAGTAATTGTGTTGAACAATGTGTCAGTGTAATTACATCCACCAATAATCATTCATCAACAATTATACATCGAAATAACTAAGTGTATGCATTAATATAAAGTGATTTTGAAGATAACTTTTTGGTATTTATAGTTACAAGTTTGGAATTGTAAAAGTCATTTAAAAATTAATGATATACATAACGTCTATGAGAATTAGATTGTTTAAAGTTGGGAATATGTAAAGTTTCTTACTAAAAATCTAAATATGTGCCATATTAAGATGTATGGTAATTCAAAGGACATTTTTGTTCTTTAATGTTAAAGGATATTTTGAATATAATTTACTGTCTTTTGTTGTTATGAAACACTTCATCTACCGAACTCTATTTTAAAATAAAAAAAAATTAAAAATTTCTTTAATTAATCCTACCTAGAAACATAATGAATTAATACCATATAAGTATTATTTAAGTAATATTTTATTAATTATTTCTTTAATAATAATTAAATTAGTAAAAGGGTAGAATCATAATCCTATTTTAAAGTTAAGATCTTCTCACTTATAATAAAAATAATAATAGTTTCTGGACTCGCCCTCCGCTCGTTTGGCTATATCAGTCAATACACATTTTTTTAAAAAACTATAAAGATTATTAATAATATTGTTTTATATTTAAAAATTAAAAGGAGTATATAATCCTTAAAATGAGTATAAATAATCTATAGGATTTTTTATTCAAATACTTTTTTTTCTAGATAGAATAAATGAAATAATAAGTTCTAAATTTAATCAATAAAAACATAAAGTTGCAGAATATAAAAATATTTAGAAACACCGTTTTTCTTCTTCAACGCTTCCTTTTCTTTCGTTATTAGGCTATTTATTTACAAATATGAAATCACACCATGATTTTATTTTCATACAAGTAGTAAATCATTTATAAATTCTAAAAATACACATTAAATATAATGCATGCTAATTTTTGTAGATTTAATTATGAGAAAAAACTAATTACATGAATTATTCATTTCTCTTATCCAATAACCTAGAGTGTTCACTACATGATAATCAACTTGTTATAACAAACATAATCTTTAAAAGAAGATTTGTACATCATACATGTAAATAAAAAAAATTATTTTCTTTTTCATTGCCATTATTCAAGAAAAAGTAGTCAATTTACCTTCCTTCAACCGAAAAATTGAATGTTACAAACAATGAACTAAATAAAAATATGCAACATTGAAATGAAAAATAATACTTACCAAACAACAAATAAATGTCCGTGACGCCTTTAACCTTCTTGAAGAATGCATCGAATGTACTGAAATGATTAAATTCTAATTCAGATATTCAAGAATTTACCGTCAATAAATTAACGAAACAACATACATATTCTTTCTCACACAAGTAGGTTTGTTTTACCTCATGAATGTTGAGCAGACTTTTTGTCCAAATGAAAAACTCTCGAGAATTATTTATCACCTGTTGCATTAAAAACATAAATTTTTCGAAAAAAGAATGAAACAAAACATGTAATATTAGTTCTATGTATATACATATATGTCTAAAATTTATTGATCAAAAGAAACATGAAAAATTTGAAGAAGAATTTTGTGAGATAAATCAATTCACATGCTATTGTCATGAGAAGACATCAAAATAATGTATTTTGTTGGAAAAATCATGTATATAATTTTATTAATGGAACTCTTCAAATTCTTTAACTTAAAATTAAATAAGAGATTTTTTGAAATGTTTGAACTTCATTTGTTTGAATGACTATTTGTCTTTAATTATATTTTTATTTCTTTAATGTTTATTATCTAATTATTTATTAAAAATACTTTTACATTTTAAAAAATAGAAAAAATATTTAAGTGAAGGGTAAAATGGTAATTCAACTTTGAAGTTAGGAGCTTCTTACTTATAATGATATATATGATATATATATATATATATATATATATATATATATATATATATATATATATATATATATATATATATATATATATATATATATATATATTTGGGCTTTATGTAGGATTATAAATGTTAAACTTACACTCTCTAAGTATTGCTCTAGGGAGATAAAAAGTTACACTTTGTAAGTGTTTCTCTAGATGAGATATAAAGTTACACTTTATAAGTGTTGCTTTAGATGAGATATAAAGTTGCACTTTATAAGTGTTTGTGTAGATAAAATATAAAGTTACACTTTATAAGTGTTGCTCTAGATGACCAATAAAAGGTAACACTTTTTAAGTGTGACCATAACTTTAAAAAGGCAAAGATTATAAGTGTAGTCTAATAAAAAATAGGTGTTGTTAATGCACGTCTTTAAAACGTCCCCTTATACCTATTTGGCTACGCTATTTAATTATAGCCAAAGATGACAATATTTAAAAAGTGTTGCCTAATGTCAAATGTTACACTTCTTTTGGGAAGCCCCTAAAAAGTGTTGCTGAAAGTCCAAAAGTGTAGCCTTTTATCAAAGGCTGCACTTTATTCTAGTTTAGGCTACACTTATGTGTTGTTGTCGTAGGCCAAAAATGGTATAGTATAGTGTGTCATAGTATTTTGTAGTGATATTTTCGGGGGATGGTTTGAGTGTGAATTTGAATGTCAATGTAGACTGACATGTAACGGTCGAAACGTCCGGGAACAACGCCTTCAGACAAGCTTAAAGGTCCCCGAGGAGGACCCTAACATGGGCCATCGAAGCTGCTAGGCAACCTAAAATTGGAAGTTGTTGTGTGACGTGCAGCCAGCACTTGGTGTAAAATTTTTGCCCTGAGACGCGGGTCCAACACGCACCCTATAGTCCCAAATGAATTTCTAGAACAAAGATCAGTAAATGACCTCGAGACGCGCAGCCAAGTCCAAGATTTGGCTACGCGTTTTTAAGTCACTTTTGAAGTTGGAAATGGGTCCAAATAGTGTGAGGGTCTTTTGGGAACTTTGGGGATCATTTGTGGACTAATTTAGGTCATTTTAAATCTTATTTCACCCACCAATTGAGACGTTAAATATCAAATAAAAAATCTCTCTAAAACTCTTCTTCAAAAACCTCCATTGATGAAGCTTCAAGCTCCAAGGAAGAGGACTAAGTTCTTCGCATTTTCTTCACCAAATTCGTGGGTTTCTTCATATTAATGTATGGTAGTCATCCTTGAACCTTCTATCATTCAAGGATCCATTTCAAAGAGATTTAAAAAAGGATTTCAAATTTAAAATTTCTTTATTCCTTTACTCTAAGTATGGGTCTTTGCATGAAAATCTTTTAATGATTGAAATGAGTTATTCTTAGCTTTAAATGATGATTTTAATGTCAAGACCCCAATGGAATCATATCTACTCTTTTTATCAATTTTTAGCTTATGAGATGGGTTTAATGAGCATGATTGGATAATGTTAAGGTTATTGTTTCTTGGTGGTTTTGTGTAGTTTTAGCAACTGCCTTAAGCGCTATTTTATGATGGATTATTGGATAAATTGTGAAATAGGTGGTAAAGGCTTGGATGAAGGGTATGTTGTTCTATATTGGTTAAGTTAGGTTAAAGTAACTCTAGAGTGGTATAGTCCACCTTTATTGGCGGTGTTTACTTGAAGTATATAAAGTTATATGTAGAACAAGCTTCAAAGAATAAGGGAAAAATAAGAAAACTTACTTTGATTACTCAAGAAGAATTAATACAGTAGTGAAATTGGACAGTTTTGCTCTCAATAACCAGCTGTTGCAATAGGAAAGAAATACTAAACAATAAGATAGAATAAGGTGAGAGATCTTAGAAGAAATAAGATAAGAAATCAGAAAATGTTGCTATCACTTTTGCTTGCCAGTACTTTTATATTTGTGCTGCATATAACAGACTTTTGTTGTCGCTTCTATGCTTCTCACGTGTTTGTTTCCCACTTAGCCTAAGACATTGTATTGAAGCTTTTTGTTGGGATTTTAAAATCGATGGATTTTCCTAATTCTGCCAGACCAGCTCTCAATTTCCCCACTGGCTTGGGCCTCATATACTTGGGCTGGTTGATCCATAACAATACTCCCATCGCAATCGAGAACCTTTTCCTCAAAGTTCGGTTTATATTGATCACCGACAGGAACATGAATCAGGGGTGTTTATTTGTTCATCAGGTGTTTCTACTCATTTGTTGAGCATAGAAATATAAAAAACAGGGTGAATTCGTGCATCAGCCGTAAGATCAAGTTTGTATGCAACAGCACCAATTCGTTTCAGCACTTGATATGGACCAAATTACTTCCGACCGAGTTTGTGGTGGTGTTGCAAACGAGGGAAAGTTGCATATATGGCTTGAGCTTCACAAAAACCCAATCACCAACTTCCAACTACAAATCCCTTCTACGAGCATCATCATACAATTTCGTACCAATCTTAGCCTTGGATAAATTGTTCTTAAGTAGAACCAAAATGTCATCCCTCTTAACCATGTACTTCTCAATTAAATTATCTGCAGGACTACCCAACACATAACGAGTAATAGTAGGAGGCTCACGTTCATAAAACACCTGAAAAAGTGTCACTCAGGCAGATGAATGAATTGAGATATTGTACAAAAATTCAGCCCATGATAGAATTGGTACCCATTCTTGAGGACATTCTGAAATAAAAAACCTGAGATACTGTTAAATGCACTTGTTCAAGTCTTCGGATTGACCATTAGTTTGCGGGTGATACGCCGTACTCATAGCAAGAGGGTTCCCTAAAGCCGATTGATTTCCTGCCAAAAAGAATGAAGAAATTTGGTATCCCTGACAGTGACAATAACTCACGGAGGTCCATGAATCTTAATGACATTAGCAACGAAAGCTAAAGCAACAGAATGTGCTGTGAATTTTGATAGCAAGGAAATAAAATATATGTAATTAGACAATCGGTGTACAATAATCATGATTGTGGCCTTCCCTTTAGAACTCGGAAGGCAGGTGATGAAATCCATAACGATCTCCTCAAACACTACATTTTGTATGGGCAGAGGTTGCAGCAGACCTTCAGGGCTACGATTTATGTCCTTCATTTGTTGACAAACTTGGCAAGCTGTAACAAAAGTTTTCACATCTCGTCTCATATGGTGCAAATAAAAATTAGACGAGAGACGATGAAAAGTTCGAGCAAACCCTGCATGCCCACCAATAAGAGAAGAATGAAATTCTTTCAATAGACAAATGCATATAGGAGAATCAGAAGGTACAACCAGTCTGCCTTAAAAAATAATAACCCTTCTCGAAGGATATAAGAAGAATAGGTGGTAGTTTTAAGCTGAATGTCATGCTAAATAGTAAGCATTTCTGGATGTGATTGGGTAGCCACTCAAATTTTATCAATCCAATTAAACTTTATCACCAATAAGGCATTTAATTCCCCTCAACATGATGAGAAAGTGCATCAGCAGCCTTATTAAGATTCCCAGGGCGATACACTATTCAAAAATCAAACCCAACCAACTTTCCTAACTGTTGTTGCTACTCAGGTGTCTGAATAGCTTGCTCCGTCATATTTTTCAGTTATTGTTGGTCCGTAATGATTTTAAAATGTCTCCCTTGTAAATATTGTCTCCATTTACTAACAGCTTGAGTAATAGCATACATCTCACGATGGTAGGTCGATGCCTTTTGCATTCTAGGACATAACTTCTGGCTATAAAATGCAACGGGATGGCCTGTCTGAGACAAGACTACCCCCACACCAACACCATAAGCATCAATTTCCACGTGAAATTCCTATGTGAAGTCTGGTAATCCCAAGACTGGAGTGCAACTCAACTTGACCTTCAAAGTGTCAAATGCCAAATGTTCAATGCTTCCCCACTTAAAAGGTTCTTTTTTGAGTAAATCAGTTAACGGACTACCAATTGTGGTGTATTCCTTAATTAAACGCCTGTAATATCCATTGGTCCCTAAGAAACTCCACACCCTTTTCACATTTGTTAGAACTGGCCACTGCTGGATAGCCGATATTTTTAAATGGTCAACTGCTAAACCCTTACGAGAAATGATATGACCAAGACCATCAACTTGAGGTTTCCCAAATAAGCATTTAGAACGTTTTGTCACCAATTTATGCTCATGAAGAATATGGAGAACTTGAGTTAAGTGCTGCAAATGATGTTTCCAAGTCTGACTATAAACAAGAATATCATCAAAAAATACCAAAACACAACGACGAAGCAGCAATCCAAATATGGAATTCATTATTGCTTAAAATGTAGAAGGAGAATTAGATAAGCCAAACTGCATCACAAGGAATTCATAATGCCCTTCATGAGTGCAAAAGTTGTTTTAGCCACATCCTGAGGGTGAACATGTATCTGATGGTAACCAGACAGTAAATCCAACTTAGAAAATTATGTTGCACCATGTAATTCATCAAAAAGTTCATCGATAGTTTGAATAGGAAATCTTCCCTCAAAGTAATGTCATTCAAGGCACGATAGTCTACACAAAATGGCCAGGTGCAATCATTCTTGTGAACTAATAGAACAAGCAAAGAAAAGGGACTAGTGCAAGGACGAATGATTCCATCATTAAGCATATTAGCAACTAATTGTTGCATTATATTTTTTTGAAATTAGGGGTGCCTGTATGGTTTAACATTGACTGGTCTTGACCCCGGATTAAGATTGATAGCATGATCAAGTTTGCGCGCTGGTGATAATCCTTGAGGTTTTCAAAACACATCCGCATAAGAAGATAAAATAGGGTCCAACTCAAATGGAGAATGGTGTGGATCGGAATCCTTAGTTGACACCACCTGGAGGCAAAAGTAAGAAGACATTTTATTAGTCTCACAAAGTCGTCGTAACATGTGTAACTGCACCGGTTGAGCCTTATCCGAAGGCTGTCCAATCCAGCTATACTTTTGTCCCGTCAGGGAAAACTCAAAAAGACGTCGAGAGTAATATTGTATAATTTGCCACAATGAACTCAACCAAGAGACGCCCAAAACAATATCTGCACTGTCTAGAGAAAGGACATACAAGTCAAGTAAAAGATCACACCCTCGGATTAACAAAGGGACTTGTCGAACCACCCCATCACAGCGAAGACGTTGACAACTACCCATCACCATTGAAAAAGAAGGTATCGGCTAAATAGACATATTTAGATATTTGGCAACTCGTGCTTCCACAAAATAATTTATGCTTCCCCCGTTGACCAACACTTGCACTAGGGAACCCTGGACATGGCCATTAAAGCGAGGGGTAGCATGACATGTACCATCTAACAAACCGTGATAATAAATAGCGGAGTGAGGTTGAATCTCTAAACATTGTAGTTCTTCAGCTCTGAAATCCTCAGGACAAAATGAGTCGGGCAACTCAATTGAGGATTCAGATGACTCCTCCAAAAGAAGTAATTGAGGAAGTGACTTGCATAAGTGTCCAATGGTGTATTTCTCATCACAATTGTATCACAACCCTTTGTCTCGTCTAGCTTGGAGCTCAGACGCTGAGAGACACTTGAAGGGATTTTTTTAAAAGACAGATGGTGTAGCTGCTGGTTTAGACAGACTCATAGGAGACGAAGTAGTAGGATTCGGTAAAAAGGGTTGAGTTCGCGCAAAAGCAAGACAAACATGTGCTTTAGCATAGTTCAACTTCTGCTCATACATTTGGGCTAAACGTATAGCCTCTTCTAAGGAAGTGGGCTCTCGAATAGCGACTTCATCCTAAATATCCAATCGTAGACGTGAAATGAAACACCTAACAAAAAACTCATCAAGGAAGTGTACCATGTCATTAGAGATAGCTTCATACCTGGCTCGAAACTCTGTCACAGTGGATGTCTGGACAAGCTTAGAGAGTCTACCTTCAAGGGAACACAAGGACTTATCTTGAAATCGAAGACAAAGCTTCTTAGCAAAATGCGGCCAATCAAAAATTTGCTTGTTGCAAAACATCCAGCGATACCAATCGAGGTCTTCACTATCCAAATGGAATGACGGCAAAGAAGTTGATGAACCGGAAAGATAGAATAAAATTCAAAACAACGCTCAACTTGAAATAACCACGCATCGGTGTTTTGCCCATCAAAATGATTAAGCTCCACCGCCCCTGGTTTGTCTCAGATTATGAGTGGACCAGAAGAATTAGATCCAGCAGATAAACACATATCCGTCTGCCATGGGTTAACTGGGTCAAAAATAAATGATAAAGCAGCAAATGTTGAGATAAAATCCTGCACTAGCTGACTCAAGTTGTCCAAATGAGTTGATAACACCATAACTTAGACAAAGAACCATACAGTACATCAGAATCTCTTTTCATAGAAGTGTCCATGGAGTACAACTCAACTAAAGCACCAAATTGGAGAAAACTTCAATCAGAACAAAGAATCAATAACAAAACATAATTTGATTGCTCAAGAAGAACTAATGCTATAGTGAAATTGGACAGTTCTCCTCTCAATGAGCAGCAGTTGCAGTAGGAAAGAAATAATAAAAAATAAGATATATGGAGGTTAGAGAGCTTAGAAGAAGTAATATGATAATTCAAAAAGTGTTGCTATCACTCTTACTTGCCCAATACTCTGATATTTCTGCTGCATATAGCAGACTTTTCTTGTCGTTTATATGTTTCTCACGTTCTTGTTTCCCCCTTATCCTAAGACATAGTCTTGAAGCTTTTTATTAGGATTTTTGACTCGATGGCTTTTCCTAATTCCCCCAGACCCGCTCTCAATTCCGCCACTGTCTTTGGCCTCACATACTTTGGCTGGTTGATTCATAACAATATGTGTATTGTGGAAATGGCCTTAAAGACATTATATGTGATGTGTGGTGATGATTTTGATATGTATATAAATGATATGTGTTAGAAGGTTGAAATGAGTATCTTGAAGGGTTCATGTCTAAATGAAGTATGTGTTTGATATGTGAATTATGATGATGTGTAAATTGTGATAAATGTGGGTACGATCATATCTTCAAATCAATGTTATACATGATGATCATTATGTGGAAAATGTGCTCACATGTACTCACACATACATTTGAAAGCATGAATAAAGTCAATGAATGAAAATGGGGGATTATAGGGTAGACGCTCTTCGTGAGTAGAGATGAAGTGTCTAGTCCATCCCTACTATTAGTAAGTTTGAAAAAGGGGGATTTTGGGGTGAACACTCTTCGTGAGTTGAGATGAAGTGTTCAATAGCAAATTCACTCTTCATGATTAGCTTTCTAAAGATAGGTTGGAGGTTGGATACCTTTCTTGATTTGAGAAGGGTTGTTCAATAGTTATCTCTTATCCTATAGTCAATTAATATTTAAGAACCCGTGGGAAAGTTATGCTTAGAACCGAGAGGATTTATACTTCGTGAGTAGAGATGTTATATCCATTGTACCTCTTGAGATAGGTGCTCCCCATTAGTAGATAGTGACATAAGAAGTAGCGATCTCCTTATCCCTTAACTATGTGCCCGTGTAGGTGTAGATATTGGAGAATCCATGTAAAGGCTAAAAAATATGACCCTACCTTAGGAGGGATCCCTCATCTAGTAAGGGTAATACCGAGATTCCATGTCATGTTCTAATATTCTATCTCGGTTAAAGCTAGCCCCACAAATGTATGTAAAAATGAGCTAAGTCTTCTTAAGGGTGTACTACTTAGCGTATATGGTGGAATGGGACGCTACCTACCCATTGCACAAGTAGACATTTGGAGGGAATCTTGGTGTCCCCTTATATGAAATGTATGAATGGGTCATGATATGATGTCAATTAAATTAATATGACTTAATGTTAAATGTTTAGGAAGCATTTTGATGTTAAGACTTGTATGATGAAAGCTTAGTATGTGATGAATGTGATGTGCCTATTCTAAGTTTGTTCCTAAGGAGAACTAAGTGGAAGTGGCAGTATGGGATGCTACTTTCACATTGCACCAAGTGTAAATTAGGGATTCGTTGGAAGTTGGTTCTTATGTGAAGTTCCTAAGTATACGTAGGTTTCTATAGTGTCTTTGATATAGAATGGTGACTTTTGTAAATGAAATAAAGTAATCCTATCCCTATTAGTCTTTAGGATATGTTGAGTAGGTTAAGGAGGTGGTAAGGCAATCTTCTTATGTCTTACTTAATTGCGCCTTTGGACACTTTAGGATAGAAGTAGTTCATGTGTAATTTTGGGTTCACCGAAAGTATGGTTTTATGTTGACAAAATGGATATTTTGCCTTATGTGCTAAATTATTATTTTATATGATGTCTTTTAACTTAAACTAAAGAAGTTTTTTATTAAAATAGCACGACTTGTATGTTTCAACTAAATTGTCCCTTTTTGCATGATTTTGCATAATGCTATACTTAGTACAATATTTGCTCTAACCCAATACTTTTATACTCTATAAGTACAAGTTGGAGGAAAGTTGAAGGGAATAAGGCAAGCTTCGGAATTGACTCTCTCAAGACTAAGTATGTCCTCATATATTCGAGGGCATAATCATTATTTGTTTACTTTATTCTGTGAAGACATGCAAAATATTTTTTATGTATTTCTTCCAATGTAAAGGGTCGTATCCCTAAGATATTTATGTCGTGCCTTTAAGTTGGCTTGTGACAGCGAGACGCATTCCTTAGTTTTTATAAAGGATGTTTTCCCTTATTATTTGTCATGAAAAGTTTTAAATTTCTACACTACTTTTCATGTCTTGTGTAATGAATGATAGCTAAGAGGCTTGTGCAATACCTTCGAAAGGTCGAGTATGCCTTGTTCTGACCTAAGGGTTGCCCTAACTTCTAGTATGTACATGCGAGTCGTAACACATGTGAAGATGACAGGGTTCACTGTTATGCCTTTTAAGGTAAGTGCGAGGTAGAGTCTTCGAACTCAGTGATCCTATGTACTTGTTTTTTTGTGATCGGATGGCTAATGTGTTATTTAATCCTTGTTCTACCTATTATTGTGTCCCTTTAGTTTTCATTGGTACTTGAAATGATATGTAATGTAACTAATGCCCTCATCTATGTTTCTACCTCAGTTGGAGAGTTTGTTATAGCCACTCATGTCTATTTTGTTTGTCCTATCATGTTTATGGGTTTTTAAACCTTGTTTGATTTAGTGATTGAGGATATGAATTACTTTGATAAAATGTTAGGCATGACTTGGTTGTTGTGCTTAATGGTAACACAAAGTTTGTGATGCTAGAGACTCCAGGTGGGGAAAATCTAGAGTGGGAAAGGGCGTACCAACCTAAGCTATATAAGGTCCGATAGTCCATTATGGATAGGAAACTAGTGGGGCGAGGGTTATATTGCATATTTGTATCGTATTTGGGATGTTGAGGCTGAATCTCCCTATATTAAGTATGTTCCCGTGGTGTAAGAATTTTAAGAAGTAATCCCTACTTTATTGCGTAGTATGACTCCGGAGAGGGATATAAATTTATGGATTTATTTGATGCCCGACAATAGCCCCATTCCATCCCTCCATATAGCATGACCTTGATAGAGTTGAGAGTGCTGAAGGCTAAAATCCAAGAACTTCTTGATAAGGTTTTCATATGTCCTAGTGCATCCTCGTAGGGTGATTATGTCTTGTTTGTTATGAAAAAAATAGCATGAGGATGTGCATAGATTACCGGTAATTGATTGTGGTCACCTTTCAAAACAAGTACCCATTGCGTCAATAAATAATCTTTTCGACAAGTTGCAAGGTGTTTCTGGTTTCACTATAATTGTTCTAAGGTTTGGTTACCAAGATGACATTTAGAAACCGCTATGCACAATATGAGTTTTTAGTAATGTAATTTGGATTGAAAATGTTCATGCAACTTTCATGAGTTTGAATGGTGTTTTCAAACCCTTTCCTTATTCCTTTGTTATAGTATTTATTGATGACATTTGGGTTTATTCGAAAAGTTAAGAATAGCATGCGACCATCTTCATATTATTGTGGTGTTCTTGGGCAACATAAGGAATTTTCTTAGTATGAATTTTGATTGACTTTAGAGCCTTTTTATGGCATTTGGTTTCAATGGAAAGGATAATCGTAGATCCCCAAAATATTGAAGCTGTTAAAAATTTGGTTCGGCCTACCTCTAGTACTAAAGTTAGGAGTTTTTTGGTGCTTTCTATCTACTATCTTCGATATGTGAATAATGTTGCTTCTATTACCACGCATTTGACAAGGTTGACCAAAAAAGTGGTGCCTTTTTAATGGACTAAATTGTGTGAATAAAGCATTCAAAAGCTCAAGACTCTTTTTACCACAACACTTATTCTAGATCATTAGTGGAAGGTAAGGATTTCATTATTTATCATGATGCTTCACATTTGGGTTTGGGTGTTGTGTATATGTAGGGTAAGAACGTTATATCTTATTCATCGCGACAATTGAAGGTGAATGAGAGGAATTAGCCAACACATGATTTAGAGTTTGTTGTGGTAGTGTTTGCTCTTAAGATTTGGCGACATTACCTCTATGGTGCCAAGTGTGAGGCGTTTACTGATCATCCTAGTCTACAACAAGTATTCACTCATATGTATGTAAATTAGACACAACGAAGGTTGATAGAGTTACTCAAGGACAATCATGTGACCATCTACTATCATTCGGGTATGGCTAATATTGTGGCAGATGCACTAAATCAAAAAGTGGTGGGTATAGGCACTATAACTTATACTTGAGTGTATCCAAGCAACCTTTAGTTAATGAAATTAAAACCTTGGAATCAAGTTGATGCAGTTGGGAATCTCATAGAAATGTGGGGTGCTAGATAGCATCGAATTAAGGCCAACATTCATTGAGGATATCAAGGCCAAATAGTTTGAGAATGAGAATTTGAGTGAGCACAGAAAGAAAACAGGGTCTGGTAAGACACAACATACGACTTTAGATGCGGGGGGGGGGGGGGGTGCTCAAATTTAAAGGAAGGATTTTCATTCCTCGAGTAGATTACTTCATTAAGATATGTTTGACAGAATCCATGGTTTGGGATATTCCATCCATTCAGGTGCAATAAAGATGTACCAAGATTTGAAGCGACTTTATTCGTGGATTGGCATGAAGAATAATATAGATGATTTTTTCATTAAGCGTCAAAACTGCCAACAAGTAAAATATCAACATCAAAGGCTTGCAGGTTTGCTTCAAAGAATACAAACTTAAAATAGAAGTAGTAAGTGATAGGTTTAGATTTCGTAGTTGTTTTCCCCCACACTTTGGGAAAGTTTGATTTTATTTGGATAGTGGTTAACACCTTTACAAAGTTAGCCCATTTTATTCGGGTTACAATAGTTTATAATGCTTAGAAGTTTGCTAAGATTTATGTGAAAGAGATAGTGAGGCTGCACATGATGCCCCATTCTATCATCTCAAATCGTGGTACGAGTTCAACTCTATGTTTTGGATGAAATTACGTAATGATTTGGGCACGTAATTGACTTCTAGTAAGCATTCCACCCACAGACAAAATGCAAACCGAGAAGCATATTCAAGTGTAAGAAGACATGTTTAGGTCATGTGTGATTGACTTTGTAGTGCATTGGGTTAAGTTCCTACCTTTATGTGAGTTATCATAAATTAATAGTTAACATACAAACATTAATATTGCACCGTATGAGGCACTTTATGAGGGGTTCGTAGATCCCTCATACTATTCTTTGAGGGTGGAGATGTGAAACATTTGGTGGTTTATTTAGTGAAGGATACTTAGGATAAGGTAAGAAGCATCCAAGCTAAGATCTTAGCAGCCCGAAGAAGACAGAAAAAGTATGAAGACTATAAGGTAATAGATATGACATATAAGACTATTGAGAATGTTCTTCTAAGAGTATCACCAATGAAAGGGTGATGAGATTTTTCCAAAAGGGCAATCTTATTCCTCGATCCATTGGTCCATATGAGGTTTTTGACTGTGTAGTGCCAATCTCTTATAGATTGCAATTACCACTTAGCTTATTTAGGGTTCTTCTATTATTTTATTTATCCATTATGAAGAAATTTCATGGGGATGGGGATGACATTATAAAGAAGGACTCAGTGTTTTTCGACAAAGACCTTCTGTATGAGGAGTAACCGATTACAATTATTCATCCTGTTGTCCGAAATCTTAGAACTAAGGAGATTAAGTTCATGAAGGTTCAATGGAAGCATCATCCAATTGAGCAAGCTACTTGAAAAAATGAGAAGGACATGTGAGACAAGTAACCTCAGTTGTTCAACGATTCAGATACTACTCCACTTTTACTTTAGCCTATTTTTCCTAGTTCTCACCGGGGAAAAGTGTTGGGTAAATTGGTATATACTGTAACGACCTATTTCTATCGTTAAAGAGAAGCCATCGGGAAAACTTTTTGTGTCAGAAATTTTTTTAGCATTATCTTGAGAATTATTATCCTAGACCAGAATTGGTTCAAATTAGAGTCAGTGAGATCTAGGGAGATATGGTAACAAATGAGAGATTGAAATATGAATTTAATCACGAAACTAGATAACTACAGATGTTACAAAATCCATACAACTGTACAAAATCAAATAAGGGCTAGTACAATTGCCGAAACTTATCTTAGCATGAACGGGAAGTTTCTCAGTGCCATTTGCTTAATGTTTTTTGTGAAATAGGGGCTTCAAAATCTAAATTCGGCTATGTGTTTACATACAATCCTCTACAATGGGATTATTCAAGCCAAGGTTGGGGCCTCTCTGGTGTATAAGGGTCGCTATAGCGGCCAAGTAGCAACTAAAGTTAGAAATAAACCCCAAAAAGGCAACTATTCTGCAAATATTTTTTCTTGAGAGCTAAGAGACAACCCTAGGAGATTGCTTGAAAGTTTTCCACTACTTTTGGTGCAAAAGGCAAGGATTTTACTCCCCTAATGCATTTTTCAATATGTAGGACATAGAATCTTGATCATATATTGTTGGAGAGGGTTTTGAACTGAATTGGATGGTGGGAAAAGACCCTAAATTCACCTTATGATCAAGAGTTGGTTCTAGGGTTATTGTGTTTGTCATAATCCGTGTAAAATAGACCTTAATCGTAGATCATTGTGTTTTATAAATTGTTTGTAGACCTAGAACAAGCATAAAGTATCCATAAAGGGATGAATGAAGTCTCCTAGGAGGATTAAATCTTGGTTTCGATGTAGGACTTCGTTTGATTTCATGTTTGTATGATTTATTTTAGTATTTGTTTCAGTGTAATGCATTTATGTATGATAATATTGCGCTATTGATCTTCAAACACGACGATTATAAACAAATTATTGCATGCCACAAATAAACATTTAATTGTATGATTATGAGAATGTACAGTGTGATTTTGATTGTGGTTGCTGAATGGATATGGCGTTACGTTCAAACAAACTTATTTGGATCAGGTGCCACGTTCCGATGCATATATATTGGATTTGGTGTCACATCCGGCACACTAATTGGAATTGGAAAGCACGTTTTGATACACAAATAGTTTGAGTCTGGTTTCCATTAGAGGACCATTGACTTGTCATATATGCGTAATGATAAAACTGGGAAATGGTACATTGCTCCTGATTTGTTAGTTAATAGTGTATATGCTCGGTATATGTGTGTTTACCTTGTTGTGACTGTTTATACATGTTTCACTGGTTGGAATAGCCGCGTAATCCTACCAATACATTATGGTTGCGTTCAAATTAAACTCATACTCTTTCTTTGTTGAGTAAAGGGCATCTTCAGGCGGCTACTAGCAGACCTAACGTAAGAGAGAAGTGGTCAATTCATATTCAAGGGTAAGTGAATTCTTTCACGATGCCATGGGTCCTTTATGTTTTAGTCAACTTGTTTTGGACTCAAACTTTATAGTTAGACTTATTCGTTTGTTTAGTTGGGTCTTACAAATTTTCTTTAGACTTGTTGAACTTTAGATGTTTTGGTATGTGGACTTTAAGTTTCTACAAAATATTTCTGCTCTGTTTTGGACATTCGTTTGTTAAATTCTCGGAGTTTATCGGAACTCCGTATTTCATTAAAACATTTAAACCTGCATTTGTATATTTTAATGTGTAGTACTTTGTTTAAATTGTTTAGTTGTGTCGTAGTAATTTTCTCTCAGCGGAAGGATAGTGTAGGTGTCAATCACGGCGGTATAGTTCATGACACCCTCCATGCCTTCTTGGACTTTCAGGTATTCAAATACTAGAATATTCCGATTAAATCTAAGGTGGAGAGCAGATTGGAAATCTGCATGAGCAAGCTAAGTTGGGCGATAATATAAATGAAGTTGATCACAATGCCTTTAAGGGAAAAAAGGACGTTCGTTTAATTTTACATAATAATGACCTAACAAAGAGTAGGTAATTTTGTATCCCAAAATTACTCTTTGTCTTCCTTTTTGCGGTAGCTTTAAATGTATGTTTTCTTCTAAGAGTATATTATATTTAACGTTCTCCTCAAAGAAATCTAGTGGAAGGAAAGTTAGTGAGGGGTGACTTGGCACAATGTTTTTTAATTTGCTTCGGTATTAATTATCTAGCGCTTCTCCTCCTCTCTTTTTTTCTTCTCTCTTATTTTAAAGTGCGCTAACTGAACGAGGATTTTACGCTCTAGCCGTCTTTCTCTTTTCATATAATAATATTGAATCTTTTTGTTTTATGGAAATATATATAATATGTAGCTAGAGGTGTTGGTTCGTTTGGTTGTGTTATGGTGTCACACTTAAGGCATCAAGTGGTCATCCGTGTGCTTAGAGGTAAGAAGTCAGTAGAGTAGCTTGTAGCTCATGAGTTTTTCCAAACTTCAACTAAAGGGAAGATAAGGATAATCTGAACATTTTCTACTGAAGAAGAAGAAGAAGAATTAAATATCACTGTGCCGTTTCCCACTTCTCGCTTGTATAATGTTGGAACATTCATATAATTTCCCACCTAATTGTTTCATTTATATTAATTAAATAATAATTAAGTTTACATGTATAAATTCATTATTTTTGTATAATATCACTTTATTTGTTATATAGTAAGAGAAAGGGTTAATTTTATTGTGTAGATCATATTTATTTGATTAACTAATTTATGCTTGATTTATTTATTTTTGTTTTAAAATAAGGTTTTTATCTTCTCTTAGAATTTAGTCCTTATTTAATTATACTTTACAAATAAAGTGACCTTATTTGCCCAAATGTGTCTTCAATTTGTTTTGGTTACAACTTTCTGTTCTTTATTAGACCTAAAAGGATTATCACGTCGTTCCATGACCCTTTTGGGAAAAATGGGACACGACAATATGTGTCATAGTTGTATGTATGTTCAAGAACGTAGAGGTTTTGGTTTGTTTGGTCGAGTTATGGTGTTGCAGTTAAGGCATCAAGTGAGAGTTTGTGCACGTCATCCAAGTTTAGAGCTCGAGAGGTAATAATTAACTAGACTAGTATCTCATGAATTGTTGTAACAATTCAGTAAAAGAAGAAGAAGTCATATTGCATATTAAACTTATAGTTGTTTACTGAAACTGTTGTTGCTAGATACAACATAGAGAAATGTATATACTTACGGTTTTCCTACTGGAGGGTCAGTATGGGTGTCAATCAGGATGGTCCGAATAGTGACACCGTTCATGCCTTCTTGGAATTTCAAGAAATCAAATACTAGAAAATACAATGCAATTGAAGGTGGAGAGGAGATTGAAAATGAGCATCAGCTAGCTGGTTATGACGATAATATAAATGAAGTTTATCACAATGCGTATAAGGGAAAGAAGGACATTCGTTAAATTTGGTATTATATTGACCTAACAAAGAGTAGGTAATTTGGTATACAAAAAATGACTCCATATCTTCTATTTTGCGGTAGCTTTCATTATATGTTTGATGCTATGAATTGAAAGATTGTTTTTTTTTAAAAAAAAAATAATATAATGCAATGTTCTCCTCAAATAAAACTAGTGGAAAGGAAGTTAGTATCACTTGGCACATTTTTTTAATTTGCTTCGATATTAATTTCCAAGAGCTTTTGCTCCTCTTTTTTTTACTATCTTATTTTAAACTAGTTAACATATCCGCGCTTCACGCGGACCTCATTAGATTTATAAATAATTTTTTTTTAAATATTTTGAGTCAAATATTATTATAATTGAACTCAATAATTTATATTTTTCAACTTGTTGTTCACTATATATGCTTTTAGTATTTTAAATATAGTTGCTTTCATATAATTTACTTGGTATGCTATCTTTAGAAACATGTAAAGAAAGAAAAATAATTTCATGGAAATTTTCTTTTTGTTTATGCGGCTGTAGTAAATTCGAAATTATATTTCAGGGTGAGTTAAATTATACAGTGTTCATAAAAAAAATATTAATGAATAAATTTACTCTAAATAAATTGATAACCAATAATTTAATAAATTAGAAAACATATCCTGCGTGCGCGCGTGTGTGCGTGCGTACGTGCGTGCGTGCGTGCATCCGTGTGTGAGTATGTGTGCGCGCGTGCGTATGTGTGTGTGTGTGTGTGTGTGTGAAAAGCAAACATTCAATATTAAAAAAAACAGCAACACAATAATTATTATTACTAAACGAAAAAAAAGCAACAGTTGCAATATAGCAAAATAAACACTTGTAAATTTATAATATATAAAAAAAATACTAATAAAAATCAAAAACTCTATAGAAAATCTCTTTAAAATTGTTTTTGTAGCAACTAAGTAAGATAAGAAAAAACTATATAACTTGCACATTAATTACTTTAGGGGGTTATCCGCATGATAGGTTTTCAAATCATGAATATTATTAATTAATAATTAAAAATAAAAGTGCACATATATAAAAAAAAATATCAATTATGTAGAATAATACTATTAAGTAATTATTTGAAGAGGAAATTTTGAAAATATATTTTACAATATCACACTGGTGAAGAAAAATAATAAACATGCTAAATAATTTAGAGAAAAGATAAATGTGATCGAAGGTGATAGAAATATACCACATCATCTTATTTATTTGTAAAATTCTAACTTTATATGTAAATAGATATATTGGTTGTAAGTAAATAATAAAGAGAAAGTAACTTAAAATATATTTTTAAAATTGTTATTCTGAAATTATAATCAGAAGAAGGTAAAAAAAAAAAGAAAAAAAAAGTGGAAAATTAATCTATTAGGATTGGAAATTAGAAAGATGTGAGTTATGGATGATTATTATTTACTCCTAATAAAGTAGTATGTGAAAAGTTTTTGTTGTAAATGTTCCTGTATTAATAAAAAATATTTTTAAATAATTGAGTAAATTACTTTTACAAAAAATCAATTAATTTGAATATGAAAAAAGGTCAAAAAAAGAGAAGATAAATGTCACATCAATTTTTTTTTCCATGTATCTCATTTTCAATGATTAAAAGAAGTTAAATAAATTACACTTTTTTGTTTTAATATAATTAATGTGACTAAGGAGAAATTTTTTCTTCATTCTTTTCATTAAATAATTTATTTATTCATTAAATTTTTTAAAAGTACTAAAATGATTAATTCATTTTTTGTTTAGTCTATGACTACATTTTAATATGATAAACTATATATATATATATATATATATATATATATATATATATTATATATATATATATATATATATATATATATATATATATATTTTAGGGGCATCAATATGCAATAGCTATAAGAAATATATCATGTGCAATATTATATTTTTGACAGGTTAGGTTTTGAAGTCATGAATATTATTAATTTACAATTAAAAAATAAAAGTTACATATATAAAAAAATATGCAAAATTATACTATTAAGTAATTATTTGAAGAGGAAATTTTGAAAATATATTTAACAATATCACTCTGGTGAAGAAAAATAAAAAAACATGCTAAATAATTTAGAGAAAAGATAAATGTGATCGGAGGTGATAGAAATGTAACACATCATCTTATTTATTTCTAACATTCTATCTTTATATGTAACTAGATATATTAGTTGTAAGTAAATAATAAATAGAAAATAACTTAAAATATTTTTTTAAAATTGTTTTTCTGAAATTATAATAAGAAGAAGGTCAAAAAAAAAAGGAAAAGAAAGTGGAAAATTAATTCATTAGTGGAAATTAGAAAGATGAGAGTTATGGATGATTATTATTTACTCCTAGTTATGTGAAAAGTTTTTTTTTTTTTGTAGCTCTTCCTGTATTAATAAAAATTATTTTTAATTAATTGAGTAAACTACTTTTACAAAAAAATAATTAATTTAAATAAGAAAAAAGGTCAAAAAAGAGAAGATAAATATCACATCACTTTTTTTTATGTATCTCGTTTTCAATAATTAAGAGAAGTTAAATAAATTACACTTTTTAGTTTTAATATAATTAATGTGACAAGGGGATATTTTTTCTTCATTCTTTTCATTAAATAGTTTATTTATTCATTAAATTTTTTTAAAGTACTAAAAATGATTAATTTATTTTTTGTTTATTCTATGACTATTTTTTAATATGATAAACTATATCATATATATTTAAGGCATCAATATGCAATAGCTATAAAAAATATATCATGTGCAATATTATATTTTTCAATTGTGACAAAAAATAAAATATTAATTAGAACATGACGAAAAAATTACATAAAAATAAAACTATATAAGTTTTCATCTTCATTCATTCACAGAAGAAGAAGAAGAAGAAGAAGGAGGAGGAGGAGGATGGAGAGGAGGAGGAAGAAGAAAAGAAGAAGAAGGAGGAAGAAGGAGGTGAGGCGGAGGAGGAGGCTTAGGAGGAGAAGAAGAAGAAAGAAACCTCCTCCTCCTCCAATCTCGAAGAAGAAGAAAGAGAGAAGAAGAAGCCTCTCTCCTCAGAAGAAGAAGAAGTTAATTGAGCTTTCTAATGTGTTTAAAGAAGAAAAGAAGAAGAAGAAGAAGAAGAAGAAGAAGAAGAAGAAGAAGAAGAACGAAAAAAATAATGTTAATTGAGCTTTCTAATGTGTTTATTAGTAGAGTTTCATAATTTAATTTTTGTTGAATGAAATTATATATCTAATAAAAAAATATAATCAAAACAATACATGAATGAATTAATCTTCAAAATATTTTGAAATCATTCAAACTTTTTTACTAATATGACCATCTTCTAGATGAAATCTTGAAATAATTCTGATTCCTTCTTCATTTTCAATAATTAAGAGAAATTAAATAAATTACACTTTTTAGTTCTATTATAATTAATGTGACTAAGGAGAATTTTTTTCTTTATTCTTTCATTAAATAATTTATTTATTCATTAAATTTTTTTAAAGTGCTAAAAAATGATTTATTTTTTTTTAGTCTATGACTATTTTTTAATATGATAAACTATATCATATATATTTAATGGCATCAATATGCAATAGCTATAAGAAATGTATCATGTGCAATATTATATTTTTCAACCTGGACAAAAATTAAAATATTAATTAGAACATGACAAAAAAATTACATAAAAATAAAACTATATAACTTTTCATCTTCATTCATAATAATAATAATAATAAGAAGAAGAAGAAGAAGAAGAAAGAGCAAAGTAAAATGAAAAAATATAATATTAATGGAGCTTTCTAATGTGTTGATTAGTAGAGTTTCATAATTTAATTTTTGTTGAATAACATGAAATTATATATCTAATAAAAAAATATAATTAAAACAATACATGAATGAATTAATCTTCAAAATATTTGGAAATCATTCAAACTTTTTTACTAATGTGACCATCTTCTTGATAAAATCTTGAAATAATTATGATTCCTTCTTCATTTTCATAAACTTGTACCAAACTAATGCAAACATCAATTTAATGAATCTCGAAGAATATATCTATGATCTTTATCAATATGAAGATCATATGGTGAACTTATTAAGTACATGATTGATGAAAAAGATGAAGAAAAAAAAATATAAAAGAGGAACAAACTATACTAATAAAAAGAAAGAATGAGAAAATGAGAATAATCATTGAACATAGATAGTTGTTATTTATAGTTTGTGTAAATCATAAGAATGATTAAAAATAAGTTGAAGAGACATATTATTTAAGTAGGGAATGTAAATAGATGGAGGTTTTGTTATAACTTATTAGGTATAAATAGAATAATAAATATGAATAAATTTTTTAATTAATAAATAAATTATTTAATGAAGAGAAATAAAAATAAATAAAAAAGGAGGAAAAAAAGAAATCGAAATGGAGGCCATAGAGAGGTGCCACATCAGCTCCTCTATGATCCTCCTTTATATATATATATTGATTGCGCTAATTTAATGAGCATTTTACACGCTTGCGATCTTTTTGTTTTCATATAATAATATTCACTCTTTTAGTTGTTTGTCTATATATGTATATGTGTGTGTGTTAAAGTAGCTAGATGTGTTGGTTAATTTTGTTGTGTTACGGTGTCACAGTTAAGGCATCAAGTGTCAGTCCACGTGTTGAGAGGTAATAATTAACTAGAGTAGCTAGTAGCTCAAGAATTGTTGTAAACATTCAAATAAAGAGAAGCTAAGGATAATCTTAAATTTCACCAAAGTTAGAAAGAAGAAAAAGAAGAAGAAGAAGGCATACTGCATATTAAATGTAAAACCCCGTAGTTAAAATAGACCGAAAATTAGTTTTTTTTTCAGAAAAATTTGTAGGTAAAATCAACGGTGGCATCGACGGTCCGTCCTGCACAACCATCGATGGGATCAGAAACTCCCAAGAACTCACCCGGGGAAAAAATTGGCTAAGTTTTGATCGACGGACGGACCAACGGTCCGTAGGTCAGACGATGGTCCGTAGTCGTGACCGTCGATTGAGATCCCCATTCACCCACTCTCTTAAAAGAGCTATAGATGACCAGCACGGTCCGTAGGTGGACCTACCGTTCGTAGGTGGACCTACCGTTCGTAGGTGGAAAATTTGCAGATAGTTAAGGGGAAATAAGTTGGGTCATCTTAAAATAGTCATAACTCTTAGTGCAAAATGAATTAGGTGTACCATTACCTTTCAATAGATAGATAATTTTATTAGCTTTCCATAGACACCGACCTTGCTGAAATCGGACATTCGAGTAAAAAGCTACGCTCATTTTAGTAACGGCATGTCGAACAGGACAAGTCGACGGACCTAACGACGGGGTGTCGGTCAGACGACGGACCGTCACTCCTAGCCGTCGTTCTGTCCAACTGCAACTTCCCCAGGGGTCTTTTGGACTTTTCCCACTTCATTTAAATCCTAAGTTACGTCGTTTTGACCCTAAATCATCATATTTTAGTCAGTTTAAGCCTAGAAACATATCTAAGCCAAATCATTAAATAAAAAGTTAGAAAACTACAAGCAAGAAAGGAGAAAAATCTCAAGAACCCTAGTTCAATAACGAAGCAAATTCATTTCCAGCCCCAAAATTAAGTGTTTCTCCATGAATTAAATCGCTAGGTGTGTGGGATTTCACTAGAGGGTTCCTTTCACCCATTGGGTCCCTAGTTTTCAGTCAGATTCTTGATTCCCATATCATGATTAGATCTAGGGTTTCTAGAACTTCAACAGAACTTTATGAATTTATTAGTTTTATGTCCCAAATAAGATTATCATGTTACTACTCAGATTATTGCATGAATTTCAGAACCCTAGCTATATATTTCTTTAGTTCTTGAATTACACATGCTAGGTCAGATATTTCAGACACTTCAGATATACACGCCTCAGTTATAAATGCATAATTACCAGATTAATTGTTGCATTCTCTGTTTGCATGTTCATCTTTAAGCTATCAGTATTTACAAAAACTCAAACATAATTAGTAAATTCAAAGAATTAATTGGGAGTATCATAATATCGACTTGTACTAGGGTTCAGCATACCCAATTAGTCCCAGAACTACTAGCCAAGTAGGTTGTAAGTCCCCTCCTTGGGCAATCAATTTAGTGATCACGCCAGCATGCCTTTATACCTTTGGCATGGTATATTGGGTCCTCTCTATGAGGCATATACATCGGACTCCACATTTAGCTCATGTGATTTTATTATCGGTTATTAGTAGATCCCACAGTTCAGTCATACTCTCTACATTGACCGTTTATCAGTATATTCAGTTTCAGCATGTTAAAAATTAGTCATTGCATTCAGTTAGCTTAGAATTCAGTTTATCATGTTAGATTATTATACTTGTTTTTATGCTTGTTCAGTTATGTCTTATTTCAATTTTACTTTATCCTACATGCTCAATGCCTTTCAAGTACTGACGCATACGTGTGCTACATCTTCTCATGATGTAGGTTCAGGTTCTCAGCATTCAGATCACGCACAGATCTATTTTCCGATCTCCAGTTTAGCAGATTCAATGGTGAGTCCACATTCTCCGAGGACAACACTCATGAGTTCCATTTTAGTCTTTAGTCATTTAGTTTCAATTTTTTCTAGATTTAGCTGGTGCTTGTCTCAGTATTTCTAGTCCAATATAGAGGCTTATGTCCGACATAGTTAGATTCATCTTAGTATTGAGTTAATATTTCCTTTTTATTAAACTCATTATTTTCAAATATCTCAGTTATAGAATTTGGGTATTCCCCATCTTTTCAGATTTAATTATGATTTAGCTTCCGCATCTGTTTATTATCTTTAGTATGTCATGATCATGCCAGCAGGGTTAGCTTGGGATCACTTGTGGTCCTAGGTTCTGTGTCAGCATCTCGAGGGTAGCTCGGGGTATGACAAAACTTGGTATCAGAGAACTAGGTTCAAGAGGCCTAGGATGTCTGAAAAGTCGCACTAAGTAGAGTCCTTTTCATGGGTGTGAAGTGCACCACATCTAATTAAAGGGAGGATACAAAGTGTATTTAGTAAAACTTCACTTTCTTGGTACTCTTATCGTGCATAAGGTATGATATAATTTCACTCTAACTAGACGTTGAGCGCGTAAGATCATGACTTCTCGTAGAGCTTAGGCATGGAATGCTAATGCATGCAATGCTAACGTAGTTCCTCTAGTACCAGATAAGGAAGTTCAAATGCAAAGTTTCAGAACGCCAATTCATCTTTTTGCTCAGAGTATGACCAACCAGAATAAACAGCAGGTTCTAGTTCCTACTAATAGAAATGACCGATTAGTGGCAACCAGAGTTTGTGATTTTGTTAGGATGATTCTGCTGAAGTTTTTAGGGTCGCAAGTTGGTAAGTACCCATAGAAGTTCATTGATGAGGTCAAGATAATATTTGGTGTGATGTAAGTAACTAGTAGTGATAGGTGATATTGATATCCTACCAACTCAAGGATGTGACTCACATATGGTTCACTTAGTGGAAGGACAACAAACATGACTTTGTCTTTTATAACTCAGTATAGCAATCCAATTTAGTGTTAGTCCAAAACCTCTCTCAAACCTTTCTCAGTCTCTACTCCAGTCAGTGACCTAGTTATAGCTAGACGGGTATACAGAAATTGCCCTATCATAATCTCTCAGAATGTCACCTCAGCAGATCTAGTAGAGTTAGAAATGGTAGACTTCAATGTCATTCTAGGCATGGATTGGTTTAACTCATGTTATGCATCAAGAGATTGTAGAACTAGGGTTGTTCGTTTCCAGTTTCCAAACAAACTAATCATAGAATGGAAGGGTAGTAGCCTAGCGCCTATGGGTCGATTCATTTCTTACCTAAAGGCAAGAAAGATGATCTGTAAGGGTTATCTCTATCATCTAGTTCGGGTTAAGGATTCTATCCTTGAAACCCCAACTCTTGAGTCAGTTCCAGTAGTCTGTAAATTTCTAGAAGTGTTTCTAGCATATCTTCTTGGAGTCCCTCCCGAAAGGAAAATCAACTTTGGAATTGATCTCCTTCCACATACCCAACCTATTTCTATTCCTCCTTACAGAATGGCTCCAGCAGAGCTTACGGAATTGAAAGAGCAGTTGAAAGACCTTCTAGATAAGGGTTTCATCAGACCTACTATTTCACCATGGGGTGCACCAGTGTTGTTCGTAAGGAAGAAAGATGATTTACTCAGAATATGCATTGAATATAGAAAGTTGAACAAGGTCATAATCAAGAGTAAGTATCCCATCCCAGGATTGATGACTTGTTTTACCAACTTCAGGGTGCTAGGCAATTCTCAAAGATAGACCTCAGATTGGGTTATCGTCAGCTCAGAGTCAAAGATAGTGATATTTTGAAATATCCTTCAGAACACGGCATGGTGATTATCAATTTGTAGTTATGTCATTTGAACTAACTAATGCTCCTGCAGCTTTCATGGATTTGATGAACAGAGTTTTCAAATAGTACTTGGACTTGTTCGTTATCATCTTTATTGATGATATCCTCATTTACTCTAGGAGTCAGGAAGAACATGCAAGTCATTTGAGAGTTGTTCAGCAGACTCTCAAGGATCGCCATTTATTCGCTAAGTTTAGTAAATGTGAGTTCTGGTTGCAATCCATTGCTTTTCTTGGTCACATTGTATCTAGCGAAGGGATCCGAGTGGATTCGTAGAAGATAGAAGCAGTGAAACAATGGTCCAGACCTACCTCTACTACAGATTTCACAAGTTTCTTAGGTCTAGCAGGTTATTATAGAAGGTTCGTTGATGATTCTCCTCCATAGCCTCACCATTGACTAGGTTGACTTATAAGATGGTCATGTTTCAATGTTCAAATTATTATGACAAATGTTTTGCAGAGTTGAGAACAAGATTGACTAATTGTCCTGTCTTGACTCTACCTGAGTATTCAGATGGTTATGTGTGATGCATTCTAAGTTAGCCTAGGTTGTGTATTGATGCATCGAGGTAAGGTGATAGTTTATGCCTCTAGACAACTTAAGGTTCATCAAAAGAACTATCCAAGTCATGACCTCGAGCTTGCATCAGTAGTGTATAAACTGAAGATCAAGAGACACTACTTGTATGGTGTTCATTTAGATATGTTCACCAATCATAAGAGCCTTCAATATATGTTCACCCAGAAAGAGTTGAATCTTCGCTAGAGGAGATGGCTAGAGTTCATTAAGGATTATGATATGAGTGTGCATTATCATCCTGGTAAGGCGAATGTAGTAGTTGATGCTCTTAGTATATTATCGATGGGTAGTGTAGCCCATGTTGAGGAAGAAAGAAAGCATCTAGTAAAGGATGTTCAGATGCTTTCTCGCTTGGGAGTTTGCCTTATGAGCATATCAGACAATGGTGTAACAATTCAGAATGGGGCAGAATCGTCTTTGGTAGTGGAGGTTAGGGAAAAGTAAGACAGTGATCCAATCTTGCTTGAACTTAAGGGTGCAGTCCATAATAAGAGAGTGGAGGTTTTCTCCCAAGGGGGATATGATGTACTTCCCTACCAGGGTAGATTGTGTGTTCCTGATGTGGGCGAGTTAAGACAGCATATACTTGGAGAAGCCCATAACTCTAGGTATTTAATTTATCCAGGTTCCACTAAGATATACCGCGATCTGCGGGATGTCTATTAGTGGAATGGCATGAAGAGAAATATAGCAGACTTTGTGAGTAAGTGCCCGAATTGCCAGCAAGTCAAGGTAGAACATAAGAAACCAAGGGTTATGACTCAAGAGATCCATATTCCTACTTGGAAGTGGGATTTGATCAATATGGAATTCATCACAAGATTACCGCGTACTCGCAGACAACATGACTCAATATGGGTGATAGTTGATAGGATGACTAAGTCTTCTCGCTTCTTAGCGGTCAAGACTACATATTCAGCAGAAGAATATGCAAGTATTTATATTAATGAGATTGTGAGGTTGCATGGGGTTCCTTTGTTTATCATCTCATATAGACGTCCTTACTTTACCTCTCATTTTTGGAAGTCATTTCAGAAAGGTCTTGGTACTCAATTTAATCTTAGTATAACATTTCATCCACAGACGGATGGATAGGTAGAGCGTACTATTCAGACCTTAGAGGATATGTTAAGAGCTTGTGTGATCCATTTCAAGGGTAGTTGGGATGATCACCATCCTCTTATTGAGTTTTCCTACAATAATAGCTACCATTCCAGCATTCAGATGGCCCCTTATGAGGCTTTATATGGGTGTAGATATAGATATCCTCTTGGTTGGTTTGAAGTAGGTGAAGCAGCTTTGACAGGGCGAAAGTCAATCCATTATGTTATGGAGAAAGTGCAACTCATTAGAGATAGACTTAAGACAGCCCAAAGTCGTCAGAAATCTTATGCAGATGTAAGGAGATGGGAACTACAACTCCAAGTTGATCATTGGGATTTACTGAAAGTCTCACCTATGAAAGGGGCGATGAGATGTGGAAAAAAGGGGAAGCTCAGTCCTAGATATGTAGGCCCTTATAAGATCTTGAAAAGGGTTGGCAAGGTGGCATATTAGTTAGAGTTGCCAGCAAAATTAGTAGTTGTGCATCCGGTCTTCCACATCTCACTCTTAAAGAAGTGTGTGGGTGACCCATCCTCTATAGTGCCATTAGAGAGTGTGGCGGTGAAAAATAGTCTTTCTTATGAGGATGTACCAGTTGAAATTCTTAACCGTCAGGTCAGAAGGTTGAGAAACAAAAAAGTCGCTTCACTCAAGGTTTTGTGGAGGAGTCAGTCCGTGGAGGGAAAATACTTGGGAAGCAGAAGCAGCCATGAAAGTCAAGTATCCTCACATCTTTCCTTCTGATTCCGCTCCATCTTGAGGTAATAGTTCCTCTTCGATTTACCAGTCATTCATGCGTGAACTCAGTCAACGAATCATGTTTCCTCAGTCAGTGCTTGCATTTTCAGCGTATTTGCATGTACTCGAGACTCAATTCAGACAGAAAATCAGTTCTCAGTGTTTTGTAGTGGGGTTTGCATCTCTCTCCCTCTATTTCAGCTAGTTCAGTGTTCATTCAAGGACGAATGCTCCCAAGGGGGATATATTGTAACACCCCGTGGCCAAAATAGACAAAAAATTAGTTTTTTTCAAAAAACAAATTGTAGGTGCAACAAACGGTGGCATCGACAGTCCGTTGGACAGATGACGGTCCATCCTGTACTACCATCGATGGGATTAGAAACTCCCAAAAACTCATCTGGGGAAAAATTGGCTAAGTCTTGACCGATGGACAGACCGACGGTCCGTAGGTCAGACGATGGTCCGTAATCCGTGACAGTCGATCGAGACCCCCATTAACCCACTCTCCGACAAGAGCTACAGATGACCAGCACAGTCTATAGGTGGACCTACGGTCTGTAGGTACGACCGTAGGTGGACAATTTGCATACAGTTAAGGTGAAATGCAGTTGCATCAACTTGAAATAGTCATAATTCTTAGCAAAAAATAAATTTGGTATAGACAATTGAATTAGCTTTCTATAGCCACCTACCTTGCTGAAGTCGAACTTCCGAGTAAAAAGTTATGCCCATTTTAGTAATGGTCTGTCGAACAGGCCCAGTCGACGGACCCAACGACGGGGCGTCGATCAGACGATGGACCGCCAGTCCTGGCCGTCGTTTGGTCGGACTGCACCTTTCTTAGGGGTATTTTGGACCTTTCCCACTTCGTTGAAACCCTAAGTTATGTTGTTTTAACGCTGAATCATCATATTTTAGTCAGTTTAAGCTTAGAAACATAACTAAAACATATCTTAGCCAAATCATTAAATCAAAAAGTTAGAAAATTAGAAGTAAGAAAGGAGAAAAAGCTCAAGAACCCTAGTTCAAGAACAAAACAAGTTTCCAGCAGTTTCAGCCCTAAAATTAAGTGTTTCTCAGTGAATTACATCACCAGGTATGTGGGATTTCACTAGTGGGTTCCTTTCACCCATTGAGTCCCTAGCTTTCAGTCAAATTTTTTATTCCCATATCATGATTTGATCTAGGGTTTATAGAACTTCAACAAACTTTATGAATTTATTAGTTTTTTGTTCCAAATCAGATTATCATGTTATTACTCATATTATCGCATGAATTTCAGAACCCTAACTATGTATTTCTTTAGTTCTTGAATTACATGCCTTAGTTATAAATGCATAATTACCAGATTAATTATTGCATTCTCAGTTTGCATGTTCAGTTTTGAGCTATTCAGTATTTACAGAAACTCAGGCATAATCAGTAGATTTACAGAATTCATTGGGAGTAGCACAATACCGAGTAGGACTAGGGTTCAGCGTACCAATAAGTCCCACAACTACTAGTCAAGTAGGTTGGAAGCCCCCTCCATGGGCAATTAGTTTAGTGATCACGCCAACATGTCTTTATACCTTTGGTAGGGTATATTGGGTCCTCTCGATTGGGCGTATACATCGGACTCCACGTTTCGGTCATGTGGTTTTATTATCGGTTATAAGTAGCTCCCACAGTTCAATCAGACTCTCTGCATTGACCATTTATCAGTATATTCAGTATTTAGTTTCAGCACATTATAAAATGGTCATTGCAACCAGTTAGCTCAGAATTTAGTGTATCATGTTAGATTAGTATACTTGCTTTTATGCTTGTTCAGTTATGTTTTATTTCAGCTTTACTCTATCCTACATGGTCAGTACCTTTTGAAGTACTGACGCATACGTGCGCTACATATTCTCGTGATGTAGGTTTAGGTTCTCATCATCCAGACACGCATAGATCGATTTTCCGATCTCCAGTTCAGCAGATTGAGGGGTGAATCCTCATTCTCCGAGGACAATAGTAATGAGTTTCATTTCAGTCTTTAGTCATTTAATTTTAGTTTTTGCTAGATTTAGCTAGGGCTTGTCCCAATATTTCTAGTCCAGTTTAGAGGCTTATTTCTGACATAGTTAGATTTAGCTTAGTATTGAGTTAATATTTCCTTTGTATTAAACTCATCGTTTTCAAATATATCAATTATAGAATATGAGTATTTCCCATCTTTTCAGATTTAATTATGATTTAGCTTCCGCATCAGTTTATTATCTTTAGTATGCTCATGATCATGGCAGCAGGGTTAGCTTGGGATCACTTGTGGTCCTAGGTTCCGTGTCAGCGTCTCGAGGGTAGCTCGGTGCGTGACATTAAATTTGTAGTTGTTTATTACAAATGTTTTAGCTAGGCACTTAGAAACAACAAATTAAACATACAGTATACTTATTTAATATCGATGTAGATACATTATTTCCAATATGAGACTGATTTTCAAGGACAATTTTTAAGTAATAATGAAAATTAATTATCATAACAAGAAGTGTGTGTGATCATAGAGTGATGTATCAGATATGTTGTAATGTACTTGATACAAATGTAATTGTGTATCAGATACATAACAATAGAAGTATCTGATACATGACTAATTTAGATACTCTTTCTTTATCATAGACATTCTATTGTGTCTATCCATATCATTAAGATTTCTTAGTAAAAAATTACTCACATATACTCTTATAATATCATTGACGAATATATAATTTATAAAAAAGAAACCTTAAAGATATGGAACAACACTAATATATGTAGCTTGGGAATACATAAGCTTACCAAAAGGTGTTGGAGTTCTGAATTTCATCAATTTAATGATATGGAACCACACTAATATATGTAAGTTACTATGGGCACTGATTAACAGTAAGGAGAAAACGTAGATTTATTTGTTGAAAAAATAAGGTTTTTATCTTTTTTTATCACTTAGCCATTCTTTATTTATACTTAAAAAGTAAAGTGCCCTTATTTTTCCGAGCGTCTTTAATTTGTTACATGACAGGCTTTTTCTTCTTAATAAGTCCTATAAGGATTCTCACGTTGTTCCATGACAAATTTTGCTAACATTCAGCAGCTCCGGCAAGTCAACAAGATCTCTTTACTTTGTTGTCCCCAATATCTTTGTCATATAGTCTTCGTTACAGTCGGCGCGATTATTATCCGGAAAACTTACAGACTTTTTTAAAGCTGGATAACACTCAACAAGAGTTGGCATTGGTGTCACAATTAGAACAAGTAGTATTGCAACAATTGTTAGGGGACTCAACATATTTGCCATATTATTTTAAAGAATTTTTCAGATAAGAAATATTGGAATGGATCACCACCATGTTTTTCACTCAATTTTATGCCGGTGTCATTAGGTACACTTTACCTTCAATAAATAATGGAAAATGTACTAATGACAATTTATTATTTAAACAATTATTTCAACGTCTTCTTCCAAGTATTAGTATTAGGCTAACGTCCTCATCAATTAAGTATTCATAATGGAACATGAAATAATGAAAAATAATTATTAAAATAGTATAAATACAATGCTTTACCACTTTAAAAAAAGTTTTAAAATGAAAAATAAGAAGATAAATAAGACAAGTGTGTGATGTAAATATACCATATAGTAAATTGGTCTTTTGAGGTCTTTTAATAAAGAATTGAGACTTTAATTTATTAATTGAACTAATTGTGAGAATTTCTATGCGCATTATATATGATTTCTATCGGATTTACATCTTGTTTATATTATATATTCTTGGCATAGTATATAATTAAATTTTTTTTTTAAAAAAAACATAATAGTAAATGACGATTTTATAACAATTTTGTCTAGTAGTATGTAAAAGCTATTTCAAAGGACCAAAAAGACTAACAAGATTTTGCTAAAGCCTGAAGAATAATCTTGAGTAAAAGAAAAAGGGAACTTTTGGAAGAAATTGAGTCAAACCACAAAAGGTGATTAAGTTGATTGAGGAAGCATACCGAACCTAGCTACCCATGGACAGGTGAAGCTACGATCTCTAGAAAGGCTTTAGTAGTTTGGGAGAAGATATGCTTTCCAAAAGGTGTTGGAGCTCTGGATTTCATTAATTCTCGTTTACTACATAAAAGACCTAGATTTATGATCACAATGGAGGTGGCCAAGCTTCGTGGATACTAACAGAGATATTCAATATGAAAAATATTGGACAATGTATATAAATCGTCATCAATTGATAAGAAGTGACATGTTTATGATAAAAAAAAAATATACACAATGTTATGAAGGCAACTTATACATGTCCCCTGGAGAGGTATGGTACGTCACAATTAATGTGGCATGCCCCACACAAACTTTCATCCTATGGATAGCACTATTAGGAACAACGAGGACCAAAGAATTGCTTTTAAAATGGAACATGACAGTGAATATCAAATGTGTATTTGTTTATCATAGTGAAACATTGTAATTCTTTATACCACATGTTCTTTGACTGTAATTACTCTCACTATACTTTGTATATGTCATTGATGATTCATAAAATAGTCAGTTAATTACCAAAAAGAGAAAAAAAAAAAAAGGAATAAGGAGAGCACTTAACAATTATATTAAGCCAAGTGGTAAGATAATAAAACAATAATATTACAAATTTAAAACATATGAGTCGTTGTCTTATAGGCGCAATGAAATGGAAAAACATATAAAATCCCGGTGTAGATCATATGCAGCTTGCATATCATGTATTATTTATATGCTCTAATATGCATGAAGTTGTACCGATATTATATAAAAATCAAATATGAAAAGGATATTTAAATACAAATGTCCACACCTTATGCAGGTGTAGTAAAACAGGAAAGATTCAAATGTTTGAGGTTTCATTACTACAACCAAACAAAGATTAAATACAATACGGTTTGTGTATATAGATTCTGAGGGGAGGAGGTTGGGAGTAATTTAGACGCTTGGTTGTTAAATTGGAAAGGTGAAGTTGATCGACCACGGTCAATAATGTGTCGAAATGTCCTTAAATTAGTTTTTTGAATATTCCAATAAGTTAGAGACATATTTTTAGCTGTGTAATTCATGTTTTGAATGGGAAATTGGGAATTTCAATCTCAAAATTAACTATAATGGATAATTACATTTTTAATGTAGATCCGTTGACAAACATCAATGAAATTTGATATTTGAGACGTCATCAGAAATCTAATATAGAAGAACGAGTAGTGGGTGTTTCCTAATCGTGAATCAAGAATCGCTATTTCAGTTATTCGAGTGCACTACTTGGTGGATCCACAACTCTATGCTTCTTCAATTTAATAGACATTGGGAACACCTGATATTGAAGTTGCATGGTAATCCAACAAATAAAATATAAAGACGGTCGACCAACACTAGATTAATCAAATATAGACTATTTGTTAACTGTTCATGCCTCTTTGGACTTCAAGAAATTCATATAACCAAAAATTACGATAAAATTGAAGGAGGAGAGGAGATTGAAAATTAGAATTATCTAGCTAGGTATGATGATAATATAAATGAAGTTTATCATTATGCGTGTAAGGGAAAGGACATTCGTTTAATTTGGTATTATATTGACCTAACCAAGAGTAGGTAATTGGTGTAAAAAATTACTCTATGTCTTCCTACTTGAGGTAGCTTTCAATATATGTTTGCTTCTAAAAGTTGAATCATCCATTTTTATAATTTAATATAATTCAATGTTCTCCTCAAAGGAAATTGTTAAGCTAAATTTCCCATTCTTGAGGACCAATATATCGGAGATTAAGCTTTCCCTTCTTATCAGATCTCATATCACTCTTTGTGGATGAAACCTTCAAGTACACCAATTATCCACCTCAAACTCCAAGTCTCTTCTCTTAACATAAGTGTCGAAATTCTGACGACTTGCGTTGTTCTCAACCTTTATTGAATGATATTCACTTTCTCCATAGCTTGGTGAACTATCTTTTCTCCGATCAACCCAGCTTCACCAACCTCAAATCATTCAAATAATTTGAACATTATGCACCAAAGTATAAAGGAAGAAGAAGACACATAAACTTATATTTGTTTATTAAAACTTTAATAGCTAGGTACTTAAACACACACACGCACGCACGCACTCACACGCACATACGCGCGCGCACACACGCACACGTTGCCTATAGGGAGGTACAATCTTTCCAAATTTGGAGAATGATTTCCAAGGAAATTATTTTGTCCATGGCATATCAGGAGGCGGGAGATTTCGGAAGGCATACCACAGTGTCATTATTTTGAAATGTAATTCAAATATAATATGCGAGTGACATACAATTATGATGACTACATAGTAATAAAGTAATACAAATTTGTTGCCTTTAAAATTTAGAATGAAATACAAATTGAGCACAATAAATACTCATTCAAATTGAAAAGTTAGACCATACAATACAACGCATGATTCTATATCATTAGGAAGAATACGAATTCAAATGTAAATGCAAACTAGGTTGCATAAAAAGTGATATTTAAAATACGAAACAAGCCAAATAAAATACAAAATCTATCGTACTAATGCAACTAGGATGAATAACTATGTAATGAATACATAAATAAACTGTATTTTGGTTATTTAGAATTGAAAAATCAATACATAATCAAATCTAACCACACACTATCTGCTACACAAAGTGATATAAAAATAAAAAAATGAGCAAAATAAAATACAAAATGTGTTTTACAGATGCAATTGGATGACTACTTATATAATTGAATACATAAATAAATCGTTTTTGTTATTTAGAATTGAGAATGAATACAAAAATAAATATAAATAAAAAAACTTGATGGTATACAATTAGAATGAATATGAAATCAAATCAAACAATTATTGTAAATACGAAATAAGAAAAATAAAATAAAAAGTTATTTTTACCTATGCAATATGAGTAATACCTAAATAATGAATACATAAATACAATATATTTTTGTTATTTAGAATTGAGAATAATGGAAAGTTAAGAACTTCAATCCGATAATTGATACATAAAGTTCCATGGATTTAAAAAGAGTCTTTTATCAAAACCATCCTTAGAGCAACGTCGGATATCTAGAACCCGACAGTGAAACCGTCCATGTCCGATAAGATTAGAGTTGTGAAGAAGTTCCGACTCCTGATCAGACATAAGAGAAACAAAAGTCGGATATTATAACCCAATTTGCAGAAAGAATTGCCAGATGTTGAAATCGTACAAGTGGAAAAAATTCTTAAAGAAATATCAGAGATAACATTAGTGGAAAAATACAGAGAGTGGAGAGATTTGAGGTAAGAACCTAGAGAGAATATTAAAATATGGGGTCTGTTGTTTCATCAATTTGGTTAGGACAATCTTGGAGCGGCAGTGGTGCTACTTGTCAGATAGGCTCCCCTTGCAACGCTTAGGTACTAAAATATGAAACACAAGATCAATCTTGGCCTTGACAGGGAACTCCAATTTATATGCCCCCTCTCTAATAAGTCTGATGCACTTGAAATGACAAAACTATCGTTGTCCAAGCTTATAACACCTTGGCAGCCACATAGAAAGTTGTCGGTACGATTTTAGTTTTACAAAATCTCAATCTCACTAGAAACACTAGTTCAATAAAATGTTTATCTGCATACGTGATCGTCCTTGATTGAGATTTGAGCAAATTATTTTTCGAAAATTCTAGAATTATATCACTCAAAATGAAGTAGGCCTCCACCAATTAACTATCATTGCTTCCCTATATATATTGAGCGATAGATGGGGCTTCTATCCCATAAAACCCCTGAAACTGTGTCATTCAAGATGACATTTGGTACGAATTATTGTACCAGAATTCATCCCAAAGCAGCATGGTTACCCACTTAGTTGGAGAATCAGCAACATAACAACTAAGATATTGTTCAAGACACTTATTTAGGGCTTCCGACTGTCCATTAGTTTGGGAATGATATGAAGGACGCATAGCCAATTTTGAACCCTACAAATGATTTATTCTCGCCAAAAAAGAATGGAAGAATTCTGGGTCACAATCAGTGACAATAGAGCAAGGAGTGTCATGAACGCAAATTTCACCAACTTTGAATGGTTCAACGGTAGTAGCCGATTGTAGGGCTTATATGCCTTTGTTGCTAGGGCTTTTGGAGCGAAGCCATTGTGAAGATGATTGTGATGATGCATCCTTTCTCTTCTACACTTACACATGAACATGATTAGGATAATAAAGTTCTTTCACTTATATGGATTCTAGGTTGAACTAACAACCTAAAATGAATCAAGACATGATAAGACTAAGAATAGCTTGAAGATGGGCCTTATGGTTACTTCTTGTGTATTTGACTTGGTAAGATAAGACCAAGGTGTAGTAGCTTGAGGTTGAGCATGGCTCATTCATGGTAGCTTGAGGTGATGAATCTCATGGTAGCTTGGGAAGGAGGAAGTATGTTCTCCCATGTGTATCTTGGTCATGTGTTGCAAGGATGCATCTTCATAGTAGCTTGAGAATGGTGGTTCTCATGTTGGCTTGTGATTTAGTGATGAAACTCTCATAATTATATCTTGAAGTATCATGAATAGAGTGCCTTCATGATAACTTTACTTGGGTTTGACAAAGCCATATCATGGTAGCTTTAGGAGAAATATCTATACTCTCTTAATGGTAGCCTGATTTGCATGTAAGGTGCATTTCATGAAATATTTTGGGATTAGTTTCTCATGGTACCCTAGGTTTGAGGATTTATTCTCTCCTATGTATTAGCTTTCATCTACATGATTGGTTGCATGGTGGTTAGGATGGTTGTATACTTCCTTAGTTAGCTTGGTAAGTATGATGGTGTGCTTTCCATGGTAGTAGGTCTATTATGGTAGTGTGATGATCTTATAGACAAGATTGCGAGATAAGTTAACTTGGATTAGGTTAGTCTATATAAGTACTTATTATGGATGGTAGTATGAGATGTTATATATATGGCACACATATGACTTGAAACTACGTATGACATGACCCCTACATGATATATGCTTAGCTTGGATAGTGACAATAGTTGTATTCCAAACCATGATTGAATTAGGATGATAGTTCCTTGTCAATTATAAAGAAGGTTTAATAGCGACGCCTAACATGAAATGAAACAAGATAGGGTGACTTCAAGATATACTTAGTGTGAAGTAGAACGATATGCTTCACATGCATCACACAAGTGTTCTTTGAGGTGGGCTGGGGCATAATTCTCATATGATCTGATGAATTTAGGTCATATTTATGAAATGGATTATGATCAAGAATAAACAAATAGATGTACTTAGCTTTGGTAGTAGTATGGGATGCTACCTTAGCCTTGCACAAATTTACATGTAGGTGGCTTTTGATGTAGTTTATTCGAGTAAGGAGGAGAATGAGTTAATTATGATCTCTTATATGGTTTATGATGCTTTAATATTCTTATAATATTCATGTTATTGATACGCTCAAATTTACATCTTGAAACGAAGAAAAAGTGGTCGCATCAAGTAAAGAACCCAACTAGTGAGGTTTGGATCGTTCCCATGAGGATAATGGTTCAGACTTAACTTTATTCTATTATTACTTTTATTTACTCAAATATTTCCTGAAAACAAATAACCAAAGGGAGGTTTTTATTAATGGAAGAAATTAGATAAATTAAATTAAACAAGTCACAGGTTCAAGTATTGGAGTTTAATCAAGTAATGAGAGTAACTAGGGGGTAATTGTCCCCACAGGCTCCTAACTCGGTAATTTTAGCTATAACAATTCTTTCCTAGTATCTTGCATGCAAAGTGATAAGTTAGGTATCTCTAAATCCTTGGTTCAATATCTAGAGAATTTTACTCCGCACCTTGGTCCGGCTACGTGTGTTGCTTTACTAAACTTTATCTTTACCTCATATTCAGCATCATATTCGATATTTGACTAAGTTGTTACTTCTTACAAACCAACACTAGCCTATTAGATAGTATACACTAAATCTATGTTGAAATTCTTTTCCTATTATCTACCTCCTTGGTCCGACTAGTACGAAAAGGCGAGTTCTAACATTGGCCATCCGTTAAAAAGACTTGTAAGCGAAAGAATTATCAACACATGCAAGACACTATTTTAGAATTGTTATTTTAGCTAGGTTTTACCTTGTTATTTACCCATGGTTCCCACAACCCTAGTTATGGAGTTTAGTTACCCATGCTAATAATATCATTTTTCATAATAATAATGTAAGAATTCATGCACTTTATTTGATGAGAATAAACAAAATCTAGAATTTTACTTGAACAAATCACAAAACACCAATAATCAATTCCGGGAAAGTAATATCAAATCCCAAAATTGAAAGTTCAATACTAAGACAATAAAACTGAAAATTATCCAAGAGTCTAACTCCAAAAATGAGGTTTTTCAGACTATTTATAAGAAACAAAACCTAATAAAAGAGGGAAATCTATTTAAGGAAAAATCTGCCCAAAACACATTTGAGTCGACGACCCTCATAACGGACCGTCGTGTTCTTTCGTCGATCCATATTTAGCTTTTTTTCTATTACTGTTCTTCATCAACTCTCGGTTACCCTCGCCGGACATGTGTGACGGACCGTTGCAAGCACGACGGTCCGTCAATAGGCATCATTCCACGTCACTTAGAATCTTCTAAAGTTAGGTACTGAGACTACTCTCTATTAGCATTGACGAATGTGTAGGACGGACTGTCATGGCTATGACAGTCCATCGTGAGCTTCCGTAGTCCCACACTTGCTCAGAATTCCCCAACTTCCTTCAGCAACCATTATATTCTCACGACGGTTGATAGGCTCAAATTTACTTCTCAAAACAAAGTAAAAGCAGTCGCATCAAGTAAAGAACCCAACTAGTGAGGTTGAGATCATTCCCACGAGGAAAATGGTTCAAACTTAACTTTATTCTATTATTACTTATATTTAGTCGATTATTTCCCGAAAAGAAATAACTAGAGGGGTTTTTAATTAATGGAAGTAATTAGCTAAATTAATGTAAACAAGTGACAAGTTCAAGTATTTGAGTTTAATCAAGTAATGAGAGAAACTAGGGCGTAAGTGTTCCCCATAGTCTCCTAACTAGGTAATTTTGGCTGTGACAATCATTTCCTAGTATCTTGCATGCAAAGTGATAATTTAGGTATCTCTAAATCCTTTGTCCGACATCTAGAGAATTTCACTCCGCACCTTGGTCCGGCTACGTGTGTTGCTTTCCTAAACCTTATCTTTACCTCATATTAAGCATCATATTCGATATTTGACTAAGTTGTTACTTTGTAACAACCGACACTAGCCCATTAGATAATATACACTAAATCTATTTGATAATTCTTACCTATTATCTACCTCCTTGTTCCGGAAAGTATCAATAAGGCGATTTCAAACGTTGGACATCCGTTAAAAAGACTTCTATGAGAAAGAATTATCAATACATGCAAGACACTATTCTAGAATCGTTATTTTAGCTAGGTTTTACCTTGTTATTTACCCATGGTTCCCACAACCCTAGTTATGGAGTTTAGTTACCCATTCTAGTAAAGACACAAGTCATAATAATAATGTAATAATTCATGCACTTACATTGATGAGAATGAACAAAGTCCAGAAATTTACTTGAATAAATCATAAAACAAGAATAATCAATTCCGGAAAAGTAATATCAAATATTGAAAGTTCAATACAAACCCCAAAAATGATGTTTTTTGGACTATTTATAAGGAACAAAATCTAATAAAAGAGGGAAATGTATTCAAGGAAAAATCTATCCAAAACGCGTCTGAGTCGTTGACCCTCGTGACGGACTATCGTGGACACAACAAACCTTCGTTGTCTTCCGTCGCTCCATACTTAGCTCCTTTTATGCTACTTTTCTTCATCAGATCTCTGTTACCCTCGACGGACAGGTGTGACAGACCGTTTCAACTACGACGGTCCGTCGATTGGCCTCATTCCATGACACATAGAATCTTCTGAAGTTGGGTACTGGTAATACTCTCTGTTAGTAATGACGAATGTGCAGGACGGATAGTCGTGGCCATGACAGTCTATCGTGATCTTCCGTAGTCCCACACTTGCTCAGAATTCCCCAACTTCCTTCGGCAGCCATTATCTTCTCACGACTGCTAATACGCTCAAATTTACTTCTCAAAACGAAGTAAAAGCGTTCACATAAAGTAAAGAACCCAACAAGTGAGGTTAGGATCGTTCCCACGAGGAAAATGGTTCAAACTTAACTTTATTCTACTATTAATTTTATTTAGTAAATTATTTCCTTAAACCAAATAACTAAGGGGGGGGGGTTTGATTAATGGAAGCAATTAAATAAATTAAAGTAAACAAGTGACAGGTTCAAGTATTGGAGTTTAATTAAGTAATGAGAGTAACTAGGGCGTAAGTGTTCCTCATACGCTCCTAACTCAGTAATTCTAGCTATAACAATTCTTTCCTAATATCTTGCATGCAAAGTGATAATTTAGGTATCTCTTAATCCTTGGTCTGGCATCTAGAGAATTTCACTACGCACCTTGGTCTGGCTACGTGTGTTGCTTTACCAAACTTTATCTTTACCTCATATTCAGCATCATATTCGATATTTGACTAAATTGTTACTTCGTACCAACCGACACTAGATTATTAGATAGTATACACTAAATCTATGTTGATAATTATTTTCCTATTATCTACCTCTTTGGTCCGGCAAGTATCAATAAGGCGAGTTCTAATGTTGGCCATCCGTTAAAAAGACTTCTAAGCGAAAGCATTATCAATACATGCAAGACACTATTCTAGAATCGTTATTTTCGCTAGGTTTTACCTTGTTATTTACACATGGTTCCCACAACCCTAGTTATGGAGTTTAGTTACCCATGCTAATAATCACACAATTCATAATAATAATGTAAGAATTCATGCATTTACTTTGATGAGAATGAACAAAATCCAGAAATTTACTTCAATAAATCACAAAACACGAGTAATTCATTTTGGAAAAATAATATCAGATCCCAAAATTGAAAGTTCAATACGAAGACAATAAAATTGAACATTATCAAAGAGACTAACCCCAAAAATGAGGTTTTTCGTACTATTTATTAGATACAAAACTGAATAAAAGAGGGAAATCTATTGAAGGAAAAATCTGTCCAATACGTATCTGAGTCGATGACCCTCGTGACGGACCGTCGTGGTCTTCTATCGCTCCATACCTAGATATTTTTCTGTTGCTTTTTTTCATCAACTCTCTGTTACCCTCGACGGACAAGTGTGACGGACCGTTGCAAGCATGACGGTACATCGAGGGGCTTTGTTCCACGACACTTTGAATCTTCTGAAGTTGGGTACTAGGACTACTCTTTGTTAGCATTGACGAATGTGCAGGACGGACCGTCGTGGCTATGACGATTTGTCGTGATCTTCCGTAGTCCCACACTTGGTCAGAATTCCCGAACTTCCTTCAGCATCCATTATGTTCTCACGACGGTTGACTCCTATGGACCGTCACAGTCACGACGGACCGTCGTGGGTTCCGTAGGTGGTCACTTTTACAATTTCAGCTCGAAATCTCGGCGTTCTCTTGTGGACAAATTTCCTGGAAATAAATAGAAAACTACAACAAAAATAAATACAAAAAGGCTTTAGACACACACTAAACTTAAGGAAAAGGCGTTGAAAGTACCGTGAAACCACGGTACATAAGTTACGCTTATGTTCTTATCTCTTTTAATTATGTCTATTATTGACTAACCCTTTTAGATATCTTATGTTGGTATGATAATTTCCATACTTAATTATTACATATTGTATTAACACATATTGCCAACATGTTGTCCATGTAGGGTCTTGAGAAGATTGGGTTGCTTGAAGAGTAGAGTATCAAAGGGTTCAAAGAAGTGAAGATTGGTGAGTCCTCATAGCATTCAAGGATACCACCCCTATGTTCTTTTATATCAGTTCCTAATGTTTTGACTTTGATGGGTTTTACCGAAGACTATTGTATTCATGTTGTCATATATGGTTTTGATACATATTTTACACGTTTTTTGAAATGACTTCTGTTTTATGTTTTCAAAGAAATATTTTAATTTCGACTACTTTTCATATAAATTTAAAATAAATGATGTCTAAAGGATTGCACAATACCTCAGAGATGTCAAATACGTCGTGTGATAACCTAAGAATGCCCTAACTTCTAGGGTTTACATGCGGCTCGTAACAGTCATCCCTCGATGTTCAACCTCTGAACTCCTCAATTTAGACTTTGAAAGTCAAAACTCTTCTTTTTGAAAACTTTAATAACTCATATAACACAAGTGAAGCTCTAGTTCATCCTAGTCATTTTGAGGGTTGTAACATTCAAAAAAACATGGAAAACATTCGTCCTCGAATGACACTAAAACACTTTCAAGGACTCAATGATTCACTAGAAGCCCACAATATATAACATTGTTGTAAATACACAAAACTTACAAGGAAACATCAACTTCAGATAAAAGTCATCTACATCATCACGCAACTCAAGCAAGTAGAAACACATCTACCACCACGTTATGCATCACACCATGCTCATTTAGACATCACTTACCACATCATGCAATTTCTCCTCAAAGAACATTCTTGCAACATATTCAAGAAGGAACATTTAAAGCAGTTTTCTAATAA
The DNA here is from genome assembly GCA_027705065.1 of Solanum peruvianum. Lineage (NCBI taxonomy): Eukaryota > Viridiplantae > Streptophyta > Magnoliopsida > Solanales > Solanaceae > Solanum > Solanum peruvianum. The sequence continues at coordinate 39,667,953 of JAKWJD010001764.1, forward strand.
AGGCTCTAAATGCATCTTTTAACTAACATATTAGACAGGCTAAAAATTTCACCTCATGAAGCAAACAGAAAATCAACACTAAATGCACATGAACATGAGGAAATACAATGTATGCAAACTCATTTTCTAAATTAACAAGAATTCAACCAAAACATGCATATCATAGGGAGAATATTTTGAAACTCATTTTCACAAAAACACCATAGCATGAACAAAGATACTAAGAAATCATAGTATTTATGCTTCAGTAGGCACTAAGGAAAATATAATGATATCTCACTCCCGATACCCTTACTACTCAACATACTCCCCCACTTGGGAGAAACACATCTAATGTCAACATGAACAAACTATAAGAATTTTAATCGAGAAACCATAAACCTTACCATCACCATTCTCACCCAACACATTGATTCACTAAACCTCTGAAATAACAACATCAATCAAGCCTATCTCTTGAACACCAAAGACTCTCAAAAGCCTCATCATCTAGTCACACATCCCCTACTAGAAAAAACTCAAACTAGCTGTTTCAAACATCTCTTTAAACCTACCTCAAAAAAAGAAATCATCCAAGTCGGGTTCTACCACCAATACTCACTATTACTAGTAACTCATCCAATCAACGATCATTTTCACAACCTTCTATATCCCATCAATCAAGTCCCACATAACCTTTTCTCTCCCTCAACCCTGCAACACAACCCTTACAATAGACATCCCCACTCAAAATACCATCACATAAGGAACAAGGGAAATACATCATAGAAAAAAACTCTTAGGCAAGACTTGAAGAATGAAAAAGTGAAACATTCTTAACAAAAAAATTCTAAGGCAAGACTTGAAGAATGAAAAAATGAAACTTTCTTAGCACCCAATAACCTCCTTAATAATGTAGTGCACTTCACATTATAAACAAGACTCTATTTGATGTGGTTTTGGGACAACCTAAGACCATTCAATAATCTTATGCTCTGATACAAAGTTTGTCACAACCCAATAGCACCCCGTAGTCGTAATTGGCGTATTCGACCTCTTAGAGGTCTCATACATGCCATATGGATTATTCATTGAATATGATACTTAAAAATATAGAATAATTTAAAACTTTCTTCATACGCGAAGAGTACTTCCATTTAATAGCAGGCTAAAAATTGTAAAACATATAACTTTACAACATGTATGTCTCATAAACCATCTATTACTTAAGAGTACAACAATGGAACTAAGACAATACAAAACTTAAAGAAAGGCTAAACAATATAAAGGAACAGTTAGGGTATTTTCTTCTAATTTATAAGGACTCACCAAGTCTTCATCTTCAACCACTTAGAAACCTAGTCAACCTCCATAGCATACATATCTCCAATCCCTACAATATAGTTAAAAGGGAAGGGGTTAGCACATCTAAATAGTAATACGGAAACCATTAAAAACAATGCAAAAAAGGAACATATAGTATAGAAACATGCTTTTACCACAAATTGGTAAAAGCCTTCATCATAAGAACTTAAGAAAATTAATCAAGTCAACAATCACCTATTAAGCTAACATAAACATATAACACTTAATTCCATATTCAACAAGTAAGACTTTTCATTATTTAGACGGACTACCTAAGGTCACTCTAAGACCCACCTAAGTAAGACATGAAGAGACCACCCATACACCTTCTTCAAGCACACCTAAGTGTTCCTCGAAGACACCCTAGATAAGAACATTTATATTCAACATACTTTCACCCAGTGAACATTATTCATTTGAGACAGTTAAGAGACAACTAAACATATAGGGGACTGCACATAGTGGTCTTAGAAGACCTAGGGAACACAATTTAGTACCTTAAAAGACTTCTCGTACCATGTGTAGATAGTGTCCCATTACACTACCCATACTTTGTAGAACCTATCCAATTTCTAGAGTGCACATCCCATATGATGAGAATTGGCATTAACCAACATAGACCGTACTATCTAGATGTGGAATCCAGTGTCATCAAAACCCCACGTCGTGGAAGGTGTTCTACTTTCAAAAGGTACAACTAGGACACATCTTGTGTAGGCACATGGTTTAAGGGATATAAAAATGTTTGTTGGTACTCTAATCTCATACTCAATTAGAGATAATATTTTAAGCACATCAACTCTGTGTTTTGCCTTGGTTCTCATAAAGTAAGTTCATTTATATAAGTATATTAGAGAAGGTACCATCACTAAGCCCTATCGACTCATAATATCATTTCCAAGAAGGGGTTTGCAAGGGCGGTCGATCAAGGTTAATTTGGATAACTCTTATGACATTCTTTGAGTTGGTTTCATTCAGTTCCTGACAACCTACCTCTAAGTCCATCATTCCACTCATGAAAGAGGTACTATTTCGGTCTACCACTGAAGGATTCTTTATTAACCTTACTCTCATATTCAAGGTTTCACATTCTTAACCTTCTTTTCATATTCAAGGTTTCACATTAGTCATTCATATAAAGGTACCTAGTTTAGGTCTAGCGATCATATACTTTCATTAATTCATACATACATGACTAGGGTGCATAAGCCTAAAAAGTAAAGAGATAACAATCGAGAAACATTTATGTATCAAGTACGAACAACTAGGTCTACCTAATCAAGAGACCATATTAACATACATAGACTCTTCATAGTCTTTCATCATCACATACCAACATTTATAGGAACATGCTTTCATTCACAATATCACACTGCTTTATACAAGATAACCTAAAGATCACATGAATACCTTAACATTATGAACGTTAAACAAGATCACACACATATATCACATAATAATTTCACTTTATACATTCATGTATAACACCTTGCACATAGTCACACTACATTATATAACTAACTTCACATTATAGTTTCATATACACACTAAAGTGATACTATAACAATTATATAATAGTGTCGACAAGACAATGATCAAAATAAGAAGAAGAAGGAAACACCACCACCATAAGTGGACCATACAACAGAAGAGAAAATCTATAGGAAGTCTACATTATTACTAAGGGAATTAGGTCAAACCCGATGACAATAGCCAAGATCACCATTCCTTAACATCTCCAACAATTCACAATATAATTTCATAGGTTTCCATAAAAATAAAAATAATACATAAACTAAACTCAACTCTATCAATATAACATCATAAGCAAGAAACCCACTTCATAACCCAAATTTAGGGATTTTAGCAGAAGAAGGGTCCATGAAGATTTTCAATGTAAAACATAAATTTAACATCAATTATTCATTTCTAATTACTTGAAATAATTTCTCGGAGGTCTTATACAAGCCCATAATTATCATTCATCGCATTGACATAGTAAATTTAGCAAAAAATTTCAAACTATTCATAGTACATCATATGCTAGAAATTTCACTTCACACACACACACACACACACACACACACACACACACACACACACACATATATATATATATATATATATATACGGAACATAAGTCATAATACATATTTAGACCCTAAGTCTACTTGCCATTTTAGACTCAACAACTTTAAAATACATTTGGGACACGACCCTTAGAACATAAGACATAACTATATAATATTTAATAAACTTTACATTAAGACATAAGTAGGGAATTCTTGGAACTTAAGGACCCCTTTCCTTGAGCTTGCAGATCAAATATCAGGCTCCTCAATCATAGACATACTTTAAGAATACATAACCTACACTTTGTGTAAAAAGAATAGAAGAATGGTATTAGTACAAGAATTCACTAAGTATGGCAACCTTGCCAAAACATGCATTTAACAGGGTCTTTTCTTGAAATTATATTTCATGCCTTTTTGAGCAAATCTTTAAAAAACTTTTACACAATAACATTTATATCATTCATAAAATTCATATAAACACATTCAAAGGTCAAACATCTCATAAGATCACATATAGGATTTATGACATTTTTGAAGCCACTTTACAGTAAGTTATTCCTACTTAAGAGTGAACATTTTTTTCTTTTATTTGTTAACCTCCCTAGTAACCATCTAGTGATACTTGGTGCAATGAATAACCTTAAGGACACAAAGAAACATACATATAAACTACGTAAGCCAACACATATCATTATTATACATAATATATCAAAGACACATTTAAGTGAAGATCACATTGGCTTTATAGTAAGCTAGTTCAAGTTGTAAATATTTATTTTCACGTCCATCATTATAAGAACTTGTCCATGACCCCAATATTTGTCTACTAGTTCAATGAAAATATGGAGCCCCATAACCCCAAACATTCTTAGTAAACCCTTCATGAAACCACAAATCTTAACATTCAATTCATACATCAACAAGTAAGTGAAGACAACTTCATTCATGTCAATACAAGACTTTCATCATATAGTCATTTAGACCAACATAGTGCATATAAAGATAATACCACATTATATAGGTTCATACCATGCACAACTTCATAACAAGTATACCAGTACTACAAAGTCATGCATATGGACATAAACATAATCATACATATTAGGTAACCTTCCTAGGACTTCCAAAGGAGATACTTGTGCAATGTCTAGATGGGTTCATTTCTTCCACCTTTCCTAAGTAACTTACCTTAGGTCCTCCTAATTACTATCCTATTTATTTACTACCATTGTCTATTTTACATTAGGGAAATTATACCCTTAACCGACACTAAGACCATGGGTTCTAAACATGGATTTAGTGTCATCCCCTCACACCAAAAAGAGTACCATTGTCTATTTTACATTAGGGAAATTATACCCTTAACCGACACTAAGACCATGGGTTCTAAACATGGATTTAGTGTCATCCCCTCACACCAAAAAGAGGGCATCTTACATGCCAAGGTAAGATATGAGTAACATCCTTGCATCTTAGGTGATATCACTTACTAGATCCTACGTTGGAAGAATAGTTATGGAACTTGGGGGTACATGTCAAAACCCTTGTCATGCCAAGATTAGGCATTGTAGTTATTCACTTATGGAAATATAACTCTAACACCCTTTTGGGTCATGACGCTATCCACCCCATGAGATTTATGGTGACCTACCTACCTACCATAGGAAGGGACACACACTCATATTCAAGTTCAGTCGGTGCTAAGCTAAGTTCGTTTTATTGAAAAGCCATTATTACATTACTTTTATAAAAATATAGTTTTAGGAGATTCATCCCCTCATATTCTTAGCTCATAGGTCATAGATGAAAGTTCATCAAGCTAAATCATGTGAGGAGATCCTTTCACATGGACATAGCATATGTATTAGCACTATATAGTAAAGTATACACTTGAGCACAACTTTTAAGGCTCCTATATTTACTAGATCATCATTCATGTGTGTGTGTATACTTATATGTGAGCAAATCTTTCACATAAAAACTTAAGTCACACATGTTCATACATCAATGCATCAGTCTATATGTGTACCTATATGAGAAATCCTTTTATATCAACACTCCAAGACACTATGCACATTAATACTTCATCATATCATATAGTTAACATCATAGCATATAAGGCATATTCATGATATGTTCATTAAATCCTATGCATGTCCTTAGAAGACCAACCTAGGAACTATCCCTTCAAGGTGAACATGTGCAATGCATAATAAAAGTCCCATACCCTTGCCTATGCTAGTACATCTATAAAGCCATCCGAGTGAATAATACAACATACAATATCATAGAATGGTTATCATAGCATAAGACCCATTTATTTAAGACTTACAACATTTTTACAGTAAGCTTAGGTCTTTATGTACTTATCTTAGATTTATGTCATATATAGCATTCTAAGACCTCATCATAGGAAATTTGTACATATAATTTTAACATAGCCATTTACATGCTCAAAACAATTGTGACATCACCTAGATTCACAACTAGAGAAGAAGACTAGGCACAAGTTAAACATAAGGTGATCATCATAACCACTCCTTCACGTAATCTTCAATTTTCCTTCAAGGACATGGTCAACACATATATAATGAAAATAAAGTAAACACCGCCACCATATGTGGACCATACCACATAATGTCATACAAGGCTTCATTAATATTGTATAGAAAGGTAGAGGAGAAAAGCATTCTTGATAATTTCTCACCCTTTGATCATCATTGATTAATAAACCTTGTTTATAAACAATACAAACATAGGGCAGTAGCTAAATGTACTTTAAGCATAGAAGAAACCATGTATAAGTCGTTTCAAGATCATGATACAACTAGTGTAAAATATTACCATTGTTTTAAAGAATAGACAGGCATAGATCATAAATCAATTTCCCTAGTCTTGTTTATCAATCAAGATTCATTAATAATGTACATTTATTGCAGTTGTCAAAAAAAGCATAACCCAAAACGAGATCCTGTTATCATTGCCAATAAACTCGACTTCACTATAAGTAAGCTTGACATTAGAAATTCATGGAAGAGGAACTTGCTTTGGTTTATAATATTAAAACTATCATTCATTCATTCATGTCACTTATTTCATCACTAATACACAATCTAGAAACTATACCTAAGTGTATTAACATACTTGAAATTTACTTTTATACAAGTAAGTACCAACGTTACAGTGATCACAAGTTACTATGGAATAGCTTAGGAACACATAGATCAATTAATACCAAGCCTTCTTTACTTCGATCATACCACATCTATATTCACAATTCAACCAAATTATAAGCCTAAGGCAGTAGCTACAAGAACCAGCACATAATCGATTTCCACTTTTATACCTTAAAAGGTCTATATTGCAGCGATCACTTGAAGGCATGTTTTTGACATGTTCAAATCTTCACATATCGATCTTCATGTATCTTTAAACATAAATTTAACATTAATTCACGTAAATAACAGTAGTTATAATCAATTCAACGTAATAGAATCATAATTCAATCGATAACAAGTCAAGATCATAGAGCACATGCAAGAACTAAATTGATTTTGAGAAGGAACATGGGTTCATCGTGCAATTGGATTAAGAATCACGTTCAAACCAATACATTAACATATATTCATCGTTACTTAACCATTAAAAATGTTTTGAGAAGGAAACCATGGCTAGATTTAAAGATTGATCATAATATCTTTACTGAAAACGCTGAGAATAACTCTCGAAGTGAAAGGTTACTTAGAGATGAACGATCACCATACCTTTATATACATGAATACATATAAATTTGATGATTTATCCATGGAAATCATAGCTCCATTCTGTTCTTGAGCTTCACCGATAATGGTGGTTTCTAGGGAGAATATTTTTTGGGTTAAAGGGATTTGGCTTTCATCGATTGGTCATTGGACAATTTTTGGGTTGATACCTTACAAAACTAAGTGTCCATTTATAAGACCTCACCAACGGGTCGTTGGTTGACAAACTGGCCTATGTTTCGTCCATCGATTGACATTGCCAAGGCAGTGTCTCGACCATCCTTGGATCCTTCTTGTGGGGCCTTTTACGCGGCCCATTAGAAGTCGTATCCGGACCTCCCACATGAGTCAAAACAAAAACTCGCAACTCGTCCTAACAGGCTAGGCCACATCAAGATACACATTGAGCGTCTTAAGGGCTATCTTTCGAACGCCTTGGACGTTCTTTGATGTTTGACCTCCAAACTTCGTGAAACTCCATATACCATATTTAATCATCATTTTAAGACTTTTTAATCTAATGACATACAAATATAATACATAGATACATGAGGCACATGGGCGACTAGTCGTCCAATGTCTTGGTCGTCCCTTGACGTTTGACTTCAAAATCACCTCAAACTTTACACATTACCTATAAACCATATTTTATGTCATTTTAGGACCTTATCTTCTTTAACAAAAACATGTAAGTCTCTCGAGACCCCAACTAATTTGGGATCTTACAATATCCCCCACTTGGGAACATTCATCCTCGAATGACACTTAGAATACTTTAACCACAACAAGTACTTTAATGCATCATAGGGAAGTTTTATAAAATTTACAACATCATCAAATAATGTTATCAGTCAATGCACACAAGAAGGAAAAATCATTACTCACTCACAATTAAATACATAAAAAACATAGGCTCTTATCATGTTCATAGGAGGAACATCCTTCTCCTAATCATAACATGATCATTACACTTCAATTTATTAAGAGCTCATCTTGCAACTATTCTTCAATTCACAATTAGGAAGATTTAAACAACACTCAAGAAGCAATTAGGTACTCATACTTTAATTCACATAGACTTGATCTAATTGCATCATCAAAGATCTTTACTAGTTTGACATAGTGCCATGAAGGTCATACTCAACCATACCATGTTTAGTGGTGTCCATGGAGGAATGTCCTTCTCCTCAACATACTTACATGTATCATGAGTTCACATCTAAGAAAAATACAAGGTCAATCTCCTCTTAAAACGAGAAAATCTCAACTTTTAAACCAAGGAATTCTTATGTTTCCTTCCTAGTGAAGTCAAAATGGTAAGTCACACTAAGTACATCACAACAAATAGGAAGTCATTTCACAAAATGGCAATTTCTAACATAGCAATAACCTTCACAGTAAGCATCTTTTGAGAAGAATCACACAAATCATAGGCACACAGACTAACACTTAGATAATATTTAATAAACTTTACATTAAGACATAAATAGGGAATCCTTGGAACTTAAGGACCCCTTTTGTTGAGCTTGGGAATCACATATCGAGCTCCTCAATCATAGACATCCTTTTAGCATCCATAACCTACACTTTGTGTAAAAAGTACAGAAGAATTGGATTAGTACAAGAATGCACTAAGTATGACAACTATGCAAAAACATGCATTTAAAAGGGATATTTTTTTGAAATCATACTTCATGCCTTTTTTGAGTAAATCTTTATAAAACCATTTAAAAATAAAATTTATATCATTCATATACTTCCTATAAATATATTCAAAGTCCAAACATCAGATAAGATCACATATAGGATTTATGACATTTTTGAAGCCACTTTATAGTAAATTATTCCATCGTAATAGTGAACATTACTTGTTTTTATTCATTTACATTACTAGTAACCCCTCTAGTAATACTTGGTGCAATGAATCAGCTTAAGGACACAAAGAAACATATCATATAAACGTACTATATCAACGACACATTTATGTAAAGATTATATTGGCTTCACAGTAAGATACTTCAAGTTGTACATATTTCTTTTCACATCCATCATTATAAGACCTTGTTCATGACCCCAATATTTGTTTACTAGTGCAATGAACATATGGAGCCCCATAACCCCATACATTCTTTGTAAACCTTCATGGGACCAAAAACCTTAAAAGTCAATTCATACATCAACAAGTAAGTCAAGACAACTTCATTCATGTCAATACAAGACTTTCATCATATAGTCATTTAGACCAACATAGTGCATATAAAGATAAGACCACATCATATAGGTTCATACCATGCACATCTTCATAACAAGTAGACCAATACTAAAAATTCATGCATATAGACATAAATATAATCATACATATTAGGTAACTTTCCTAGGACTTCCTAAGGAGCTAGTTGTGCAATATCTAGATGGTTCATTACTTCCACATATCCTATGTAACTTACCTTAGGTCCTTCTAGTTAGTATCCTATTTATTTACTACCATTGTCCATTTTACATTAAGGAAACTATAGCCTTAACAGACACTAAGACCATGGGTGCTAAACATGGAATTTGGTGTCATCCCCTCACACCAAAAAGAGGGCATCTTACTTGCTAACATAAGACATGAATAATATCCTGGCATCTTAGGTGATATCACTTGCTAGATCCTATGTTGGCAAGCATTGTTATGGAACTTGGGGGTACATGTGAAAAACCTTTTTATGCCAAGATTAGGCATTGTAGTTATTCACTTATGGAAACATAACTCTAACAACCTTTTGGGTCATGAAGCTATCCACCCCATGAGATTTATGGTGAACTACCTTCCTGCCATAGGAAGGACACACACTCATATTCAAGTTCAATCGATGCTAGGCTAAGTTCCATTCATTAAAAAGCCATTATTGCATTACTTTTATAAAATATAGTCTTAGGAGATTCATCCCCTCATATACTTAGCTCATAGATTATAGATGAGAGTTTATCAACCTTAATTATGTGAGAAGATCCTTTCACATGGACATAGCATATGTATTATCACTATCTAGTTTAGGATACAGTTGAGAACACCTTTCAAGATACCTCTATTGACTAGATCACCATTCATGTGTGTGTGTATACTTATATGTTATCAAACCTTTCACATAACACCTTAAGTCACACATTTTTATACATCAATGCATAAGTCTATATGTCTACCTATATGATCAATCCTTTCATATCTAAACTCCAAGACACTATCCACATTCATACTTAAGCACATCAAATACTTAATATCATAGCATATAAGACATATTAATGACATGTTCATACAATCCTATACATGTGCTGAGAGGCCAACCTAGGAACAATCCCGTCAAGGTGCACATGTTCAATACATAGTCAAAGTCCCATACCCTTGCGTATTCTACTACATCTATCAAGTCATCCTAGTGAATGATACATCATTCCACATCATAGAAGGCTTAGTATAGCATAAGACCTATTTATTTAAGATTTACAAGAAAATTTCAGTAAGCTTAGGTCATTATGTACTTATCTTAGCTTTACATCATATATAGCATTCTAAGACCTCATAATAGGTAACAAGTACATATAACCTTAACATAGACATTTACATGCTTATATTGAAATCACCTAGATTCACAACTAGAGAACAATACTAGGCACAAGTTACACATAAGGTGATCATCATAATAACTCCTTCACGTAATCATCTATTTTACTTCAATGCCATGGTCAACACATAAATTGATAATAAAGTAAACACCTCCACTATAAGTGGACCATACTACATAATGACATACAAGGCTTCATCAATATTATTTAGAAAAGTAGAGGAGATAAGCATTCTTACCAATTTCTCACCCTTTGATCATAATTGATGAATAGACCTTGTTTATCCAAAATACACATATAGGGCTGTAGCTAAATTTACTTTAAGCATAGAATAAACCATGTACAAGTTGCTACAAGATCATGATACAATGAGTGTAAAACATTACCATTGTTCTAAAGAATAGATAAGCATAGATCATCAATCAATTTCTCTAGTCTTGTTTATCAATCAAGATTCATTAATAAGGTACAAGTATGGCAGTAGTCAAATAAATCATAACCCAAAACGAGATCCTACTACCATTGCCAATAAATTCGACTTCAATGTAAGTAAGCTTCATATTAGAAATTCATGGAAGAGGAACTTGCGTTGGTTTTTCCTATTAAAACAATCATGCACTGATTCATGTCACTTATTTAATCACTAATACACATTCTAGACAGTATACCAAAGCATATTAACATACACAAAATCCACTTTTATAAAAGTAAGTACCAACGTTACAGTGATCACAAGTTACTATTGAATATCTTAGGAATACATAGATCAATTAATACCAAGCCTTATTTACATAGATCATACCACATTTATATTCAAAATTCAACCAAATTATTTGCTTAAGGCAGTAGCTACAAGAACCAGCACATAATCGATTTCTACTTTTATACCTTAAAAGGTCTATATTACAGCGATCACTTGAAGGCATGTATTTGACATGTTCAAATCTTCATATATTGATCCTCATGTATCTTTCAACATAAATTAAACATTAATTAACGTATATAATAGTAGTTATAATCAATTCAACGTAATAGAATCATAATTCAATCTGTAACAAGTCAAGATCACAAAGCCCATGCAAGGACTAAATTAATTTTGAGAAGGAACATGGGTTCATCATGAAATTGTATTAAAAATGACGTTCAAACCAATACATTAACATATATTCATCGTTATTTAACCATTAGAAATGTTTTGAGAAGGAAACCATGGCCAGATTGAAAGATTAAAAGATTGATCATAAAATCTTTTTTGAAAACGTTGAGAAGAACTCTCCAAGTGAAGTTTACTTAGAGATGAACGATCACCATACCTTTATCTACATATAGACATATAAAACTTGATGATTGATCCATGGAAATCCTAGCTCCATGCTGTTGTTGAGCTTCACCAACAATAGTGGTTTCTAGGGAGAATATTTTTTTGGGGAAAGGTTTAATTCGTGTAGAGGTATTGGGAATGAGTTGTTCAAATTTTAGATGACTTATATACACCCAAAACTAGATAAATAAACCTATCAGAGTCAGGTTAGGATGTGGGGTGAATTTCCCATTCACCCCTTAAATGAAACAGACGCAAAGTAGCAGTTACAAATCATAGGCACACACACTAACACTTAGATAATATCTAATAAACTTTACATTAAGACTTAAGTAGGGAATCCTTGGAACTTAAGGACCCCTTTCCTTGAGCTTGGGAATCACATATCGAGCTCCTCAATTATAGACATCCTTTAAGCATCCATAACCTACACTTTGAATTAAAAGTAGAGAAGAATTGACTTAGTACAAGAATGCACTAAGTATGACAACTATGCAAAAACATGCATTTAAAAGGGACATTTTGTTGAAATCATACTTCATGCCTTTTTTGAGTAAATCTTTATAAAAGCTTTAAACAATACCTATATCATTCATATACTTCATATAAACATATTTAAAGTCCAAACATCATATAAGATCACATATAGGATTTATCACATTTTTTAAGCCACTTTATAGTAAGTTATTCCTTCATAATAGTGAACATTTCTTGCTTTTATTTGTTAATGATACACTCAAACTTACTTCTCAAATAAGAAGTAAAGTGGTCGTATCAAGTTAATAACCCAACTAGTGAGGTTGGGATCGTTCCCACGAGGAAAATAGTCTAGACTTAACTTCAACCTGTTATTACTATTGTTTGGTCAATGACTTCCTTGGAAAGTAAAAACAATAAAAGGGGGGTTTCTTATTCTAAATGAATGAAAATAACTAACGCAATTGAAAGAGACACTTAACAGCTTTGAATGTTGGATTTTAATCAATTAATCAAAGTAACTAGGGTTTACGTGTTCCCCACAGGTTCATAACTTCATAATTCTAACAATAACTATTATTTCCTAGTATCTTGTATGCAAAGTGATAAGTTATGTATTTCTAAATCCTTAGCCCGGCATCTAGAAAATCTCACTGCGCACCTTGGTCTGGCTACATGTGTTGCTTTCCTAACCCTTAGCTTTACCTCATATTAAGCATCGTATTCGATATTTGACTAAGTTATTACCTCGTACCAATCAATACTAGCCTATTAGATAGTATACACTAAATCTATGTTAATAATTCTTTTTCTATTATCTACCTCCTTTGTCCGGGAAGTAGCATTAAGGCGAGTTCTAACGTTGTCCATCCGTTAAAAAGACTTCTAAGCGAAAGAATTATTAATACATGCAAGACACTATTCTAGAATTGTTATTTTAGTTAAGTTTTATCTCATTATTTGCCTATGGTTCCCACAACCCTAGTTATGGAGTTTAGTTACCCATAGTCATAATCACAATATTCAAATATATTAAATAAGAATTCATGTACTTACTTCAATGAGAACGAGTAAAATCCAAAAGTTTGCTTGATTAATCACCACGAATCACCAACAATCAATGATAATCAAAAGTCTAAAATTATCAAGAATCTTACACTAATACACAAAGTCTAATAGTATGATGTCTAACAATGCAGAGTCTAACCGTCTAAGTTTCAAACCTCAAAAACGAGGTTTCTCGAACTATTTATAAAAGATAAAAAACCTAATTAATCAAGGACTCTATTTGCTGGAAATCTGCCAAAACGCGGCTGGGTCGACGGACCTCGCGACGGATCGTCATGGTCACGACGAACCGTCATGGACTCCGTCGTCCCATACTTATGCAATTTCTTCAGCTGCTCTTCTTTGTTACCCGCGACGGCAAGTATGACAGACCGTTATAGGCACAACGGTCCGTCGAGGGCCTTCCTTTCAAACTTCAACTCTTGAAATATGGGTACTGGGATCACTTCTATGAACTTCATGACGAAGCTGCAGGACAGACTGTCCTAGACACGACAGACCGTCACAAGCTTCGTAACCCCACACTTGGTCAGACTTCCCCATCTTCCTTCAGTAGCTGCACTACGCTGCCACCTACGGACCGTCACAAGCACGACGGACTGTCACAAGCTCCATAGGTGGTCTCCTGCGTATTTCTTCGCTCAAAATCTCCGTATTCATCTTTGGACATATTTCTTGGAAAATAAAGAGAAACTTATATAAACATTAGCACAAAAAGGCTTTTGGACACACTAAACTATAGGAAAAAGTATTAACAATATCGTGAAACCACGATATATCATTTAACCTCACTAGTAACCCTCTAGTGATACTTGGTGAAATGCATCACCTTAAGGACACAAAGAAAAATATCATATAAACATACTATTTCAACGACACATTTAAGTAAAGATTACATTGGCTTCACAAAAAGCTACTTCAAGTTGTACATATTTCTTTTAACATCCATCATTATAAGACCTTGTTCATTACCCCAATATTTGTCTACTAGTGCAATGAACATATGGAACCCCATAACCCCATACATTCTTAGTAAACCTTCATGACACCACAAACCTTAACATTCAATTCATACATCAACAAGTAAGTGGAGACAACTTCATTCATTTCAATACAAGACCTTCATCATATAGTCATTTAGACCAACATAGTGCATATAAAAATAAGACCACATCATATAGGTTCATACCATGCACACCTTCATAACAAGTAAACCAGTACTACAAAGTCATGCATATGGACATAAGCACAATCATACATATTAGGTCACCTTTCTAGGACTTCCTACGGAGCTACTTTTGCAATTTCTAGAAGGGTTCATTACTTCCACATATCCTTAGTAACTTACCTTAGATCCTCCTAGTTATGATTCTATTTATTTACTACCATTGCCCATTTTACATTAAGAAAACTATAGCCTTAACCGACAATAAGACCATGGGTGCTAAACATGGAATTTGGTGTCATCCCCTCACACCAAAAAGAAAGCATCTTACTTGCCAACGTAAGACATGAATAACATACTAGCATCTTAGGTGATATCACTTGCTAGATCCTATGTGTCAAGCATAGCTATGGAACTTGGGGGTACATGTGAAAACCCTTTTTATGCCAAGATTAGGCATTGTAGTTATTCACTTATGGAAACATCACTATAAAACCCTTTTGGATCAGGAGGCTATCCACCTCATGAGATTTATGGTGAACTACCTTCCTACCAAAGGAAGGACACACACTCATATTCATTTTCACTCAATGCTAAGCTAGTTCCCTTTATTAAAAATCCATTATTACAATACTTTTATAAAATATAGGCTTAGGAGATTCATCCCCTCATATGCTTAGCTCATATGTTATAGATGAGAGTTCATCAACATAAATCATGTGAGAAGATCCTTTCACATGGACATAGCATATGTATTAGCACTATCTAGTTTAGGATACACTTGAGCACATGTTTCAAGGATCCTCTATTGACTATATCATCAATCATGTGTGTGTGTATACTTATATGTGATCAAAACTATCACATAACACCTTAAGTCACACATTTTAATACATCAATGCATAAATATATATGTGTACCTATATGACCAATCCTTTAATATCAACACTACAAGAGACTATCCACATTCATACTTAAGCACATCAAATAATTAATATCATAGCATATAAGACATATTCATGACTTGTTCATACAATCCTATGCATGTCCTGAGAAGACCAACCTAGGAACAATCCCATCAACGTGCACATGTTCAATGCATAGTCAAAGTCCCATACCCTTGTGTATTCTACTACATCTATCAAGTCATACTAGTTAATGATACATCATGCCACATCATAGAATGGTTAGTATAGCATAAGACCCATTTATTTAAGACTTACAACAATTTGTCAGTAAGCTTAGGTCTTTATGTACTTATCTTATCTTTACATGATATATAGCTTTCTAAGACCTCACCATAGGTAACAAGTACATATAACCTTAACATAGCCATTTATATGCACATAGTGATATCACCTAGATTCACAACTAGCGAACAAGACCACAAGTTACACATAAGGTGATCATAATAATCACTCCTTCACGTAATCATCAATTTTACTTCAATGCCATGGTCAACACATAAATTGAAAATAAAGTAAACACCGCCATTATAAGTGGACCATACCTCATAATGACATACAAGGCTTCATCAATATTATATAGAAAAGTAGAGGAGATAAGCATTCTTACCAATTTCTCACCCTTTGATCATAATTGATCAATACACCTTGTTTATCAAAAATACACTTATAGGGCAGTCGCTAAATGTAATTTAAGCATAGAATAAATCATGTATAAGTCGCTACAAGATCATGATACAACGAGTGTAAAACATTAGTTCTAAAGAATAGATAGGCATAGATCATCAATCAATTTACCTAGTCTTGTTTATCAATCAAGATTCATTAATAATGTACAAGTATGGAAGTAGTCAAAGAAATCATAAACCAAAACAAGATCATACTACCATTGCCATTAAATTCGTCTTCACTGTAAGTAAGCTTCATATTAGAAATTAATGGAAGAGGAACTTGTTTTGGTTTATTCTATTAATACTATCAAGCATTGATTCAAGTCACTTATTTAATAATTATTACATATTCTATAAACTAAACCTAAGCATATTAACATACTCGAAACTCAGTTTTATACAAGTAAGTACCAACATTACAGTGATCACAAGTTACTACTTAATAGCTTAGGAACACATAGATCAATTAATATCAAGCCTTCTTTACTTTGATGATAACAAATCTATATTCAAAATTAAACCATGTTATTAGCCTACGTCAGTATCTACAAGAACAGGCACATAATCGATTTCCACTTTTATACCTTAAAAGGTCTATATTACAGTGATCACTTAAAAGGCATGTATTAGATATGTTCAAATCTTCATATATTGATGCTAATGTATCTTTCAACATTAATTCAGGTAAATAAAAGTAGGTATAATAAATTCAACGTAATATAATCATTATTTAATGGATAACAAATCAAGATCGCAAAGCCCATGCAAAGACTAAATAGATTTTGAGAAGGAACATGGGTTCCTCATACAATTGTATTGAAAATCACGTTCAAAATAATATAGTAACATCAATTCATAGTTATTTAACCATTTAAAATGTTTTGAGAAGGAACCGAAGGGTAGATTTAAAGATTGAAAGATTGATCATAAAATATTCTTTGAAAACGTTGGAAGAACTCTCCAAGTGAAAGGTTGCTTAGAGATGAAGGATCACCATAACTTAATATGAATGAAGACCTTTAAAACATGATTATTCATCCATGGAAATCCAAGATCCAATTTTTTCTTGAGCTTCACCAACAATGATGGTTTCTAAGGAGATTATTTTTGGAGGGAAATTATTAATTTGTGTAGAGGGAATGGGAATGGGTTGTTAACGTTTTAGACGACTTATATACACACAAAAGTATCTTAATAAACCTATTAGATTCAGGTTATAATGTGGGGTGAATTTCCCATTCACCCCTTAAGTAGAACAGATCAAGGCAGCAGTTACAGGCCACCATCGATGGATTAAATCGACTGGCCGTTGGTCAATCAAGAGGCCGTTCTTTAGCTTCCGTCGATTGATCCTTGGAAAATTTTTGGGTTGATACCTACCCAAACTAAGTTTCCACCGAAGAGACCTCAAAAATGGTCTGTTGGTTGACCGATTGGCCGTCATTTGGTCCGTTGATTGACACTGCCAAGGCAGTGTGTCGACCAGCCTTGGGTCCTTCTTGTGAAGCCTTTTGGTGGACCCTTTAGAAGTTGTACCCAGATTTTTCCAACGTAAGTACAACCCTTAACAAGTTTTAGACCTACCACATGAGTTTAACCCAAAACAAAAACTCGGAACTCGTCCAAACAAGCTAGGCCCCATTAAGACACACATTGAGCGCCTTAAGGGCTATCTTTCGAACACCTTGGACGTTCTTGGTCGTTTGACCTACAAAATTCTAGAAACTACATATACCATATTTAAACATAATTATAAATCATTATAATACTTCTTAAGATCATGATATAAAAATATAATCATGCATATACACATGAGGCACATATACGAGTAGTCGTCAAACGTCTTGGTCGTACCTTGATGTTTGACTTCCAAATCACCTCAAACTTTACATACTGCCTATAAACCATGTTTTAAATCATTTTAGGACCTGATAAAATTAATACAACCATGTTAGTATCTAGACATTCTAACTCATTTCGGGGTCTTACAGAACCCTTAAGTTAGAGTGAAAATTAGACTTTTCCATAATCTTTGGAATATTTGAAATCACTGTGAAATTGGATCTAAGGTTATATACATCCTTATATAAATAAGAATAATACCTTTGCATTTAGTATTCCCATGAAATTCAAAGAAGAAACCTCCATGACTCGAAACTGTCGCCCCAACTCCATCTTCATCTTCTTCCTTGAGTTTGAGTGAGTTTTTGGGAGAGAGGGGTTTTTGAATTTAGTAATTAAAATAAATGAGTTAAAGATTAGTTTTAGGACTTGAATATATATATATATATATATATATATATATATATATATATATATATATATATATATATATATATATATTATTGTATAATTTTATTTAAATCAACCTCACTTAATAATTAATTAAAACTAAATAACCCAAATGCCACAAATTTTGGCATTCCGATCAAGGACCACGTCCACGTTCATGGTCTATGAAGGTTTTTCATCACCCCTTTGAAGGCTCGTGGTCCTCTAAGCAGTGGGTTAATTTTCCTTGAAAATCCCCACAAATCAAAGGAACTTTCATGACTCCCGTCACGAGCCGTGGTCAAAACCACTGGTCGTGAAGTTGTGTGTGAAAGTTGGGCAATGGCTAGGCCAAACTGGCTTGCCTCATTTGCCACCAACGCCTTTCATGGCCAACTTCACGAGCAGTAATCAAGACCACTGGCAGGGAAAAGGCTCGTGGATCCTTGAGGTAGTGTTGAGTCAAGTTTACGCCTTTCATGGCCAACTTCACGAGCAGTGATCAAGACCATTGGCAGTGAAAAGGCTCGTGGATCCTTGAGGTAGTGTTGAGCCAAGGTTGGAAGCCTTGGCCTTTGTCTAAGGCCCTTCCTCCTTTGGCTTTGCACAAGACTAAGCACCTTCAGCCATCATCATAAAGGGTCTTTCAAAATTTATTCCAACACACACCGTGACATTTACTCCTTAAACTCATTCAAAAAGGTCTAGGAACTACTACACAACACACGAATCACATAAGACCACAAGACTAGTTCATGAACGTCATGGTCATCCCTTGATGTTCGACCTCTAAATTCCTCAATTTAGACTTTTAAAGTTAACACTCCTTTTTTAGAACATTACTTACTCATAAGTGAAGCTCTAGTTCATGCTAGTTAACTTTGAGGGTTATAACACCGAAGCCGGTAACATCTCTTGTTGTCATATAACGTTTATCGGCCATGAGGTGTGCTCCTACTAAAAATTGATCTTTGGTAATGATTTTATTGGTTTTATAAATAATATCTTGATACTTGTAGTTGAAAAAAGATTTTTATAATTTTTAATTTTTTCAAAAAGCTTCCATGTTTCCAGTCAAGGGTACTTAAGTAAAATAATATTCAAGAATTGACGAAAGATATATTTAAAACATACCTTGATTCCTTTCAGATATGTAGTTTGAAACAGTTGGAAGTCCAAATCCATTTATAGGATTACCTACGTATCTTACTGGAACAAGAATCAGGCCTAACATTGATCAAACCTGAAGCTTAACAAAATTAAAGAGAACAAAAGATTTTCCACGGAAAAGGAAAGAGAATAGAAATAATGGAGGGTAAAACTCATCAACATAAAACTAGAGGATAAGACTTAGCTTGTTGGATTGGATCCTTTGTATCAAGAATCCTTCACAATAAAATCTTTGAAAATTATTGTTTTATGTCCCTCTTCTAGTGGACATGTGGACTCATCCTTCAGAAATTAAAAAGACCTTTTGGAATTATGACTCCAATTCTAGCGACACCTGCAAAATTCATATGTAATCAATAACAATTTAAAAATGATCATAGTAAAAGATAAGTTTTGAAATAAATTATTCAGCTTATATTGGTCTGGATAACGTCTCTAGGTCTTCGTCATTGTGTCAAGCTATTCCATATGCCGAATTGGGATTTTGTTAGTCAACACAAATTGAAAGCAAAAATTTTAGAAGATGATTAAGAATTGAAATAATTTGAGTTATGATGAGACCATTGTGGGTCCAATGATGGGTTGTAACTCTGTAATTCATCCCACCAAAGAAATTTTTTAAATTTTGAGAGACAGATTCAGCTGGCTTCCCTTTGTATTTCTGATGCTCCTTTCCCTTCTGGATTAAAAGCTTCTTTAGTCCTGAAATGTTGCTATATGGAATAATTGGGGACCTCCAAAAAAAAATTCTTCCCAATTCAAAAAAATGTATAACTTTTGATTTTTCTACAATTTTTAGTTGAATTATTGAGTGAATCTAAGAACGTGTGCACCAGTTGCATCTCTGAAGTGTCCTTAATACTGGCTTGTTTAAAAAATTCATCTTCTAAAGAATTTTGAGATCCTCTTAAAGTTCTGCCGTAGTTTTCATTATAAAGGGAAATGAAAAACTTCTAGGGAATATGATCAAGCCGGTGTGGCACTTACGTATCGCGTTTAGAAATAATTTAGTAAAATAGAGTTACAACCTTGAGGATTAACAAAAATAGAAAAAATTAGCTAAGAAAATGACTTAGGCCGACATAGGGGGCCTACATATCTCACTCGTGGGAATGAAGGTTGAATATAGTTCAAGTACAAGGAAACATTGAAAAGGGATAAAGGAACATAGGCTTCCTACATATCTGATTCTTGAGAATTCAGTTTAGACGCAGTTCACTACAAATGAAAGACACTCACACATTGAATCCAATCAAATAATTACAAAAGAAACAAAGCGATATATGTTTGATTATATATCAATAAAACAACAACTTCAAAAGCAACACTAAAAGACACCAAAAAAGTGACTTTCAGAAAAACGTGCTTCTTCTTCATAATTGGTTACACAAATGACTACCCCTGTGCTTGGTTAGAAGACTGGTGTTCACAATTGGTGGAGCTTGAACAAGTTTCACAATTCGTCGTCAATGAGATCTTGAATTTTGTGTTTGAGGGTGACACATTTCTCGGTATCATGTCCAACAACTTTTGAATGATAAGCACAACACTTATTTGGATTATACCACTTGGCTGAAGTATTTATAGTCTTGGCTTCGGGTTGATGCAATTTTTCTGGCTCTTTTAATCTCTCAAAAAGCTGAGTCTTTGTCTCACATAATAGAGTGAAGACTCGGGAAGCCTGTTTCTCAAAATTTGGACGAGGAGCATTTTTGGATGATTTTTTACTGATCGTGGAGAAAAAAAGTTTTCTTTATTGTTGCAAACATAGTATTTTGAATCAGGATAGCCTGGAGGTGGTTGACGGTTATATGAGGTAGCTCCTCGATCCGTTACCATTGTAAATTCTTTAACCTTTTCTTTCCAAAGAAAACAGTCTGATAGGCCCTATTAGCAAACTGAGATGAGGTGTAACTTGTTATCATGCCAATTTTGATATCATCTTCAATTATTTCTATAGCTTCCACAACTTCAGAAAATGTCTTTCCACCCATTGCCACCATTCGCTAATAGTATTATTAGTCTTGAGCTTGATTGAAGTAGGTGATCATTTTTTGTTTCCTCCATCGGTTGTTGCACCCTAGAAGCTTCTTATCTCTGACGAATGGCATATTCTCAAAGGCATTCAGTGGACTTTGGTTTTATAGAGCTATTTCAAAATGAAATTTGTAGTGATCCACAAAAGAATTCGCTAGATCATCCAAGTATGTAATTTAGTGACATCTTGATTTGAATACCACTCAAAGGCCTTTCTAGTCTGACATTGATTGAATAGCTTTATTCTTATCGCTTTGTTTTTTTCCATTGCAAATAAACATTTCACTGTATATTTTCAAGTGAACGAAAGGATTTCCATTGAACTTTTAAAACATTGGAATCTTGTAACTGGGTGGAAGCTCAACCATGGGAAATGTGTAAAACTCTTCATATCTCACACTCTGGCTATGTTGAACCAACGAAGACCTCTCAAAGCATCCTCTAAGCTTTTAATCTTTCTACTCATCATTTCAGCATCAATCGATTTTGAATCATTTTAAATTTAATCATAGTGATTAAAATCTTGGACGTGAAACTCTTGAGCTTTGGTAACAGGTTGTGCACCCATAAGTGTACATTGGTGGAGCATGATGTGTTACCGTTGGAGGATTTGGAGGACAAAATCTATACAATAGAGGAGTACTCTTAGTTGAATCATTGAATAAGGCTCTTTGAGTTTTCTAAAAGGAAGTAAAATTATCTCGTTGATTGAGCTCACTTGAAGTCGGAAACGAAGGTGGCATGGTCCCTTTTGGGTGAGCATCAAGTATTATGTTATGAAAAGAAGCTTGTTATTTTTTTACTAGGAGATTCAATTCACCAATTGTTCATTTTATATGAGTAATGACTTCCATAGGTGATTATTTTGCTACAGAGGCACTAGGATTGGTCGCGACGGATGAAATGGGATCATTTCGGAGAAAGCGGCTGTGTTGATAGTGAAATCCATTTTTGATCGAATGCTCTTACTAGTCTAAGTAAGAAATGTAGAGTCAGTAAAAATTTCCCGACTTTAGACCGTGTAAAATATGAATATTCTGTCAGCGAGTACATTGGTAGAGTGAGCTAGTTTGATTACCAACATAAATCAGGCTCTCTTTCTAATAAGAACTCAAAAAAATCAGAGTTTTAGTCCATTAATCATAATATAAACCAAAACAACATATACAATTTGTTTTACATAAAACAAACCAGTCCAAAGTATCGGGTACGGAGAGACTCCAAAAGGTGACCAAATGGAAAAAATCGATCCTTTTGTGAACTAAATCTTTATTGAAAGAAAATAATTCTAACAAAGAAAACTATATGATTTGAATGATGGTTAAAATGCTGACTTTTGGAAGGGTCAGTTGAAAAGTTCTTTTGAGAATAAAGACGTCTTAAAATTGGCTTGGAACTGATGGAATATTTAGTAACAACGCTTAGGTATGTGCGGAAATTAATTTTCAAGAACGATAATTTTTGTGAGGATTTAATGAACTATAAACTTGAGTGATTTTAATAGATTTTTATAATGGACTCCAAGAGTAATTCGGAAGGGATCAAATAGAGCTTATATACAAAACAAGGTTTTGATATTTTGGAATAGCATAATTGAACAATCATATTTAAAGAAAAACATATGCATAAAATACATAAGTCAGTCAAGAACATATGAAGAAAAATTTTTAAAATTAAGGATACATACAATATAAAACGCATCTGAATATACATGTGATCTATTTGGAACAAAAGGTAAGCCTAACATTTGTAGGATGTGCTTATCGTTTGGGAGGCGTTCCACTGCCCTAAAATGTTTATACAAAATAGAACGAATGGAGATACATATTAAAGGAAAGGAAAATAACTATGAGTCCCACGCAAGGGTACAATCGTAAACTAAACTAAGCTTCCATGTGAAATCTTCATTCTGAAATTCTTGATGCTTTTGAATCTCTTTCGAATGAGGAGGATATTCCTTTGCCTTAAACAAATAACCTAACTAAAATAAAAACACAACCTCAAGGGATAATGGTACGCACAAATCAACATACATATCCTTCAAATTAGAAAAATAGTTGAATGATTGTCTTATATTAACCGTGGGTCAATTATAGACAAGATGGTCTTATAATTGGCTAATACGCCTTGGGTGTTGGGTCGTCTTAGTTCAATGAACTAAAAAGGATTTGATTTCACTCTACGCTAGTTGACTACGAATTGGTTTAAATATAAGACATGGTTACCCGAGTTGAACAAAATACAGGGTGAACTGCAATAAATGACATCGGATGATCACAACACAACTATTCGTTTATCAGTACCATAAAAGATTTGAGTGTGTTTTTCTCAAGGACAATTTTGGAAAACCATGTAACCTCTTTTTTCCTAATGAAAACTATTTGTCATTAGGCGGAATCAGTGTCATGAATTCCACAACTTATAATATAGAATAATTAAAACAAGTAATCAATTAAATACATCGCCAAATAAGTTAATTTTAAGGTTAGAACCTGCTCAATTCCCTAGAGGAGTTGCCATTCCATCTTATATAAAATAAGAAAACGACGCGTATTTAAGAGTCACCACTTAATTTTTAAAGTTAAGAAAACTATCTTTTAAAAAAAGATTAAAATAGAATATCTAACGAGTATGTTCAAGGGGGTCAAGGTTCATATTAGCATTTTCGGCAGGGTTTGAAAGCACCAGAACTGCCGGCTAACATGCGGTTTTCCGGTAATTAACTACTAAAATTTTATAATAAACGCACACTGGACATGTTTAGGAAATAGACAACTTAAGACTTGAAATTATATTTTAGGGGAAGGGAAATAGCAACTTAAAAAACTATTTGCATGGGAATTAAGTAGTGAAATAACTTTAATTTTGTTTTTAGAAAATGTAGAAACGACTATATCGTATGAGGAAATCGAATTAAGAAAACCTTAAAATTGACTACCACATAAAAAATTAAACAAATATGAAACTGATAAAATAAATAAAGAGAGAGAGTTTGTGTGTGTTTTGGGCCCAAGTCTGGTTATCCTTCCACTTGGGCCAATAATTAGGCCTAATTTCCATTTTGGATCCACATGCCCACTACTTAATACCAGCCCTAGGCTGATCTTGAATTTTTTTAATGGGCCTTAGGCAATTTTTCAGATGTCCTAACTAACAAAAAAAAAACAATAATTCAAGTAAAAGAGGCTTAGGCCAAACAATAAAATCAAAAATTGAATTTACCTCTTGGCCCATTTTCTCTTTTTGTATACACTAGATCTGTACTAGTGTATACAATCGTTTAAATAATCTCAAAACACATGTACATCTAATCCATGGACTTGTTCTTTGATTTTTCGTGGATGACTGACTAAAGAAATAACAGTATAGGGCCTTCATGGTCGAACCAGGATGCAAATGAGGAAAGAAGTCTATGGGACTATGGGCAGATTCATGCAAAAGAAGAGAATGAAACACACAATAAAGAGTAGAATATGATAATATATTACTACAAACTAACATTCTAACAATTAAGTTACTAGACAAGCATCTGCCGATTTTAATCGAAATGCATAAAACGAGAAAAGCTAACTAAATACAACTATAACAATACACAAATTTAAGAAGAAAAACAAATAGGGAGCGATCAATGAATTAAATGGAAGAAAAACAATGAGTATTTTATCCTAGAATGATTGATATTGACCATTATCTAACCATAACAAATTACCAAATATTAAAAACAAACTAAAATACCACACAGAAGCTGCAAAATATTTATTTTCTAAAAAAACTAGTAAAAATAAAATTTGTATGATTTCTACACATGGATAAAAAAACAAATCTACAACAATAGACATGTTTGTCATTTTCTCAAAGATATAAATCTAAACAGTAAGCTTAAAAGACGAAGAGGAAAACATTAAGTGCTAAGCTAAAAGTAATATTAAAAGAGCCAACACAAAATAAAAATTTCTAAGAAATCAGATTTTAAGGCTGAAATTAGCGGTATAAAGTTACTTGTCTATCTTTTAGGAGATTCAAAACTAAATGGCTCAAATTTTTGTTACTTAAGGTAATCGAAAGAAAAACCCATACAAGTATAATATGATCTTTATATTCAGAATTCAAGTTGTTATGCCGTGTGTTAAGAAGGCAGATACCGCCCTAGGCTTCCTTTAGTCCATCATGATTCATACTCAATTACCTATTAATCCACAACTAGTTCATTAGAAGGTAATTCTAGTCATACATGATCATATTGGTTCAATTCCATCTTAACAATTCAAGATCATTCTTAGTAAATTAGACTTATTTCAATTTTATCTTGGTGATTAAATCATGATCAAATAACACATCACGCATAACACAATTGAATTAAGAAGATCAACATAAAACCCTTATCAAGCCTTTAATGGCGTAAAATCACAATGATCACCTTTAACATCAATTACTATAATTCACCATAAATAACTCATGAAAACATCATATAGTCATCTGATGAACGTCATTCAATGCTACCCACTAGATTGGGATCACAATGAAACCTTTCTCACAATGCAATCACAACCCTCTCTAGAATGGGGTACTTTTGATTCACAAATTGAGGGAAACTAGGGGACTCCATGAATAGAAAAATCCATGGATGAATAAGATTCCCATACCTTATATTAGAGCCTTAAACCCAGTGTAACAACCCGTGTAGTCAGTTTGGGCACTAGAAATTTTTATGTTAGAAAATACTTTCTGATAGATTTAAGTGGGTGTTTTGGACTGTTCATAATTATAATTATGAAATTAGTGGGGTAGTTTTACTAATTTATTAAGTTAATGGTTAAGAAATAATATTATAATTAATAGTGGGTCACTTTTATCACTATTGTAATTATCTGAGTATAATAATTAGGGTAACAAATAATCTGTAGTCAAAAAGAAAAGAGGAAAAAAGAAGAACAGTGAGAAAAACGGCTTACCTGTGCAGCTACATTAAAGATTAAGTGTGGATTCGTTTAACGGTAAGTTTCTTTATGAATTTGTAACATGCAGATTGGTGGAAAGAATATATTAGTTCTTGTAAAACTATAATGTTCAGGTGTATGCTAAATTTCTACGAGATAGGTTTAAGTACAAATTGTTGATTGAAAAAGTTAGGCAGCCATTAATCATTAATGTGTAAACAAATTGGAATGATATTGAATTGAAAGAGCATGAACCCAATTCTCCTAGTTATAGTTAATTAATGGTAGGAATAATTATGGCATGAAATTTGGCCAAGAATTAGAAGTTAATGATTAGACTATGTAGTGTAGGAAATTATTATTTTAAAGGATTGGAGCTTATAGTGATTGGCGAATGTAGGATTGACGTTATTTGTTAATTTTATAAAATAAATTGGGTTGAAACTTGCTGGCCAATCACGTGGGTTTGAATATTAGTATATGAGTCTTTTTTTTTTATACCCAAATAGTGATAGGTTGTTTGATTTAATTAGCTTTACAAATTATATGTTGTGTAGATTACAATGAATTGTATAAAAGAGAATGTCATCAATTCTATTGGACATGTAAATTTTGTAGTTCGTAATGGTTCATGTTTTAACATATTTTAATACGTAATTAACTATAAGGTGTAGTACATTATATAAAGTACATTAAAATTATGCTAATGGGAGGAATTAAGGCTTATCCTTGGATTTGAACTTAGGAAATTGATCATAGAATTAGATAAATTTTTGGGTCTAAGCTAAACATAGAATAACATGAGTGATTATAGGCTTTTAAACTTACAAATTATATATATATATATATATATATATATATATATATATATATATATATATATATATATATAATTGATAGATTGGAAAGGTTCGAAAGCATTGAGGAAAGGAAAAGTATTGGAGCTTGCTTGAATTCGGTTTTTCGGTGGAGGTAGGTTATGGTTTGAGCTATTTGATAGTAAACTCTTAATAGTGATTGATATGCCTTGAATGATATTGTGAAGTTCTCTATATACTTGACTGTGTGATTGTGTGATTTGGTTGTGTGGTTTGTGATTGGTCTGAAATTCTGAGACCGTAGAATTTATATTCTCTAATCCTATCTATCGAAGTGATGCCTTGAATAAAGAAGGCTTGATGAAAATAATATAACAATGAATTGAAAGCGGTGATAATAAAGGATAAATTAATAGAATAATTGGATCGGAGTGTCACGTTCCGACACGGTATTCTTGGATCGGAGTGTCACGTTCCGACACGGTATTTTTGGATCGGAGTGTCACGTTCCGACACGGTATTCTTGGATCGGAGTGTCACGTTCCGACACGGTATTCTTGGATCGGAGTGTCACGTTCTGACACGGTATTTTTGGAGCAGAGTGTCACGTTCTGACACGATAATATTAAAGGAAAAATGTGTTGAATTAATGGAAGATATTCAATGTCAAAGATGGTTTGGTTTGGAGGCATGAGTCCTCGTGTGTGATCTTGATACTGTTGACTTAATATGTGCTTACTTTACTGTTATTAACACTTGTTCATGTTGTTTGTTGTTTATCACATGTTAACTGCTATAGTTGAGTTCATACTATTATTCTTTGTATATTAGTTACTATTTTGGGTTGACCGATGATACTTACTCAGTACATGTTGCCTCGTACTGAGTCCTACTTGTTTTCTTCTTTGTTTTCCTTTTATGAAATGCATCGAGTGTACCTATGACTTCTGATTTCCCTCAGCTCTAGCCAGCCTCCCGCATATCAAGTTACGGGGTGAGCTATCCATTCAAGCTCGTGTTGGATTCTCTTGGTCACGACATGATGTCCTATACTTTCGGACACATACCATTTTATTCTTTATTTTAGTGTATTCGATATTCTTAGACTTAGTATTGGAGATTAGATGTCCTTGATGTGATGACTATAATATTTTGGGATGATAAGTATTAAACTTTAGAAACTTATTTAAATTGGTTGCTCAGTATCTTTTGGAGCTTCCGCATTATTTACATTATTTATAGTTGAACTATTGGTATATGTTGGGGTTTAGATGTGTTGGTTCGCCCACCTAAGGAGGTAAGTGTGGGTGCCATTCACCACCCGTTTTGGGTCGTGACAAACTTGGTATCAGAGCGTTAGGTTCAGTGATCTCATCACACAAGGACAAGTCTTATAGAGTCTTGAAGAACGGTATGGGGACGCCTTTAATTTTCTTCGAGAAACTATACGACTTTAGGAAAACTTCATTCCTTCTTCTTTCGTGCTACTACTTGAGTCCAATTGGTATCTAGGTGATACAAATTGGTATCTGACCTTCTTCCCTCTATTTCGCATATGATTAGTACAAGAGTAGTAGAATTGGAAACACCAACATCAGCAAGAATGTATGTGTCCTTAGAAATAGATATGATTCCACGATTTACTATAGACATCTAATTACTAGTGACTAGTATGGTGTTTTTATTAAGTTCTTAAAGTTGAAACTCATATTCTTTATGGGTACTGAATGTGAAGATGCTTATCCTTATTGTTTGTCACAAGTGTTGTTTCTTAAGATGGATATGATAGAGTGATTGGATGTTGAGTTTCTGACTTACAAATTTAAGGAATATGCAAAAATGTGATGACAGTCTCATGTTGAGTCCTGCCGTTAATGACACTACCTATGAATTGGGTATCCTTTATGGCTTCTTCATGGGGAAGTGTATTATCTGGATCTTAAGAGATATAAGGTTGATGGGGTGAAGCAAGATGATTTTGCCAAGGTGCATACATTCAAAAAGTTCGTAAGGGATGATTAGATAATGAATATCATTACTTTGTAAAATACAGTTAGTAAGTTCTCATAAGATATATGTTGCTTAGTGAATAATGAAACTTTGTTGAGTCAATCGATGGTAGAATCTCTATTACGATTTTATACACTAAGTGTATAACAAAAAGGGTCATGATTGACTACTACAATAATACTAATGCTATCGATTTTTACTTGGTTAAAGATATAGAGTGTGATATTTTTTTTTGTCGACCTAAGCTCCGAAAGAATGGATATTGCTTTGGATGAGAGACCAAAAATATTTGATGGCGTATTGTAGTCACTTAATAGGCAATAATTTAGTTGAGTAAATTTTTAGCGAGGGTATGATGTGTTCTAGTAAGGTATCTAATGGAGTTTCACGGTGTGGCAGTACTAGGGTTATGTGGAAACAGGTACGTCGATTGTCAAGTATGAATACTAATTACTGAAGGAGTTACAGGTTGTACGACATGGTCAGATAATAAGATTTAGTGTTGCATTCACATTTGAGAAACCAACTAGTTTATTACTACACGAACTTAGATTGAGCATTATTTTGAAGGAAATTTTTAGTGGTTGAGCATTATTTTAAATAAAATCTTTAGTGGTGGATCTTTGGTACAAATATTAACACAACTTAAACTGTGCAATGTATCTTGAGGATTTTGAGTGAGGACTGATGGTTTTATCTTAAGCTTCAAAAGGTAGATTGATACTAGCATGACAGACTTACAGGGAAAGAAAATCCTAGTGGGTATACTTTGGGTGAAGTAAAATGAAGATTTTAGTAAGAAAGTGAATATAAAATAATTTAGTCCCTTCATTTTGATTATTATATCTGAGTTTAAGGTGTCATGTCGAGGAAAAGAAATTGACTTTGTGGTGATGAAAAGGGCTTACAAATACATGATGGTGATAGGAGTAAGTGATGGATGGTGACGGAGATGCAAATTATAGAATTACAAATTATTGGGCAAATAAATTTTGTATGGTGATAAAAACTTGCGAGTATCTAGGGTTGGTATTTCTACTATTTAGTGAGTAATGTGGTTGTATGATAATTTTAGGAGATTTAGGGCACACTCGAATATAATTTAAAGGAGTTGGAATCATAACTAAAATAAGATAAAACTTGTGGGATGTGTAGCCTTAAGAAAAATAAGTGAGAGTAGAATTTTTTTTTCTGATTGTAAGAACTAAAACTGTATCTTCGAAGGGATCGAGAATTGGGGTCAAAATTGCGTGATTTCATCTATTTTGTTTTGGTTAAGGTAATAGCATAACAGGTTAATCAGCTTGGTTAAAAGCTATTGAATAGAACTTAAGAGAGGAGTGTACAGACGTTCAACTTGAGTGAGATGATAGGTTCTGTTGTACTGTTGAATTTAGAAATGAGTAGGGTTGGATTTTTAGTGAAGCATATGGTATGGTTGGTGGAGAGGCAATCAATGATAAGCTAAGATAAGGTGATCCGTAAAAATCTTCAAAGTATAAGCAAATGTAGATAATTAAGGGCATTGTGTTACACAATTGGACTTATAATTCAATTTTTTTTTGTTATAAGTCTGAATTTCTGGTGGTATATTTTGTCAAGGTATGAATTAGTAAGATGAGAAACGATTGATTGCATCGTTATTCAGCACGTGAAAGAATTTATGCATGATTTGGACCATAAAGTTGTTACTTTTGATTGTTAAAGGATCTAAGGAAGGGTTTACCCTCAGAGTTTTGATTTAGAGTGTGAAGTAAAATGTCATGGATTATTAGTAAAACATGAGATCGGTAAGCAAGCTAGATAAACAAGAGTTTGATATATTGAAGGAGCAAGATATTTAGAATTTGCACCATGAAAAGAATTTGAGAAGAGTGAAAGAATAAGACCTCTCGTATAAATCCATGGGGTGTAGTTGATGGTTGTTTTAATTTTTGCCTATGAGTTTAGATATAATTGTGAGATGTGAACTAGTTCGGTAGAGACTTACTAGTAGTTTATCATCGACTTCAAAAAAAAAAAAAAGAGTTTTGGTTTAGGTGACAAATAATGAGGTATGAAAATTTTAGTATTTTACAATGAGGTTAGATTGCTCAAATTAGGATAGAAGACTTAAGAATGATGTAAAAGGTGAGATATAATTCTACATGGTTATTAAGAATAAAGTTGGGTTAATACTACTCTATTGATGGGACTTCATAGAATGTTAAGGTGTGTTACATGGACATTTGATGGTTAATAGAGGTTATGAGCTTACAGTATACAGAATAGTTTGAGTGACAAAGAATTTTCCTAAGTGTTGGCATGATACATATAATGGTTTAAAATGGTACCTTAAGCATGGTATGTGAAAGTGGTGTAGAGTTGACTTTGGGTGTGATTTAATAGTTTTGTCTCAATGAAAAGGTACTATCACATTTTAAATTAGTGCTATAGGCCTTATTTGGGACTCGTATCTGTCAGGAAATGCTTAAATAGAAAGAGATATCCATAGTTTGAACATGTATTTGATAAGCATACTTTGATACTAATGATGGTTTGAGAGTAAGGTAGATGATCGATATAGTCATACGTTTTGTTATTATTCAGAGTGTTGACTTCAATGAATGTGGAGTTTGATAAACCAAGTATGTGGGCAATTATATTAGAGACATTCTATGAGGGGAGGTGTAGATCTCTAGTTTTTGATACTATTGAGATGAGACAATGGGTATTGATATATTGGAATAATCATTTAGATAACTATCATTTCTTGCCTTGCCTTCCTTTGATCGTTCGAGGACGAACGATGGGTAAAATTGGTATCTATTGTAACAACCCGTGTAGTCAGTTTGGGCACTAGAAATTTTTATGTTAGAAAATACTTTCTGATAGATTTAAGTGGGTGTTTTGGACTATTCATAACTATAATTATGAAATTAGTGGGGTAGTTTTACTAATTTATTTAGTTAATGGTTAAGAAATAATATTATAATTAATAGTGGGTCACTTTTATCACTATTATAATTATATGAGTATATAATTAGGGTAACAAATAATCTGTAGACGAAAAGAAAAGAGGAAAAAAGAAGAACAGTGAGAAAGACGGCTTACCTGTACAGCTACATTAAAGATTAAGTGTGGATTCGTTTAACGGTAAGTTTCTTTATGAATTCGTAACATGCAGATTGGTGGAAAGAATATATTAGTTCTTGTAAAACTATAAATGTTCAGGTGTATGCTAAATTTCTACGAGATAGGTTTAAGTACAAATTGTTGATTGAAAAATTTAGGCAGCCATTAATCATTAATGTGTAAACAAATTGGAATGATATTGAATTGAAAGAGCATGAACCCAATTCTCCTAGTTATTGTTAATTAATGGTAGGAATAATTATGGCATGAAATTTGGCCAAGAATTAGAAGTTAATGATTAGACTATGTAGTGTAGGAAATTATTATTTTAAAGGATTGGAGCTTACAGTGATTGGCGAATGTAGGATTGACGTTATTTGTTAATTTTATAAAATAAATTGGGTTGAAACTTGCTGGCCAATCACGTGGGTTTGAATATTAGTATATGAGTCTTTTTTTTATACCCAAATAGTGATAGGTTGTTTGATTTAATTAGTTTTACAAATTATATGTTGTATAGATTACAATGAATTGTATAAAAGAGAATGTCATCGATTCTATTGGACATGTAAATTTTGTAGTTCGTAATGGTTCAAGTTTTAACATATTTTAATACGTAATTAAATATAAGGTGTAGTACATTATATAAAGTACATTATAATTATG
This sequence comes from Solanum peruvianum, assembly GCA_027705065.1. Classification (NCBI taxonomy): domain Eukaryota; kingdom Viridiplantae; phylum Streptophyta; class Magnoliopsida; order Solanales; family Solanaceae; genus Solanum; species Solanum peruvianum. The sequence continues at coordinate 39,701,429 of JAKWJD010001764.1, forward strand.
CTAATGGGAGGAATTAAGGTTTATCCTTGGATTTGAACTTAGGAAATTGATCATAGAATTAGATGAATTTTTGGGTCTAAGCTAAACATAGAATAACATGAGTGATTATAGGCTTTTAAACTTACAAATTATGTATATATAATTGATAGATTGGAAAGGTTCGGAAGCATTGAGGAAATGAAAAGTATTGGAGCTTGCTTGAATTCGGTTCATCGGTGGAGGTAGGTTATGGTTTAAGCAATTTGATAACTCTTATTAGTGATTGATATGCCTTTAATAATATTGTGAAGTTCTCTATGTACTTGACTATGTGATTGTGTGATTTGGTTGTGTGGTTTGTGATTGGTGTGAAATCCTGAGACCGTAGAATTTATATTGTCTAATCCTATCTATCGAAGTGATGCCTTGAATAAAGAAGGCTTGATGAAAATAATATAACAGTGAATTGAAAACGGTGATAATAAAGGATAAATTAATAGTATAATTGGATCGGAGTGTCACGTTCTGACACAATATTTTTGGATCAGAGTGTCACGTTCCGACACGGTATTCTTGGATCGGAGTGTCACGTTCCGACACGGTATTCTTGGATTGGAGTGTCACGTTCCGACACGGTATTTTTGGATCGGAGTGTCACGTTTCGACACGATAATATTAAAGGAAAAATATGTTGAATTAATGGAAGATATTCAATCTCAAAGAACTCAACTCCCAAAATTGTTTGGTTTGGAGGCATGAGTCCTCATGTGTGATCATGATAGTTCTTATAACATGTTAAGTGCTATAGTTGAGTTCATACTATCATTCTTTGTATATTAGTTACTATTTTGGGTTGACCGATGATACTTACTCAGTACATGTTGCCTCGTATTGAGTCCTACTTGTTTTCTTCTTTGTTTTCCTTTTATGAAATGCAGCGAGTGTACCTATGACTTCTGATTTCCCTCAGCTCTAGCCAGCCTCCCGCATATGAAGTTACAGGGTGAGCTATCCATTCAAACTCGTGTTGGATTCTCTCGGTCACGACATGATTTCCTATTCTTTCGGACACATACCATTTTATTCTTTATTTTAGTGTATTCGATATTCTTAGACTTAGTATTGGAGATTACATGTCCTTGATGTGATGACTATCAGATTTTGGGATGATAAGTATTAAACTTTAGAAACTTATTTAAATTGGTTGCTTAGTATCTTTTGGAGCTTGGTATATGTTGGGGTTTAGATGTGTTGGTTCGCCCACCTAAGGAGGTAAGTGTGGGTGCCATTCACCACCCGTTTTGGGTCGTGACACCCAGCTTGAAACCTTTGTGAGTTTAGTCCTAGAAGTTGTCTCCAATTTCTCTTCTTCTTCAATGGTGGTTTTGAGAGAATTTTGGGTGAGAAAGGTTTTGTTTTGGAGTCTAGAATCTAAATGGACATTGTACTGCTTAAATACTCTTCAAACTCATAAAATAACCATCAATAATTAATACCTAAAGTACCCAAAAGGTCCCTGCAACTATTGAACCATCAAACGAATTCAAGATTGACTTAAAAACGGTACGACCAAATCTTGGAGTTAACTGCGCGTCGCGGAGGCACTTTTAATTCTTGGTTCTGGAAAATTTTGGGATAGAATGGTTTGTAATGTCCCCTTATCGCATGGAAAAAAAATTTCCCTCCAAGTGTACGTTGCGCGAACTGCCAAATCTTGGCTGGCACGGCAGCCTGTTTGGATCATGTTTTGGTCCTCTTTGGGGACCCTTAGGGTGTTCTCGGGGCATAGCTTTTGGACATTTGGATCCTTTACATGTCCGTCTACGCATAGGAACCATAGTTACTCAATTTCACCTTCAAACCATCCCCTAAAACACCACTACAAAACACTACGACACACTAGCTAAACTATGACTAGTTTCCGAACGTCTTGGACGTTCTTGGACGTTTAACCTCTAAACACTTCCAAACTTTAGATACTGCCTATCAATACTTTTAAGACTTATAAGATCATGAAACATATTTTAGGATCTAGTTTCACCTAGTCATTTTGAAGGTGTAAGCCACACATGTATTTGTACCATCAACTCATCATTAGGACAACATCATAACCAACAAGGAAAAGCATAATCATAACAAATTCTGAAAATTTTGATAAATCATAAAATAAACACATACCATAAAGGGATATGAGAGGATTTCATTGGATCATCCCGAGATTTGATTGCATAGAACCTACCTATTGCTCTAGGAACATGTTCCTCATTACTAGCAGCAACTTTACTTCCTTCTTTCACATTAGGTTTTGCCTTAGGGAGATCTCTCATCATCTGTCCACTATCACCACACCAATAACAACCATCTCTACCTTCCAAATACCTACCCTCATGTTTCTTTCCACAACTAGAACACGTGGGTCGGGAATACACATTTTTGCCATGATGTCTAGGATTAGAAACCCCCTCATCCTCATACCTACAAGCATTAGAATAATCTTGTACGAAAAACTTTTGTCGATTCTTGGAATGAACATGTCCATCAGACCCCTCCTTGTACATCCTAATTCTCTTTTCATCCTTCTTAAGTTTGGAATCTTTTATTTTTTGAGAAAACACCAGGAGTTGGGAGATATCCATTTCATCAACTAACATTGTTGTATGGCACTCTTTATCTACTAGTTCGGACACCCCTGTCATGAACTTATTCATCAAGTATCTAGGTTTGCCACCAAGCTTTGAGCATAGTTAGACAAAAGAATGAATTTCAAAGCATATTCCTTAACACTCATATCAACTTGCTTGAGTTTAATTAATTCCCCCAACTTAGCTTCTCTCAATTCCCTAGGAAATAACTTATCAAGGAAACCAACTTAAAAGTCTTGCACTCTATAGGACCCACCCACAAAGGCCTACTATCCTTCCATTGGTCATACCGAATTTGGTAACAACCAAAACAATATCAATTTTGGAGCCTTAATTCGAGAAAACATAGTCACTGCCACATTTTTTCACACATATGCACATAGTTTCGGAACACATAGGTTATATTTCATACAATTTCAAGTACACAAACATAATCATATTCATCATGAAAGCATAATATACACCTAAATCTACCAGCAATCATACCCAACCTACGATTCATTGGAAGCTAGTGCAGGGGTATGCAGAAGGGGAAACAATCCTAGATTTTCGAACGAATGATATGAAGCTTAAGGGGTATCTTGGGAAAGGGACCAAGAGAGAACAAAACCCATACTTTTTTAACATTCAAACCTCAACTTTCTGCCCAAAGAACCCCTGCAAACACACATCCAAATCCAAGAGTGTCAACACCAATTTGAGGGAAAACCCTCTATTTGCCTAACATGTTTGATTAGTTTTTTATTTATAATTATTGTTATGAGTTCTTCAAGTGTGAAGAACTTTGGTTTACCTACTGATTTTGTACGTTATTTGGCAGAGAAAAATGTGAGTGAGAGTGATAGAGACGTGAGAGAGAGAGAGATGAGTGTGGGAGATAAGTGTTTTCTTAGGCTTAGGAGTCTAGTTTGGGACTTAGTCAAATAAGGTTTTATTTAATTATTTAAAAATACATTTTCTTTTTATTTTGAATCATATAATAAATAATAAATATAAATTAATTACATTAATTTACCAACTTAAATTAAAAATAATTTAATTCATTGCTTCCACCTAGGTTCGAACCCGGGTTGAGCAAGACTTCACTTCAAGAGCCCAATTTCGGCCCTCTCTCCTCACATTGCCCCTCCACATTATTAATTAAATAATTAATTATATATTTAGGGTAATTAATATACTACCCTTAGCGTGGAAAAAGACCATTTTATCCCTAGTCCATCCAAATCTAAGATTTTCCCTTTTTAAGTTCGGTAAAGACTCCTTCAAGTAAATCTTCGTATTCGAGAGCCCTACATGGTTGGACCCAACCTTTCCTAGCTCAACTAACTCCCCAAATTAGTTGGCTTGTATGTAGCAAGGGTTCCGAGGTCTGGTTCTACGCGCATCGATCCGTGTGAGCCCGGTCTAATCGTTGGCATTCTAGACACATGAAGCATTACTTAGCATATCCAGGGTTGTTACATTATCCCCCCCTTAGGAACATTCGTCCACGAACGTCACTACTCTTTACTAAAAATAAGTAATTCATTCACAGAATGTATGCATACATAGGTAATTCATACTCCCCATTGGTGAATACCTGATTCACATATTAACATGATGGTGCACATCCTTCAAACCTACTAGTAGTTTCACATTAATAGACTATGGAACTCTTTCCTAAACTAGTATCATCAAAGCATACAACATAGGTAAACATGTAAGTCATACAAATCAGCAACCAACATGATGACTCAAACATCTTAACCTCATACTAGTGCATAAACACCATAAATAGTCAAATACCTGAAGGACTAATTAAGGATACTCACCCGAGACTTCACCAGACGTGCCTTCCCCTGCACCCCTAGACTTGAGTGCGAAGAATCGTTGCCTCCTTGGATCCTCTTCACTTGGGCCATTATCTTGAACTCTCTCATTCCGTTGTTCTTGACTTCTCCTATTCGGACAATCCTTCATTATGTTACCTAGTTTGCCACAATTGTAACAAGCGTTAGAGTCCATCATACATTCTCCCCAATGCAGTATGCCACACTTCCTACAAGGTGGCCTCTCTTGGGCTTTAAAGTCTTACGAACCTCAGGGAGTAATCCCTGACTGACATCGAGCCCTTCTTAAGGTTAATGACTTCCTCAACCTTAGCCTCCTTTATTTATCTGGGAAAAAACCGCCGCTAGAAAAGACATCTTGAAAAGATCGTAAGCAATAGGACCCCCTCATAAGGCTTTGCTATCCTTCCACACCTTATACCGAGATTGAGCTACATCCTTTAGCTGGTAGGATTCCAACTCAGACTTATCCACATCAATCAAACCCAATAGCTCGAGCTTTTAAAATGCTATCTTGGGCAATTTGTACCAAAGTTGTCCTTACTTCTCCATCTGTCAACCCAGCTGAGTTAACAACCATCTCTATTCCAGCAGCTGGAGCCTGGGGAGAAACTTAAATTACCCCAGTAGCCATTCCTCCAATCTACCCGCCTGCTTTCCTCATTGTATTGATATTTTGAAACTTCAAGAGTTGATGTTAGATACGCTCTTAACACCAAGAAATCCGACATTAGAGAAGGCACGATAAGATTAGAAGAAGGGAAATTTTCCTACGCATTATGCAGTCTCCAATCCAGGATGGTGGTGCATTTCACTAACATGACTTAGAAACTACTCGATGTGGTTGATGTGAACTTATTATCCTCTGAATTTAACCTAGTGCTTTTATACCAACTTTGTCACGACCGAAGTCTAGACCCCATACAAGACCGGCGTTGTTGACCTCTCAAAGGTCGCAGACAAGACTACATACGTCATTCTTAAATCGTCTATGTTAATTGTTGCGGAAAATTTGAAACTTTTTGTTTCTTAACACATATACTAATCATTCTATTAGATTCATAATTGTTCACCATCAACTATCTAACATTAAGATCATCAAATGAAAGAAATAGTTTAATATAGCATTAAATGTATACTTGCCAAAATGGCACCAATACAATGTCTGAACAAAAGCAGGAGGAAACGCTAGCAGAACATACTCCACTAGCTCAGTATTATAACTAAGCTAAAATATAATGGGCAAGCATCCTCTAAATCATGAGGGCCTACCAAGTCCGGATGAATGCTCCACGTCCGGATAGTTTCAGCGTCTGCCTGTAGCTCTAGCGTCCACCTGTGCCTGCACCTAAATTTTAGAGTTATATGGGATTAGTACACACTTGTACTAAGTATGGGTATATGCAAGAACACACCAAGGACATGCATGAGTAAGAATAGCTCTTTCCTAGCAACATGATTATAGCAGGTCAAGTCATAGGACTTGCCAAATTGAGATTAGGAAAGTGAGTGAAGTTTCCACATTTGGATTAGCAAAGTTTATGAGCTTTCCAAATTTGGATTAGAAAAGTTATTCCATGAGAGTAACATGTATCATCATACTTTACATTTTGCACACAACACACAAGAGCATACACATAGCACATATCATAATTCCTATAACACATAACGTTGTTCATATCATTTATTCGTATGTCATGAGACCTTCGAATCATAGACTTGTCATTAAGACTTCCCAAAAATGAGGGTTAACATATGGGACCTCAACTAGGGAGTCTGCTTATGCAAACACAGAGTCTGCTTTATTCATTCATACCTACTTCATTTCACTTCATTCATGGGTCAGTGTAAACACCAGCTATACCTACGATGTAGTTTGAGACTTTCATCGGGTTCGTTGTGCAATGACTTAGAATGACCTAATGTCATTACTTGAATCTAACTCACCTCTTGATTATCCTATCCTAACATCTTTGGTATCATTCGTTTCATTATGTGAATCATTTGAGGCTGGCCTCATTCATTCATTGGGAACTTTAACTTTAACCGACATAGATCATGTGAGCATCATGAAATTCAGTGTCATGAAACCCCACACCAAAAAGAGGTGGAATCACAGTCCAAAGTGACCCAAAACATGCTAGCGTAAATGGGAATTGAACCCTGCCAGATCCCTATATTGGCAGTATAGGTTCAAAGACTAAGAGATATGAGGAAACCCATACCCGGCATGCCGGACAGTCTCATATCATGAGAGTTATGTGAACCTCTGCCCTTCCCAAAAGAAGGTATCATCGCTCATAGCTAGTCTATCGGTGTGTATAAAGTTCCATTACATTCAACTCATACGTCATGGAAGTTGGCTTCTAGTATGAGGACATAATAGCTCAATTGATGATTTCTCATCTCATCATTAGTATTAAGTGTGTTAATCTCAATACTTTCATTAGAGTGTTCATAGAGACTTGTCTCTTTATTAACTTTACACTCTCATAGGTGAGTACGTTTTGGTAAGATTTACTTAGGCACATTTGAGATTGCTCTCATCTTTTACATTAGCCTCATATCATGTTGTCACCACATTAATTAACATTAGCACATTTTCTCTTCATAATTACTCACCCATTTTATATGAATATTCATTTCATCATATGCCATTGCGCTTGGACATTTGGTGTGTTTCACACTCTTACTTAACCCCATCTAGAGTTTCAGCATTTTATTGTTCATTTCATCATATGCCAATACACTTGGCTATTTAGTGTATTTTACACTTGTACTTAACCCTTCTATGGTTTCATCATTTCGTTGCATACGTCTTAGGTTCACTTATTTTGAAACGTATGCTAGACTTATGGGTCTACACATACAAGCCATGAGGCTTCATTCATAGTTCATTTAAGTGATTCATATCTTCCTAAGATTATATAGTACAAGACTTATGCATCTTGTATGTATGCCAAGATCTCAATTTTGATCTAAGTGGGTGGCATTATTTTTAACATTTAATTCACGTATGACTTATGTATCAATGCAGAATTTGGGCAAGGGAACTCAAGTTCGAATCCCTTTGACAACACTTACATTTTTCATTGATTTTATTTTTAGTCCACATAACATTGGGACCCTAGATCGAGACCCAACATCAACATTCCCTCTTTATTTTTCTCCTTGAAATCTCCTCTTACATGGCCGAGAGGTTGTGGGATCGAACCCCAACAGCCCCTTTTATTTTTTTCATTAAATTCTCCTTGTCCAATTCGCATAGACCATGAGGTTGTGGGATCAAAACCCCACAACCTCTATTTATTTTTCATATAATTCGCAGCCTTCCTAGAGGTCATGGGTTTTATTTCCTCGCCTCACCTTTCTTTTCTTTTTTTTATTTTCACTTTGTCCTTTACTCTCCTTCACAACTTTGAGGTCGTGGGTTCAATTCCCATGTCTCACATTCCTTTTCTTTTTTTTTCCTTTGCTTCCACTCGCTTCCTGGAGTTCGTGGGTTCGATTCCTACGCCTCCCATTTTATTTTTATCAATTTTTGTGCTTTACTTTTCATCCATCACACCCAAGATCAATCCCCCTTGACCCCATTTCCCTTTTCATGTTTTAGTGCTTTTCAAGGGTGAGGTCGCGAGTTTGATTCCTAATGACCTCACCTAATTTATACCCCTTTAATATCCAGATTTATACATCTGTGTTTAGCCGAAAACAACTTATAATTTGCTGGAAATTTGGTCACATTTTCCATCTCACTTCCTTCAACATTTACACTTGAATTCATAGGGTAATTTGTAGATCATTTAATATGTTTTGGGGTGCATTTTTCATCGATTCCTTTAGCAAAAATATTGATACTTAAATCGGCCACACTTTTATTTTAATGAACATCAAGATTTACAAAGGTTTATGCACGTAAAATAACAACCAAAACATTATCAATTTTGGAGCCTTAATCCGAGAACACATAGTCACTGCCACATTTTTGTACACCGATGCACATAGTTTAGGAACACATAGGTTATCTTACATATGATTTCAAGTACACAAACATAATAATATTCATCACGAAAACATAATATACACCTAAATCTACCAGCAATCATACCCAACTTACGATTCATTGGGAGCTAGTGACAAGGGCAGGCAAAAGGGGAAACAATCCTAGTTTTTTCGGACGAATAATATGACCCTTAAGGGGTCTCTTCGGAAAGGGACCAAGAGAGAAGAAAACACATACTTTTTTGACGTTCAAAACTCGACTTGCTGCCCAATGAACCCCTCCGAACACACCTCCAAATCCAAGAGCTTCAACACCAACTTGATAGAAAAATCCTCTATTTGCCTAACGTGTTTGATTAGTTGTTTGTTTATAACTATCGTTGTGAGTTTTTCAAGTGTGAAGAACTTTGATTTACCTACTATTTTTGTACGTTATTTGGCAGAGAAAAACGTGAGTGAGAGTGATAAAGACGTGAGAGAGAGAGATGAGTGTGGGAGAGAAGAGTTTTCTTAGGCTTAAGAGTCTAGTTTAAGACTTAGTCAAATAAGGCTTTATTTAATTATTAAAAATCTAATTTCATTTTATTTTAAATAAGATAATAAATAATAAATATAAATTAATAACATTAATTTTCCAACTTAAATTAAAAACAATTTAATTCATTGCTTCCACCTAGGTTCGAACCCGGGTGGAGCAAGACTTCACTTCAAGAGCCCAATTTCAGCCCTCTCTCCCCAAAATGCCCCTCCACCTTATTAATTAAATAATTAATTATATATTTAGGGTAATTAATCTACTACCCTTATCCTGGAAAAGACTATTTACCCCTAGACCCTCCAAACCTAAGATTTTTCCTTTTTAAGTCCGGTAAAGACTCCTTCAAGTAAATCTTCATATTCGAGAGCCCTAAATGGTTGGACACAATCTTTCCTAGATCAACTGACTCCCCAATTTACTTGGCTCGAATGTAGAAAGGGTTCCAAGGTCTGGTTCTACGCGCATCAATCCGTGTTAACCCTGTCTAATCGTTGTCATTCTAGACACATTAAGCATTACTTAGCACATCCATTTTTAAGGTTGTTACAACAATGATCCAACACACTATAAATACTTCTTTCTTGCATGTTACTAAACACACTATAATATCAATTTCATTGGCTATTTTTACTAGTAGATTAACTCATCATTATTCATTTTTTTATTTTTTTTTCAAAAAACACGTATTAATCGAATTTTCAATTTTAATAAAACTAAGACGTCTATATTGTTCCATGTTGTTGAAAATTATCGTACCTACCAATACGCGTTGTGAAAAAAAACATAAACTGTACAAAGAAGAAAACTACCAAAAACAAACCAACAAGTTGTTGTCCATCACAACAAATCACGTTTCTCCACAACAAAATATCTTCAATCACAAAAAAAAATTTTAAAATACAATCTGCAAACAAGAAAGAGAAACACGATAGAGGAAAAAACATATTTTAATTTTATTTCAAATTATTTGAGCGTTTTAAGGAATCAAATCAGAATTTAATTTGATATCAACTTAATTGAGCGTTTAAGGAAACAGAATAATCTGATTTTTTTTAATTCCTTAATATGTGTTAATTAGTTATTATCCATTATTAAATTAAATTATTTATAATCACAACAATCATGTTATTTTCCATTTAGGTAACAATCAACCTTTAATTTATAATAATATGTATAACTTGATATATTAAAGGTTATATATTGAAATTCATACTCTAATGATATAGCTTGAGAATATTACTTTATAAAATTCTATATACCTAAAATTGTTTTCCACCTTCGCTCTACTGATCATATAGTGTTGACGGACAATAGTGCCCTTGGCTTTTACAAAAAAATATTTTTGTGATTTCTTATAATATTGTTTTTCATGAAATTTTGGTATGGTAATTAAAATTATTGTTTGAACCTCAAATTATATTTTATATCAAAAGTTGCGTTTAAAATTCAAACAAATAACAAATATTTTATCGATTTATCGATTTTGGTCCTTAACAATTCAGTTTTCAATTTAACCAATAAGAAAATATTTATAAAATAAATATATTACTTCTCTAATAAATTTGACGCAACAACATAATAATGTGATGAAAAAACTAAACAAGTATAACACAAAGAGAAAACAAGTCAACTTAATTCAATCCCTAAAACCAGTTTGTCACGTGCACAAGCCTCTAGTGTAAATACTAGAATAGAAATAAAACACGCAAGTCTAAAATGAAATTGTCATTCCAGTAAAAACAAAGTCATAAGCTAGAGTAGGAAATTTCGCTGAGATGACAAACATCTACCTCATAATTCTCCACAAGATTCCTCAGAAACGAAGAAAATAGAAAATATACGAAGATCTGGGCTAGTAACCTACAAAAAATTGTACAAGCAAGGGGTGAGCACCTAACACATGATACCAACAAGCAAACCTCTAAAAACAAGTTAAGGGAACAAAATACGGGTACTCCTTACACCCTGTCTGAACCTCCACACCACAACCTAAAGTTTTACAGTTTACGAAGCACACAACTCAACAACAACACTCTATCAGATTACATATTCTCTATAACAACTCAATATTCCACAGTCACAAGATTTATAGAAAAACTCACACAAGATCAACAAAACACAAGCTCAAGTTCATCAATAATAAAATGTGTAATGTAATGAGATGCAATGTCAAGTATAGTGATACATATCTGCCCTAATGATACACACCCGCTGTCTCTCAGTCTGGGACCCATGAGGGACATATATGTCCATGCATCTGTCGGGGAGCACGACACGACACTCGATTATAGTAACTGTTGCGGTGCGCAATAAGTCCCTCGACATACAGTATTCATTGTGGTGCACAATACGACCCTCGAAATGGTACATCCTCTTATCACATAACTTCTATCACAACCATGTATCAGATGCAATGCAAATGACATGCTCAAATGAAAATGAGGAGATAATCATCTTGATAACAAAGCACAATTTACAACAAGGAATACAACACCAACAAATAGGCAACAAGTGTTCAAATTTTTCTCAACACCACACAAGGAAATACACGAATTTCATATGCTTAACAAGGATTTAGAATTTCACTTGCCTTAGCCATTCGAATAATCACTCCGGGACTTGAGTCTTCGTTTTCCGTTGAGCTTGCTAGTTGATGCATTCTATTCAAGTATATAAATTCACAATAAGGTTTCAGAACTAACAGTACTCATATTTTTATGTATTTAACCTTGACCTAAAACTTCACCCAAATTTATAATCAAGTTTGTAATTTTTTATGTCAATTAACATTTTCACTATCATAGTTTTCCAAGTTTCAAACCTAAGATTAAATTTCGATTATTTCTTTTCCACTATCATAATTCAAATGGAATTCACTCAATACCATACATATAATATTTAATTACACATGTCCACCTATGAAAACTAGATTCACAGTATAATGACCAAGATATAAAATTTACACTACTAATTTTATTAAAACAGTGCTAACAAAGAATTGGTCCCTTTTATTTTTTTCCTTCTGTTTAACATTTTTTTCCAGCCAATATTTGGCTCATTATGGCCAATCATTGGTTCATTTTGGCCAATCCAATCACTCCCAATTCTTTTATGAGTTTTACAGAACCACCCACGTAGCTGTTAGTCACATACAACCATCACTGCTAATTTTTCACCCAATAATTCAAGCACTTAATTTATTCTTTTATAAAATTTCATTGTTTTCTCGAATGCAAACCAACAATAGTCTTCACATGGCCTCCAATTCCCCCATTTATGAATGGCCCACATTGCACTAGAAAGAGACATTAATTGCTCATTCAACCAAGATCTTGAATTCATATCCTATCCCATTTATCACATAATCGACTAACTAAAAACAATAACGACAAAGCACCATAGATTGTTACCTGGTGATCAAAGAAATCCTCTCGTGTGCGTCGGTTTAGGTAGGTTTCTGCCTTTTCTTCTTTTCTAAATTTATAGTTTATTAAAACTGACAAAATGCACTAACTTATTCTTTTAATACATGACCCTAATAGTATAGGATATTAAATAAATAATCACTTTAGCCCACTAACTATCTACTAATTCCATTATTTACAATTAACCATAAATAAATTAATTCAAGTTATACGAATAATTAAAATTTCCAAAAATAACCTCGTGGGTCATTATAGTATCCACCACTAAAAATCATGGTCGTACTCAAACATAAAGTAGAAGAAGGTACCTGAAGCTTTAAAAAGTTGAGGGTATTTGGCACGCATGTCAGATATTGTCTCCCAAGTTGCCTCTCCTACTGAACAATGCTTTCACTGCACCTTCACTAAAGCAGTCTTCTTGGTCCTAAGCTTTCGTACTTACCTATCTAATATAGCTATAGACTCCTCCTCATATGTCAAGTCGGGACCCATCTCCTCGGAATCAAGTGAAATCACATGAGATCCATCTAGAATATACTTCCGAATCATAGAGACATGGAAAACAGGATGAACTACTGACGAACTAGATGGCAACGCCAACTTATAAGCCACCTCTCGAACTCGGCTCAAAATCTCAAAAGGTCCAATGAACCTAGGTCTAAGCTTGCCCTTCTTTCCGAACCTCATCACACCCTTCATGGGTGATACTCGGAGCCAAACATATCACCCTCCATAAACACTAATGCTCTAACTCTCCGGTCAGCATAAATCTTTTTTCGACTCCTGGCTATCATCAACCTATACTGAATTATACGGACTTGCTCCATAGAATCTCTAAGAAAGAATGTATCAAAAGAATCCATCTCTGTCGAATCAAACCAACCGATCGGAGACCTACACCGTCTACCACACAACACCTCAACTGGGGTTATCTGAATACTAGAGTGATAACGGTTATTGTAGGCAAACTCTTCCAAGGGAAAATGTTGATCCCATCTATCACCAAAATAGATAACACACGCTCGAAGCATGTCTTCCAACACCTGAATCATCCGCTTGGACTGACCATCTGTTTGAGGGTGAAAAGTTATACTCATATCTAACTAAGTACCCAGACCATGTTGTAATGCCTTCTAGAAGTGAAAAGTAAATAGTGAACCTCGATCTGATATAATAGAAACAGGAACCCCATGTAGTCGCACAATCTCACTAATATATATCTTGGCTAAGTTCTCTGTCATATACTTCACCCGAACCGGAATGAAGTTGGAAGACTTGGCATCCTGTCAACAACAACCCAAGTAGAGTCATAACCACCCAGTATTGTAGGCAAACCCACAACAAAGTCCATTATAATCCTCTCCCACTTCCAAGTACGAATATGCTTCCTCTGAGATACACCCCGGGCCGATGGTGCTCACACTTGACCTGCTGACAAGTCAAACACCTCGAAACAAAGTCTGAAATATCTCTCTTCATCCCACACCACCAGTAATGCTGAATCAGATCATGAAACATCTTTGCCGTTCCTGGATGGATGGAATATCGAGAACAATGAGCCTTATCAAGAATCAATCGAATTAACTCGTCTGTCTTGGGCACACAAATCCTGCCTCCGATCCTCAAGACACCATCAGAATCAAGGACAGCCTTTTTAGCTTCTCATCATCAAACTGGTGCTCATGGATATGCTCGACTAAAGAAGATGGAGCCTTAATAAAATCAATCATCCCATCACTATCCTCCAAAATCTGCAATCGGACAAGACTGTTAGCAACATCTACATCTCTAGCCAATGGTATCTCCTCAATACTAAGAGATGCAAGACTCCCCATGCTAGGAGTCTTCTGACTCAAAGCATCGGCCACAACATTTGCCTTCCCAAGATGATACAGAATGGTCACATATAGTCCTTAAGCAACTCAAGACATCTCCACTACCTGAAGTTCAACTCCCTCTAACTAAACATATACTGAAGATCTCACAATGCACCCCATACAAATAATGATGCCATAACTTAAGTACAAATACCATAATCGCCAACTCCAAATCATGAGTAGGGTAGTTCTTATCATGGGACTTTTACTGCCTAGAAGCATAAGCAATCACTTTCCCCTTCTGCATTAAAAAACCACCTAAACCAACTCTTGAAGAATCAAAATACACAGTAAAGTATACACCCTACGCAGATAAAGTCAACACAGGAGCCTAAGTCAACAAAGTCTTGAGCTTTTGAAAGCTCTCCTCATACTCATCAGACCATTGAAAACCCACATCATGTTGAGTCAATCTACTCAATAGAGCTGCAATAGTGAGAAGCTCTGAAAAAATCATCGATAATAGCCTGTCAATCCCAAAAACTCCTAATCTCAGTAGATGAAGTAGGTCGCGTCCAGCCTCTAACTGCCTCAATATTTGCTGGATCTACTCTAATACCTTCCTTGGAAACCACGTGTCCCAAGAATGCCAATAGAACTAAGACAGAAATCACACGTTGAGAACTTGGCATACAACTTCTCTTCTCTCAACCTATGAAGTACAATCATCAAGTGTCGAACATGGTACTCCTCCGTCTTGGAGTAAACCAAGATGTCATCGATAAAAACAATCAAAGAATAATCAAGGTATGGTCGAAACACCCCATTCATCAACTCCATGAATGCTGCAGGAGCATTAGTCAATCCAAAGACATCACCATGAACTCATAGTGCTCGTACCGGGTTCAAAAAGTTGTCTTAGGGATATCTGATGCCCTAATATTCAACTGATGATACCCGAACCTCAAATCAATCTTAGAGAACAATGATGCTCCATGTAGCTGACCAAATAAGTCATTAATACGCGGAAGAGGGTACTTATTCTTCACTGTTACCTTGTTCAACTGTCTGTAATCAATACACATCCTCATAGTCCCATCCTTTTTCTTCACAAACAATACAGGGGCATCCCAAGGTGACACACTAGGGCGAATAAAACCCTTACTCAATAAATCCTACGACTGATCCTTTAACTCTTTCAACTTTGCTGGAGCCACACGATATAGAGGCATAGAAATAGGATTAGTGTCCGACTCCAAATCAATAGCAAAATCAATATCTGTATCGGGAAGAACACCTAGAAAATAAGAAGGAAATACAGCGAGAAACTCCTGAACCACAGTACAGAGTCCATGGGAGGTAGTTTAACTATAGTATATTGAATAAAAGCTAAGCAAGACAAACAGTCTCTCTCCTCCATTCTCTGAGCACAGATAAAAGAAATTACCTTGCTAGGATAAGATCCACTAATACCCTTCTACTCAACCCTCGGAACACTAGGCATCACTATGTTCACAGTCTTAGAATTACAATCAAGGACATCATAATAAGAAGTAAGCCAATACATACCCAAGATAACATCAAAGTCTACCATCCCCAGAATAATTAAGTCTACCCAAGTGTCATACTCAGCCAAAGAAACAACACAGGATTAATACACTCAATCCACCACTAAGGGCTCACCCACGGGTGTAGAAACACGAAAAGGTACAATCATGTTACCACATATTATATCAAATTTAGCACCAAATCGGTAGACACATAAGAGAATGTAGACCATGGATCAAACAATACTAACGCAGGTAGATGGCATACTTGGATGATACCTGTAATAATAGCATCAGAGGTCTCTACCTAGGGTCTCCAGGGAAAGAATAACAGTGGCCCCCTCTTCCATCTCCAACCTGGGAGGTACCTCTACCCCCACTCTGCTGAGCTGCAACACCACTACTAGAAACCCTATAACCTCTACCTGACTAAATTCTGCCACGACCTCTATTATTTGGTGCTGGTGGTCTAGTATGAAATGAAGAATTAGGTCGAGTCTCATCACGACCCCTCTGAGAAGTATATTGCTGCATCAGGTGATCAGGATCTCCACAAGTAAAGCAAAATCTCTGTCTTGGGAAAACCTGTGTGGACCCTATAAATCCACTATAATTGCCTCGCCCTGTAGGTCGCTACTGTGAACCGTACGAGCCCTGACTTGGGCTATAAGAACCCTTAGATGTCTGACCAGCCTAGGATGTCGGCCTAAATGCATGAATTGGTCCTCGATGCTAAAAGGAACCACTCACACTTTGTGATCCCCTACCTTCAAATGAGGCACCATGAAACTGGCCTGATGTACGGGCCATTTTAGGGTTTATCAATTCCGCCTTTTTGGAAGCGCTCAGATTGGACTGGAAAGAAGCCCCTTCTCTAGATTCCCAGAACACAGCTGACCTGGTAGAGAAAGTCAATCCCCTCACAAATATGCGGATCCTCTCTATCTCATCTGGAATAATGGCCAAAGCATGCCTAGACAACTGGAAAAAATACACCTCATACTCAGTAACCGATAAACCATCTTGTCTCAGATTCTCAAACCTTAAGAGACTCTCCTGTCTGTCGCTCCAAGGGATAAAACGATCATGGAATGCACTAGAAAACTTCTCCCAAGTCACTGGAGGAGATCCAACTGTTAAAGCCCCCGAATAAGTCCTCCACCACACTCTCGCTAGACCACGAAGCTAGAGGGTAGCATTATCGAACCCCATGTGACTCAGATAACCCAACCACCTCTAGCAACTCTCAATATACAGTCAAAAACTCATGAGCGTCCTCACTCTTCCCACCCTGAAACTGAGGTGCGTCCATATTTTGAAATCTCTCATACTTAAAGTGCTCATCCTTTATCAGAACAACGACTGGTGCAACTTGACCCCCAAATGCTGGTGTAACTTCATTCTCAACTACGGGATCCATTGGTAGATGCCCCTTCTCTAGTTTGAGCCCCTTCTCTAGTCTGAGAGTCATATGGTGTGGCGGTTGCACCACCACCCTGAGTAAATCCCTCCTGCACACTTAACATTCTTCATAATGTATCCTTAAGCAAAGGTGTGATTGCAAGCTCTGGAGGAACCTAGTTCTCTCTACCATCAATATGAGGCTCTGGAGAGACCTCTCTAGCATGACCTCTCACTGGTGCTGCTCAACAGTCACGATCCAAAAATGGGTGTGATGGAACTCGTCTTATCCCACCAATAGAAGTCATCCTAAAACCCAACATCTAAAAAAGTGCGGAAACAAAAAGAAGTCCAACAACAATTTCCATAAGGAAAACAAGTCAACTTAATTCAATCCCCAATACCAGGTTGTCACATGCACAAGTCTGTAATTGTAAATATTAGGATTGAAATAAAACACACAAGTTTAAAATGAAATTGTCTTTCAAGTAAAAACAAAGTCATAAACTAGAGTAGGAAGGTTCGCTGAGATAAAAAGAGATACCTCACAATTCTCCACAAGATGCCTCAAGAACAAAGAAAATAGAAGATATCACGAAGATCCAGGCTCGTAACCTACAAAAAAAATTGTAGAAGCAAGGGATGAGTACCAAACCACATGGTACCCAACAAGCAAACCTCTAAACACAAGTTAAAGGAACAAAATACGGGTACTCCTTACACCCTATCTGAACTTCCACACCACAACCTAACGTTTTACAGTTTATCAAGCACACAATCAACATTAGAACTCTATCAGATTACATATTTTCAATAGCAACTCAATATTCCACAGTCACAAGTTTTATAGAAAAACACTCACAAGATCAATAAAACACAAGTTCAAGTTCATCAACAAAAAAATGTGTAATGTCATGAGATGTAATGTCAAGTATAGTGATACATGTCTGCCCTAATGATCCACACCTGTTGTCTCTCAGTCTGGGACCCATGGAGGACATATCTGTCCATGCATATGTCGCGGCACATGACACGACACTAGATAATAGTAACCATCGCGGAGCGCGATACGTTACTCAAAAAATAATGTTCATCGCGGTGCGCGATACGATCCTTGCATGGTACATCCTCTTATCACATAACTCCTACCACAACCATGTCTCAGATGCAATACAAATGACATGCTCAAATGAAAATGAGGAGATAACCATCTTGATAAAAAGCACAATTTACAACAAGGAATACAACACCAAAAAATAGGCAACAAGTCCTCAAATTTTTCTCAACACCACACAAGGAAATACACGAATTTCATACGCTTAACAAGGGTTTAGAAGTCCACTTGTCTTAGCCACTCGAATAATCATCCAGGTCTTGAGTCTTCGCTTTCCGTAGAGCTTCCAAATCGATGCAATCTATTCAAGTATATAAATTCACAATAAGGTTTCGGACCTAACAATACCACATTTTAATGTGTTTAACCTTGAGCTAAAAATTCACCCAAATTTATAATCAAGTTTGTGATTCTTGGTATCAATTAACATTTCCACTATCATAGTTTTCCAAGTTTCAAGCCTAAGATTAAATTTCGATTATTTCTTTCCTCTATCATAATTCAAATGGCATTCACTCAATACCATATATATAATATTTAATTACACATGCCCACCTATCATAACTAAATTCAAAAAATAATGACCAAGACATAAAATTTACACTACTAATTTAATTAAAACAGTGCTAACGAAAAATTGGTCCCTTTTATTTTTTTCCGTCTGTTTAACATTTTTTTTCTATCCTATGATTGACTCATTATGACCAATCATTGGTTAGTTTTTCAGAACCACCTACGTTGCAGTTAGTCGCATATAACCATAACTACTAATTTTTCACCCAATAATATTAGCACTTAATTTATCCTTTTATAAAATTTCATTGTTTTCTCTAATGCAAACCAACAATAATCTTTACATGCCTCCAATTTCCCCCATTTACGACTAGCCAACACTTCACTAGAAAGAGACATTAATTGCTCATTCAACAAAGATACCATCCCATTTATCATATAATCGACTAACTAAAAAAAATTACGACAAAGCACCATAGATTGTTACATGAAGATCAAGGAAATCCTCTCGTGTGTGTCCGCTTAGGCAGGTTTCTGTCTCCCCTTCTTTTCTGAATTAATAGTTTATTAAAACTGACAAAATACATTGACTTATTCTTTTAATACATGACCCTAATAGTTTAGGATCTTAAATGAATGATCACTTTAGACACAAACTATCTGCGAATTCCATTATTTACAATTAACCATAAATAAATTAACTCAAGTTATACAAAAATTCAAGTTTCCAAAAATAACCTCGCGCGTCATTACAATATTTTGTTACAAAATTTGAAACATGGCCCTGAAATTTCCATCGGTAAATTCACCAACTAATATTTGGTTAGTATATCAATAGTACCTTTACTAACGAATTGAAAAGGAGTTGGTAATTTTTTTTAGTTCGTTATTCGATTCATATATTTGTAAATTGGTTGACAGTTTTAGTAACTGAAAATTTATGTTGGTAATTTATGAATAAATTTTAAATACTTGGGTTTTCATCCAATGTCTTGGTTAAGGATTAAGGAATACTTACCACTCTATCCCAACCCTTGGTGGTAATAAATTTTAAATAGGGATAATGCACAAGTTTTCCCTCAACCTTTGCCCGAAATCTCAGGGACACACTATTCTAAGGTCCTATTATTCCCCATGAACTTGTTGTATTAATAATTTTCTACTCCTTTTCTGCCCACGTGGTCGAAAATATTTTATTAATAATAAGTTGAGGGGGTACTTGTACATTTTCCCTTTTAAATAAATTAATATAATTATTTCTTATTCTAATAAATTTACTAATTGATTATTAGTTTGTGGGTAATATATCATTCAAGTTTAATGTTAGGTTAGTAATTGATTGAAAATATGTTCAAAATATTATTAACTGAATGATTATTCAATAGTAAAATATTTTTTAATTTATTGCATTTATAAATCTAAGATCACAAATATAAATTCAAAAATATTAATATCAATTTTATAAATCATATTTGAATGAAACAGTGCAAAATCTATGATAACAAGTTAAATTAATCTCAATATGACACATATCATTATATCAAAAAATTTAATTATACCAAATCTAAATTTTGGTCAAAACTTAAAAGTTAAACTGCCTAACAGCACAAACTTAAAATGGAATCCTCAAAACGTGAAACAATCATCTTGTTAGATATAAAAATGACCTTCCGAAGCTAATCGCCCTGACAGAATTCTCATCAGAGCACATTTACAAAATGTTGAGCTAAGTCAAATTTTTATCAAAAAGCTAAAGTTAAAATGTCTAACGGTATAAACTGAACACGAAAACCTCAAAATCCAAACCATCCATCTGATAAGACGAAAAATGACCTTCCAAAGCTAAGCGCGCTGACAAAATTCAAATTTGAGCATGCTTCCCAAAAAAGCTTTGACCTAATTCAAATTTTAGTTCAAAGTTAAAAGTTAAAATGATTAACGACACAAATTGAAAATAAAAGACTCAAAACCCGAATCAACCATCCTATGAGACCAAAACTGAACATATATGGCTAAGTGCAGTGACCAAACTTAAATTCTATCATGTTTATCAAAATATTGACTAAAGTAATTTTTGGCCAAAACATAAAAGTTATAATTTCTAACAGTACAAACTAAAAATGGAAGCCTCAAAACCGATCCCTCCATCTTATTACATAAAAAATGATCTTCCGCATTTTATCAAATGTATTGACCGAGGTATAATATATATATATATATATATATATATATATATATATAATTATTTATTAATTACGATTGTTTAGTTGACGGGTGATTTTAAATAATTAATTTTAGTTAATGATTAATGGGTTAAGTCCACAATATATTTAATGTCATATATGATCCATATATTAAAAATGAATTAGTAGGATTTAATGTTCTTTCATCATTATACAAATTAGGCGCAGCCTCCCCACCCAAATTCACCAAGCAGAGCGATACTACGGTGATAAGAAGGAAACTATTCGAGGTAAAATTTGTTTATATTATCATGTTGGCAGTCTATAAGGATTTCTAAGGTGTATGAGCATAAGGCGTTACCACTTGTTTGTATACTGGAAATAATTTGGTACTAATTTGCTCAGAAAAATATTTTTCTACGGATTGACTGTAACTTTTCACGTGACACCTCATTAGGAAAGAGTCCCAAATTGAGTTTTCATGCTCAAAGTTGAACATAATCTATTCAAAATTTTCCAGAAACCATTTAACTTCTAGACCCCACTGTCACGTGTAAATTTGGCAAAATTTTCCCTTACTCATTAAATAATTATAAACAATTGTTGATAAGGATTAACCAATTAATGAAAAGGGAGATTGTTTTATTAAACAAACATGCAAGTAGTTGTAACGACCTGTTTAGTCGTTTTGAGCAGCAGATTTTATTTCTGGAAACACAGTCTGAGTCGACGGAACCCACGACGGACCGTCATGGGCAGGACGGACCGTCGAGGGGGTCTCATTCCAAAACACTTAGAATTCTGAACTTTGGGTACTGAAATCGACTCTCTGAACTTCGTGACGGAATGGCAGGACGGACCGTCGTGGGCACGACGGACCGTCACAGACTCTTCCAGGAAATTGAGTCTCTGAACTTTGCGAGGGACCTGCAGGACGGACCGTCGCAGCCATGACGGACCGTCACAGGTTGCGTAATCTCAGGCTGGGTCGGATTTCTGTTTAAGTTTTAAAGGGGCGTTTTGGACTATTCCTGCTATAATTATGAATTTCGTGGGTTAATATTAATAACTCAAATTCTTGGGGGTTAAAAGAGATAACCTTGAGTTAATAAGTGGGTTAACTCCTCATCTTTTATACTTAATTATATGATAATTAGGGTAAAAGAAAGAGGGTTTGAATAAGAAAAATAGAAAGAACAAGAAGAGAGAGAGAGAGAGAGGATCGATCGAGAGAGAGGAACGAAGGGGATATCAAAGATTGTGAGGATTTGCTTGCTTCATCACGAAATCTTCGGTGGAGGTAGGTTAAGGTTTTGATACTATTCGTAGTAAACTCTTAATAGCGGATGATATTTATTGGTAGTATTGTAAACCCTTCTATATGCTTAATTGTATGCTTGCATGAATGTGATTATATAATTGTGATAAAATAAGCATGATGAAGCTATTGAATCCTAAATCTTGAAAGAAACCCTAATCTACTTTGTTAATGATGATGCCTTGGTATAAAAGAAGGCTTGATGAACTAAGTAATGAGATTGATGATGCCTTGGTATGAAAGAAGGCTTGATAAATTGATAGAATGAGATTAGTGAATCGGAGTGTCACGTTCCGACACATAGTATTAAGGGATCGGGTGTCACGAACCGACACGTAGAATTAGGGGATCGGAGTGTCACGTTCTGACACATAAAATTAGGGGATCGGGTGTCACGAACCGATACGTAGAATGAGGGGATCGGAGTGTCACGTTCCGACACATAGTATTATGGGATCGGGTGTCACGAACCGACACGTAGAAGTAGGGGATCGGAGTGTCACGTACCGACACATAGTAGTAGGGGATCGGAGTGTCACGTACCGACAAAAGAGGAATAAGGATAATGAATCTGGAAAGATGTTAATATACTCAATCTAATGAACCTAATTCCCAAATAAGTATAGTATTGAGGGTTGAGTCCTCATGGATGAACTTGGTGGTACTTATTGATGATTATAGTACTTGTTGTTGCTACATGTTGAGTATTGTAGTTGATTTATGATATTAACTGATATATACTGTTTTCTATTTTGAGTTGGCCGATGATACCTACTTAGTACTTGTGTTTTGTACTGACCCCTACTTGTATGTTTCTTTCTTGGTATTTTTGGAGTGCAGCAAACGTACCATCGTCTTCAACTCAACCGCAATTCTAGCCAGTCTTCATTACACCGGATTTTAGGGTGAGCTAATGCTTCTAGCTTGGACTGGATCTTCTTCTTCATGTCTTGATGCCTTGATGTTCCGGCATGGACTAGCTTTTATTTATTTTAGCTTCTTAGAATACTGTTAGTTTAGTTATTTGATCATAGATGTTCTTGTGACGATGACTTCCAGATTTTGGGGAATAATAGTTGTTGAATTTTTGAAGTTATTGAATTAATTTTTATTAATGAGTTAAGTCTTCCGCGTTGTATTTTGTTCAATATGTTTGGGTTTAGATTGGTTGGTTCGCTCACATAGTAGGATAAGTGTGGGTGCCACTCGCGGCTCGGTTTTAGGTCGTGACAAACTTGGTATCAGAGCATTAGGTTCGTTGGTCTCATCACACAAGAACGAATCTAGTAGAGTCTTAAGGAACGGTAGGGAGACGCCTTTACTTTTCTTTGAGAGGCTATAAGATTTTAGGAAAATTCCATTCTTTCTTTCTTTCTTTCGTGCTGTTACTTGGATCCAATTGGTATCTAGGTGATAGAAATTGGTATCTGACCATCTTCACTCTATTTCGCAGATGGTTAGAACTAGAGAAACGACTGCACCAACACCATCACCGGCAAGACAGGATGCGTCAGAGCCAGCCACTTGGGCTGTAGCTCAGAGAGGAACAGTGGCAAGAGGCCATGGTAGAGGTCGTGGGAGGACGTCCTCTAGAGGAAGAGCACAAGCACCTAGCCCATCTGGTACTAGGGCGGTGACTCCTCCACCGACTGAGGAAGTGATAAGAGAGGGTGAGGAAGGGGAGAATGAACAAGTGCAGAACGAGGAATTACCACCCCAACCTACCCCAAAGATGATCAATCAGGTTCTTGCTTATATTAGCGGGTTATCTGATCAGGGCCAGGCACCTCCAGTGTTTTCTGCACCAGCACCTCAGGTTCCGGAGGTACAACATGCAGCTACTGTGGCTCCCCGTATGGATGCCTCATTGGAAATAGGCACGTTTCCTCGTCTGACTACAGGGCCTATAATGACAAATGATCAGCATGAACTTTTCAGTAAGTTCTTGAAATTGAAACCTCCAGTCTTCAAGGGTGCTGAATCTGAGGATGCCTACGATTTTCTGGTTGACTGCCATGAGCTACT
Organism: Solanum peruvianum; assembly: GCA_027705065.1. Taxonomy (NCBI): domain Eukaryota; kingdom Viridiplantae; phylum Streptophyta; class Magnoliopsida; order Solanales; family Solanaceae; genus Solanum; species Solanum peruvianum. The sequence goes on from JAKWJD010001764.1 coordinate 39,725,762, forward strand.
ACACAAGATGGGTATAGTAGAACGGTTTGGTGTTGAGTTTGTGACTTATCAGTTTCAGGGGAACGCCAAAATGTGGTGGCGGTCACATGTCGAGTGTCAACCAACAGAGGCACCACCTATGACTTAGGCCTCATTCTCTAGCTTGTTTAGGGAGAAATATATCCCCCGGACTATGAGGGATAGGAAAAGAGATGAGTTCTTGAGCCTAGAGCAAGGTAGGATTTCGGTTACTGCATATGAGGCTAATTTTCGTGCATTATCCAGGTATGCCACCCAACTTTGTTTCAGTCCACAAGAGCGGATTCGCCATTTTGTGAAGGGGTTGAGGTCAGAATTGCGGATTTCAGCCTTACAGGTAGCGGCTACGGCAAAATCCTTTCAAGAAGTGGTAGACTTCGTGATAGAGGTGGAAGGAGTGAAGCCAGATGACTTCACCATGGCATCGACATCAAAAAGGTTTCGAAGGGGAGGTGAGTTTAATGGTTCTTACTCTAGAGGACAGGGTTCAGGAGGTTACTCAGTCCGACCAATTCAGTCTTCACTACAGACTTTAGTTGGGGGTCCACCTCAAACCGGTCAACACTTCTCTGAGAGACCTATGCCTGACTCCAGAGAGTGTTATGGATGTGGGGAGACTGGACATATTAGGAGGAATTGTCCAAAACAGGGTTATAGACCCCCAATAGCTAGAGGTAGAGGTGGTCATGGTAGAGGCCGTTATTCTGGAGGACGTGGTGGCCGAGGTAATGGTGGTCACCAAAACGGCCGGGGTGATGGGCAAACTGGAGCCACTACAGCACAACATGATAGGGGCAACTAACAGACAGGCAATAGGGCCCATTGTTACGCTTTCCCTGGGAGATCTGAAGCGGAGACATCTGATGCTGTTATCACATGTAATCTTTTGGTTTGTGATTGCATGGCTTCTGTATTATTTGATCCTGGCTCCACATTTTCATATGTATCTTCCTCATTTGCTACTGGTCTTAATTTACCTTGTGAATTGCTTGACATACCTATTCGTGTGTCTACTCCGGTGGGTGAGTCTGTGATAGTTGAAAAAGTATATAGGTCTTGTTTGGTGACTTTTGTGGGGAGCAACACTTATGTAGATTTGGTTATCTTAGAAATGGTTGACTTCGATGTGATTCCGGGTATGACTTGGCTTTCTCCAAATTTTGCAATCTTGGATTGTAATGCTAAAACTGTGACGTTAGCCAAGCCTGGGACAGATCAGTTAGTGTGGGAGGGCGACTACACTTCCACTCCGGTTCGTATCATCTCCTTTCTTCGTGCTAAGAGAATGGTTAGTAAAGGGTGTTTAGCTTTCTTGGCACATCTCAGGGATGACACTACCCAAGTACCTTCAATTGAGTCGGTTTCGGTAGTCCGTGAGTTTCTGGATGTGTTCCCTGCAGAGCTTCCTGGTATGCCACCGGATAGAGATATTGATTTTTGCATTGATCTGGAACCGGGTACTCGCCCCATTTCTATACCCCCTTATAGAATGGCTCCCGCAGAGTTAAGAGAGTTAAAGGCCAAACTTCAAGAGTTGTTGAGCAAAGGCTTTATTTGACCAAGTGCATCTCCTTGGGGTGCTCCGGTGCTATTTGTGAAGAAGAAGGATGGGAGTTTTCGAATGTGCATAGACTACCGGCAGTTGAACAAGGTAACAATTAAGAACAAGTATCCCATTCCTCGCATTGATGACTTGTTCGATCAGTTACAAGGTGCTTGTGTCTTCTCTAAGATTGACTTGAGATCCGGTTATCATCAATTGAAAATACGGGCAACGGATGTGCCAAAGACTGCTTTTCGAACTAGGTATGGGCATTACGAATTTGTGGTAATGTCTTCTGGTCTTACGAATGTCCCTACGGCTTTCATGAGCTTGATGAACGGGATTTTCAAGCCATGTCTAGATCTCTTTGTGATCGTATTTATTGATGATATACTGATATACTCAAAGAGTAAGAAGGAACATGAGGAGCATTTGAGAATGGTGTTAGAGTTGTTGAGGAAGACAAAGCTTTATGCCAAATTCTCCAAGTGTGAGTTTTGGCTAGATTCAGTGTCCTTCTTGGGACACGTGGTTTCTAAGGATGGAGTGATGGTGGATCCATCTAAGATTGAGACAGTGAAGAATTGGGTAAGACCCACTAGCGTGTCAGAAATAAGGAGCTTTGTTGGTTTAGCTAGCTACTACCGCCGATTTGTCAAGGGATTCTCTTCTATTGATTCCCAATTAACGAACTTGACTAAGCAGAATGTTCAATTTGTATAGTCGGATGAGTGTGAGGAAAGCTTTCAGAAACTCAAGACCTTGTTGACTACTGCACCAATTCTTACCTTGCCAGTAGAGGGTAAGAACTTCATCGTTTATTGTGATGCATCCTATTCTGGTTTGGGTGCAGTGCTAATGCAAGAGAAGAATGTGATTGCTTATGCTTCGAGGCAATTAAAGGTGCATGAACGTAACTATCCGACCCATGATTTGGAGTTGGCCGCGGTAGTATTTGCACTAAAGCAATGGAGGCACTATCTGTATGGGGTTAAGTGTGAAGTCTATACGGATCATCGTAGCCTACAGTATGTCTTAACTCAGAAAGATTTGAATTTGAGACAGAGGAGATAGATGGAACTACTGAAGGACTACGATATCACTATTCTGTATCACCCAGGAAAGGCAAATGTTGTGGCAGATGCTTTAAGTAGAAAGGCAGGAAGCATGGGAAGTCTAGCTCATTTGCAAGTTTCCAGACGCCCGTTGGCTAGAGAAATCCAAAATTTGGCTAATGATTTTATGAGGCTAGAAGTAAATGAGAAGGGAGGATTTTTAGCTTGTGTGGAGGCGAGATCTTCTTTTCTTGACAAGATCAAGGGAAAACAGTTTGATGATGAGAAACTAAGTCGAATTCGGGATATGGTGTTGCGAGGAGAGGCTAAAGAGGCAATAATGGATGAGGAAGGTGTTTTGAGAATTAAGGGAATGGTATGTGTGCCCCGTGTTGGTGACTTGATCCACACTATTCTTACAGAGGCTCATAGTTCCGGATATTCTATACATCCTGGTGCAACCAAGATGTACCGTGACCTAAAGCAACATTTTTTGTGGAGTAGAATGAAGCGCGACATTGTTGATTTTGTTGCCAAATGTCCAAATTATCAACAAGTAAAGTATGAACACCAGAGGCCCGGAGGAACACTTCAGAGAATGTCCATTCCTGAATGGAAGTGGGAGAGAATTGCAATGGACTTCGTGGTTGGTCTTCCAAAGACATTGGGTAAGTATGACTCTATTTGGGTGATTGTTGATAGGTTAACTAAGTCTTCTCATTTCATTCCGGTCAAGGCGACTTACAATGCAGAGAAGTTAGCCAAACTTTACATCTCGGAGGTTGTTCGATTGCATGGGGTTCCACTCTCCATCATATCAGATAGAGGTACGTAGTTTACTTATAAGTTTTGGAGAACATTGCATGCTGAATTAGGTACTAGGTTGGACCTTAGTACTGCATTTCACCCTCAGACCGATGGTCAGTCTGAGCGAACGATTCAAGTGTTGGAGGATATGCTTCGTGCATGTGTGATAGAATTTGGTGGTCATTGGGATAACTTCTTACCCTTAGCGGAGTTTTCATACAATAATAACTATCACTCAAGTATTGATATGTCTCCATTCGAAGCATTGTATGGGAGGAGATGTAGGTCTCCCATTGGTTGGTTTGATGCATTTGAGGTTAGACCTTGGGGTACTGATCTGTTGAGGGATTCAATAGAGAAGGTGAAATCTATTCAAGAAAAGCTTTTATCGGCTCAAAGTAGGCAAAAAGAATATGCAGATCGAAAGGTTAGAGACTTGGAGTTCATGGAGGGTGAACAAGTCTTGTTGAAGGTTTCGCCCATGAAAGGGGTGATGCGGTTTGGTAAAAGAGGTAAGCTAAGCCCAAGGTATATTGGACCATTTGAAGTACTTAAGCGAGTAGGGGAGGTGGCTTATGAATTAGCCTTGCCTCTAGGATTGTCGGGAGTGCATCCGGTATTTCATGTGTCTATGTTGAAAAGATACCATGGGGATAGAAAGTACATCATTCGTTGGGATTCGGTTCTACTTGATGAGAATTTGTCTTATGAGGAGGAACCTGTTGCTATTCTAGATAGAGAAGTCCACAAGTTGAGGTCGAGGGAGATTGCATCCATCAAAGTTCAATGGAAGAATCGACAAGTTGAAGAAGCCACTTGGCAGAAAGAGGCTGATATGCGAGAAAGATACCCACACCTGTTTACAGATTCATGTACTCCTTCTCGCCCTTGTTTTTCTTCTTGTGATCGTTCGAGGACGAACGATGGGTAAATTGGTATCTATTCTAACGACCTGTTTAGTCGTTTTGAGCAGCAAATTTTATTTCTGGAAAAAACTGTCTGAGTCGACGGAACCCACGACGGACCGTCATGGGCACGACGGACCGTCGAGGGGGTCTCGTTCCAAAACACTTAGAATTCTGAAATTTGGGTACTCAAATCGACTCTCTGTACTTCGTGATGGAATGGCAGGACGGACTGTCGTGGGCACGACGGACCGTCACAGACTCTTCCAGGAAATTGAGTCTCTGAACTTTGCGATGGACCTGCAGGACGGACCGTCGCAGCCATGACGGACCGTCACAGGTTGCGTAATCCCAGGCTGGGTCGGATTTCTGTTTAAGTTTTAAAGGGGCGTTTCGAACTATTCCTGCTATAATTATGAATTTCGTGGGTTAATATTAATAACTCAAATTCTTGGGGGGTTAAAAGAGATAACCTTGAGTTAATTAGTGGGTTAACTCCTCATCTTTTATACTTAATTATATGATAATTAGGGTAAAACAAAGAGGGTTTGAATAAGAAAAATAGAAAGAACAAGAAGAGAGAGAGAGGATCGATCGAGAGAGAGGAACGAAGGGGATATCAAAAATTGTGAGGATTTGCTTGCTTGATCACGAAATCTTCGGTGGAGGTAGGTTATGGTTTTGATACTATTCGTAGTAAACTCTTAATAGCGGATGATATGTATTGGTAGTATTGTAAACCCTTCTATATGCTTAATTGTATGCTTGCATGAATGTGATTATATAATTGTGATAAAATAAGCATGATGAAGCTATTGAATCCTAAATCTTGAAAGAAACCCTAATCTACTTTGTTAATGATGATGCCTTGGTATAAAAGAAGGCTTGATGAACTAAGTAATGAGATTGATGATGCCTTGGTATGAAAGAAGGCTTGATAAATTGATAGAATGAGATTAGTGGATCAGAGTGTCACGTTCCGACACATAGTATTAAGGGATCGTGTGTCACGAACCGACACGTAGAATTAGGGGATCGGAGTGTCACGTTCCGACACATAGAATCAGGGGATCGGGTGTCACGAACCAACACGTAGAATTAGGGGATCGGAGTGTCACGTTCCGACACATAGTATTAGGGGATCGGGTGTCACGAACCGACACGTAGAAGTAGGGGATCGGAGTGTCACGTACCGACACATAGTAGTAGGGGACCGGAGTGTCACGTACCGACACAAGAGGAATAAAGATAATGAATCTGGAAATATGTTAATATACTCAATCTAATGAACCTAATTCCCAAATGAGTATGGTATTGAGGTTTGAGTCCTCATGGATGAACTTGGTGGTACTTATTGATGATTATAGTACTTGTTGTTGCTACATGTTGAGTATTGTAGTTGATTTATGATATTAACTGATATATATTGTTTTCTATTTTGAGTTGGCTGATGATACCTACTCAGTACTTGTGTTTTGTACTGACCCCTACTTGTATGTTTCTTTCTTGGTATTTGTGGAGTGCAGCAAACGTACCGTCGTCTTCAACTCAACCGCAATTCTAGCCAGTCTTCATTACACCGGATTTCAGGGTGAGCTAATGCTTCTAGCTTTGACTGGATCTTCTTCTTCATGTCTTGATGCCTTGATGTTCCGGCATGGACTAGCTTTTATTTATTTTAGCTTCATAGAATACTCTTAGTTTAGTAATTTGATCATAGATGTTCTTGTGATGATGACTTCCAGATTTTGGGGAATAATAGTTGTTGAATTTTTGAAGTTATTGAATTGATTTTTATTAATGAGTTAAGTCTTCCGCATTGTATTTTGTTCAATATGTTTGGGTTTAGATTGGTTTGTTCGCTCACATAGTAGGATAAGTGTGGGTGCCACTCGCAGCTCGGTTTTGGGTCGTGACAGTAGCCTTCTGAGTATTTCATTAAATACCTTTGTTTTTGTGTTCAAATATGGTGGCATTAATTGGGATCAATTTAAGATCTTTGTAATAGTTTTGATATTATGATTCAAGTTTTGATATATTGTTTATCAAATTACATAGTCGGTGTATTGTATTACATGAATGATATTAAATTTATGATATTGGAGAAGATCAAGACTTAACCCTAGACTTAGCCCTAGAGTTGAAACTTATGAACTTGATTATATATTCTGAAGGAGTTTTTGGGTCTAGGCTAAACCTATAGTTATATGAGTGTTGTTAGTTTTGAAAGCTTATTGTGATTATGCATGTGAATAGATTGTTTTGAGTTGGAAGTTCAACAAATGGGAAAGGCTCAAGTCCCGGAGTAAATTCGTATTGGATTCAAGCAAGTGGATTTCTAAACCTTGCTAAGTGTATGAAATGCGTGTATTTCCTTTTGGTATATGTTTGGGAGTAATGGGACTTGATGATGGGTTGACTTGTCCACATTGATTTTTTTTAATGATGAAAACAAAGGGTAATAAAAGGCAATGTAATAATTACTTGTGTATGATGCATTGATAATGGAGAATGATTTGAAAGTCTTGTTGAATCACTGTTGATGTTGTTGTGAATTGTGCAATGTTATGAAAATGGTCATATCCTCTTTATTTGTGTGAACATGTCATTTGCATTATTTTAAGACATGATTATGACAAGTGTTATGTGCATTGAGAAAGAATGTGAACTTAAGGAGGATGTACTATTTTGAGGGATGTATCGCGCGCCGTGGTGGATACTATATTTCGAGGGACGTATTACACACCGCAATGATTAATATTATTGAGGGTCGTGTCGTGCACCGCGACAGATATGTCACCCATGGGTCCCGGACTGAGAGACAACGGGTGTGTATCACTAGGTCAGACATGCATCATTATACTTGATATTGCATTCCATTGCATTGCACATACTTATCATTAGTGAACTTGATATTGTGTTTTGCTGATTTTGTGATTGCCTTTTTGGGAAACTTGTGATTGTTGAATATTGAACTTGTTATTGAGGATATGCAATTTTTTGAAGTGTTGTTGTTGAGGATATGTAATTTGTTGAAGTGTTGTTATTTAGGATATGTAAAATTTTGAAGTGTTGCTATTAAGGATATCTAATTTGTTTAAGTGTTGTGGTTGAGGATATGTAATTTGTTAAAGTGTTGTTGTGGAGGATATATAATTTGTCTTAGTGTTGTTATTGAGTTATGTGCTATGTAAACTACAAGTTGTTAGGTTGGGGTGATTTTTATTTGTTTATAGTTGTGGAGGTTCATTGGGGTGGTAGGAGTACCCGTATTTCATCCCCTTAGCTTGTGTTTAGGGATTTAATTGTTGAGTACCGTGTGGTTTGGTACTTACCCCTTGCTTCTACAAATTTTTTTGTAGGTTATGAGCCTGGATTTTTATGGTACTTGTCATTCTCTTCTTTTCGATGCTTCCCGAAGATTTGTGAGGTAGTTTTTGGTCATTTCAGCGTACCTTCTTACTCCTGTTTATGATTTTGTTCTACTCTAGAAACAATATGATATGAGACTTATATATTTTTTTTTATTCAATTGTAATACTTTAGAGGCTTGTACACGTGACAATCAGGTTTTGGGGTATAATGTAAGTCGATAGTAAATTTTCTGCATTTTATTGTAATAAGTTGAGTTTAGGGCTGACTTGTCTTGGTGGGATAAGACGAGTTCCATCACGTCCATTTTTGGGTCGTGACATAACGGCACACATTAAAATGAAAGCCTCAAAATCTTAACCAACCATCCTATTAGATTAAAAAAATTACCTTTGAAATTAATTACGCTGACGAAATTTTCATCTGAACACGTACACAAAAATGTTGACAATAGTCAAATTTTGGTCAAAACATAAGATTTAGAACACCTAACGGCACAAAGAAAAAAGGAAAGCCTCAAAATTTGAACCAACCTTCCTGTTAGATAAAAATGACCTTTCGAAACTAATGACACTGACAAAAGTTCTAATTTGATCACGTTTACCAAAAATATTGAACAAAGTCAAATTTTGGTTAAAAGTTAAAACGGCTAATGACACAAACTGAATATTAAAGCCTCAACACTATATGCTGATATACCAAAAAATTTAACTTCAATTGGTGAATTTACCAACTATTAAAATATAAGTTAGTAATTAATAATTTACCAATAAATCTTATCAGAGTTGGTTATAGTTACAATTCAACTTATAAACATTCATGAGTAATTTTCCTAGATAGTCACTCATGTTTAGGAAATTACCTAGGAATATCAATTATGCTTGTTTTAGAACTACAATATCACCCAACTTTGCCTATTTTCGTTAAAACATACTTGACACAAAAAAAATACATTATTTCTATTCTACTAGAGTGTCATGTAACATTTTTTAATTTATTATTAATATTTTTCTAATTCTTTTAAAGAACCGGAGGAACCCTCATATTTTTTTTTTGTAGAACCGGAGGAGTTCATAGTACAGTTCTTAATGTAATTTTTTTATTGGGTATAATATGTGGGTTTGTCTATTTTATTGAAAAAATCTATCTATATATAATAGGAGAAGTAAAAAGAGTCACATGTCAGCACCACAAATATTCCGGAATTTTAATTTTTTCAAAAGATATTTTAAATATGCTCTAAAAATAAAATTAAAAAAAAAAACAGAAATTTTAATATAGCTATATTAAATAGAAAATAAAAGTTCTTTTGTTAAAAAAAAATACTGTAACGACAAAAAATGGATTATTTTAAAATGCCTCTAATATCAATTTCAAGGGAAAAAAATGAAGTTGAACTATTTTTTTTATAAAAACAGTAATGGCTATGATGGGGAAAAAACGAAAGATCTTTAAATGCTTCAAATTTCAATTTTTAAGGTTAAAAAATAAAAACTAAAAATTGAATTATTTTATAAAAAATCGTAATGTCTATTTATATTTATCACACATTCAATAATTTTAAGGAATGCTCCAACAAAATGGAATGTAGAAATATCTATCTAAATAGGAGAAGAAAAACTGCAACATAGAAAACTATAATTATTATTTAAATTAATTAATTAAAAAGTTTTTAGAAAAAAAAAATAATTATCATTAAAAAAATTAAAAACTTATTTTAAAAAATAGTTAAAACAGTCCATTAGTAGTTAGTTGTAGAAATAGGATACTTTTTTCATTCATTTTTAAAATTTATCTTTGTATATCTTAAAAAATAAAACATCTTCAAAAAACATGAATAGAAAATAATATATTTTAAAAAAGAAACATATTGCAACCTAACGTTTAAATAGGTTTAAAGCATATTTTTTTAATAATAAATAAATGAATAATATGACATGATATCCTAATAGGAGAGAAATAATGTATTCTCTATGTCAAGTATAATCTTAGGGAAAATAGTGAAAGTTGGTAATATTGTAGTTCTAAAACAAACATAAATGATATTTCTATGTTATTTCCCAAACATGGGTGATTATCTAGGGAAATTACTCAAACATTCATATGTAATGTTACCAACTAACAATTAATATGTTGGTAAATTTACCAATGGATTAATAATCAGTTAGTATATTACCAACTATTTTAATGATGTTAGTAATTAATTACTGACTAAAATATGTATTCGCCGGTAAAATTTCTAACTAAGTGGATACTGGTTGGCAAGTTTAGCACCAAATTACATTTCGTTACTAATTTACCAACACATTTATATTAGGTTGGTAAATTTAGAAATACAATCTTGTCATTGATAAATGTTTGGTTAATAATTCATTGGTAATATGTTAATAAATTATAGAAACAATGTTTTTGTCATATTTACCAACCAATATATGTTTCATTGGTAATATTACCAACAAAATGTGTGTGTTAGTAATATTTCAGTTGGTAATACATTGATAGAATGTTGCAAAATTTGGCGGCATTTTTTCCCGCCGTAATTACCAACTAAAATACTCCGTTAGTAAGATTTTGGTTGGTAATATGATAGAATTTCATTGTTAAGTTTAAAAATATAATTCAGTTAGGAATATGTTGGTAATTTGTTAGTAGAATACTAACTAACTCATGTTTTTAGTAAAATCCGTTGGCAATTTCGATTTTTTGTAGTAGAAGGCTAAAGAATATCGACAGTAACTAGTAAGTTATAAAGATTAGTATATAATAATTATGTACAAGTAAATATAGTAAATTATTAGTCTTAATGAATTATCAGTTTACCCAATAGCCCAATATTAAAATTCAATACAAACCGATAAACCGACAATTTTTTTTTTTATAAAATCATCAAAATTATTAATCCAATAACGCGATAACAATAACTAACAACAATTTTTTTATTCAATTTTTACACATTCCTAACGTAGGTTACACATATATAAAATTATCAATTACATCATTAAAAGTTATGCTATTTTAAAATATAAAAATTAATGGGCCTTATGATCAATATTTACAACTATTCTTATATTAAGCTTGTTTGTGTGCATACATGATACGAATCATATATCAAATTATTCTTCACGTGTTTCACATTTTGTATAAATCAAGTTTGTGAGGTAAAAGATGTTTGAAATAATTCATAATACAAAATTCAAAGACACAAATATACTTAACTCCCCCGTCTTAATCATAATTACTAAGAAGATTATTAATTATTCATTTACCTTTTGACTTATACGCAATATCTTTGTATCTTATTTTATTTATAAATATAAATGTACATCTACGTAGCCTAATTGTTTTTTGTCATAATATAAACATGTTATTTATTCAATTTTAGTTATTATTTATACTCTTTAATTTTAAAATAGTTATACTTTCAATTATTTAACTTTCCCTATAATTTTAATGGGTGATTTTTTCCCTCAACTTTTTTTATTCTATTTTTTTTCTCAATTGATGTTCATACGACATTTATGAATATTCTATGGGAAGTTGATTATTTTTTTCACTAATACGGACAAGGGTTGATTTCTTTAGAGTTTTGACTCAATTGATGTACAAAAATTATTTTCGTGGAGAAATTTTTTACATTATTTTGATAAAGAGATTACTTTTTTGCAAAGATTATTACATCGAATAGTAAAATTATTTGATATTCTTACATACTTACACTACAAATATTTTGGTAAAGGAGTCTTCTGTTAAAAAAAAAGAAATATATTCTTTTGCAGTGATCCTTTAGAAAAGTTAAGATTCCTTTTTATATTTTCGTTATTTCACGGAAGAAATTCTTTTATTATTGATGTCATGAACTCACGTACATACTTAATAAAAAATAGAGATTGTGTGGTCATTAAGGGTATTCGTCATTATGTTTGGATCGGTTATTGGTTAAAAGTAAACCAAACAAACTTAATTAGTTTTTTAAATATCTAAAACCAAATCAAACAAAAAAAAATAAATGTCAATTTGGTTATTGACTAGTAAAATATGGTAGCAATTTCGATTTTTTGTAGAGGAAGGTTAAAGAATATAGATAGTAACTACTAAGCTATAGAGATTAGTATTTAATATTTATGTACAAGTAAATGTAGGAAATTATTAGTCTTAATGGGTTATCGATTTATCCAATATCCCAATATTAAAATTCAATACTGAACCGATAATCCAATAATTTTTTTTAGAAAATCATTAAAAATCGTTAATTCAATAACACGATAACAATAACTAACAACAATTTTGTTATTCAATTTTTACACATTCCTAACGTAGGTTACATATATATAAAATTATCAATTACATCATTAAAGTTTTGCTATTTTAAAATATAAAAAATAATGAGCCTTATGATCAATATATACAACTATTCTTATATTAAGCTTGTTTGTGTGCATAATATATACAACTATTCTTATATTAAGCTTGTTTGTGCGGATACATGATATGAATCATATATCAAATTATTCTCCACGTTTTTTACATTTTGTACAAATCAAGTTTGTGAGGTAAAAGATGTATGAAATAATTCATAATACAAAACTCAAAGCAACAAATATACTCAACTACCCCATCTTAATCATAATTACTAAGAAGATTTTTTTAATTATTAATTTACCTTTTGACTTATACAAAATATTTTTGTACCTTATTTTATTTATAAATATAAATGTGCATCAAGTAGCCTTATTGTTTTTTGGCATAATATAAACATGTTTTTATTTAATTTTAGTTAATATTTATACTCTTTAATTTTATAATAGTTATACTTTCAATTATCTTACTTTTCCTACACTTTTAATGGGTGATTTTTTTCCTCAACTTCTTCTTTTATTTTACGGAAAATGGCCTAAAATACCCTCAAAGTATTGAAAATGGTACAAAATTACCCTCCATCCACCCATTTGCTCCAAAATTCCCTTCCCACCCACCTATTGAGTCCAAAATACCCTTGTCATCCACCTTTTGATTCAAAATTGACCACTTATTTAACAGTGTTATATTTTAACTATTTAAATATTTTTTAAAATACGTAGCGCTCAACTATTTGTTATAATTTAATTTATTAGTATAATTTATAAATCAATCAACTATCCATCCATTACTAATTAAACCCCTCTAAATTAATAAACCTGTCACATTATTAATGGAAGCTACTGCCAATTAAGTGTTTTTAAAAATTTGAGGCGAAAATATCTATAGAAGTAAATTATCATACATTCAAGTGGCTAAATAAAAATCACCAATAAACTTAAAAGTCTGACTATGTTCATCTTAATTATTCTTACGTCTTAATTGTGTGATGTTACTTCACAGGTAACTTTTATTCAAAATAATATATTAAAGGTTTTAAAACAAATCATATATATTTATAAAATTATATTTAAAAAAGAAGTGCATGAATTAATTCGGGATTTATTACTTGTTTACCTTTAATCATAAATTTCTAATTCAATTTTGAAAGAAAGTGTGCTCCTAAATAAGCGGCTCAACCTAATTTTAATTGGGGCTTCAATTCGGACTCGAATAATTTTGGATGTCATTTTCAGGAATCTATAATTTCATCGTGTTTTAGTAATGTTTATGACGATTTTGTTACTATAATTGGATTATTAATTGGGTGAGGTTTAGTTAGTAATGAGTGGTAGTTTGGTTTATAAATTATATTAATAAATTAAAATTATAAACAATAGTTTAACGCCAAGTATTTTAAAAAATATTTAAAGAGTTAAATTTAAAACAATTAAAAAAGTGGTCAATTTTGAATCCAAAAGTAGATGACAAGGGTATTTTGGAGCCAATAGGTTGATGAAAAGGGCATTTTGGAGCCAATAGGTGGATCAAGAGTAATATTGTACCATTTTTAATACTTCTATGGTATTTTAGGACCTTTTCCGTTTATTTTATTTTTTTCTCAAATGATGTCCATATGGCATTTAGGAATATTCTACGAGAAGTTGATTATTTGTTTCACTAATCAGGACAAGGGTTAATTCCTTCAGAGTTTTTACTCAATTCATGCACAAAAATTATTTTAGTGGAGAAATTTTTTACATTATTTTGATAAAGAGATTACTTTTTGCAAAGATTATTACAACGAATAGTAAAATTTTTTGATATTCTTACATGCTTACAATAGAAATACTTTGGTAAAGGAATCTTCTATTAAAAAAAAAAGAAATATGTTCTTTTGCAGTGATCCTTTAGAAAAGTTAAGATTCCTTATTATAGTTTTGTTGTTTCACGTGAAGAAAAGAATTGATGTCATGAACTCACGTACATACGTAATAAAAAATAGAGACTGTGTGGTCATTGGGGGTGTTCGTCGTTTGTTTGAATCAGTTATTGGTTAAAAGTTAAACTAAAACCAACCTAATTAGTTTTTTTAAATATCTAAAACCAAATCAAGCGAAAAAATAAACGTCGATTTGATTATTGATAGTTTGGTTATTATGTTGGTTAAATTTTTTCTGATTTTTTGAGTTTGAATATAATATATTTTTGAGGACATACGTTTCTTGATAGACACAAAATGTAGTACATGAACAATTCACTGAAAAGTTATTGTTGGTTCAATAAGCAATTAAACAATATTAAAGTTATCATTAGACTAACAAAGTGGATCAATTAAAAGAAGGTGTAACTATCTTATGAAATGTATACTAGGTAAATACTAAAGTAATGAATTTTTATAGAATTGGACTTATGAATGTAATAGATGGGCTAAAATTCAAGTGTTGGACTTGAGATATTAGTAACGTGAAAGACTTAAGTTCCTTAAAATTTAACAAAATATTTATATTTCATTTAAGAAGAATATTTAAAAAAATTATAGAATTTATATATAGAATTTATCGGTTCAGTTTGATTATTTTTGAAGTTATTTTTTAGTAAAATCAAAACCAAACAAAGTAGTATCAATTTTTCAAAATTTAAAGCCATACATAATCAAATCAAATCAAGTATCGATTTTTTTAATGATTTGGTTTGAATTGCAGTTCAATTTGATATTTTAACCACAGCCATGAACAACCCTAGTGATCATTATATCCTCCGTAAAATATGTGTCTCATACTACTTAATCACTTACTAAATTAGGACAAGATCAAATACATTTTTTCCTATTTTATCCCTACAATTAATTGACATCCGAAAGTTTAAACAAAATTTGAAGATCTAAACTTTTTATCTTTTTTCAACAGGCTAATTAATATGAATAAAGAGTGAAATTGTAAAGTTGGTCAATTTATTGATGATTTATTAATTATAATGTAAAAAAAATGTCATATATATAGGACTAGAGGAATATTTGATGACTTACTAAATAAAAATAGAAAGATAGAGTTAATTAATTTTTTTATTTTATACCTACAATTAATATAAACAAAGGATAAGTTATTAAAACTGATCAAATATATTCATTATCTAGTGAACAAATCCGCGCTTGGCGCCTTGTTAACTTTTTTTTATTAAATTTCTAATAATTTTTTTTAAATATCAACCAATTGTTGTCACGACCCAAAATCGAGCCGCGAGTGACACCCACACTTATCCTACTATGTGAGCGAACCAACACATCTAAACCCCAACATTTCAATATAATATCAACAGAAAGTAATGCGGAAGACTTAAACTAATTAATGAAAATCAATTCAATAACTTCTAAGCTCAACATCTATTATTCCCCAAAATCTGGAAGTCATCATCACAAGAACATCTATCCTCAATTACTAAAACTAAGAGTATCTAAGAAAGCTAAAATAAGTAAAAAGCTAGTCCATGCCAGAATCTCGAGGCATCAAGAGTTGAAGAAGAAGATCCAGTCCAAGCTAGAAGCATTAGCTCACCCTGAATTCCGTTGTAGTGAAGACTGGCTAGAGTTGCGGATGAGTTGAAGACGACGGCACGTTTGTTGTACTCCACAAATAACAAAGAAAGAAACATACAAGTAGGGGTCAGTACAAAACACAAGTACTGAGTAGGTATCATCGGCCAACTCAAAATAGAAAACAGTATATATCAGATAATATCATAAATCAACTACAATACTCGACATGTAGCAACAACAAGTATTATAATAATTAATAAGCACCGCCAAGTTCACCCATGAGGACTCAAGCCTCAATACCATACTCATTTGGGAATTAGATTCATTAGATTGAGTATATTATCATATTTCAAGATTCATCATCCTTATTCCTCTTGTGTCGGTACGTGACACTCCGCTCCTCTACTACTATGTGTCGGAACGTGACACTCTGATCCCCTAATTCTACGTGTCGGTTCGTGACACCCGATCCCCTAATACTATATGTCGGAACGTGACACTCCGATCCCCTAATTCTACGTGTCGGTTCGTGACACTCGATCCCCTAATACTATGTGTCGGAACGTGACACTCCGATCCCCTAATTCTACGTGTCGGTTCGTGACACCCGATCCCCTAATACTATTTGTCGGAACGTGACACTCCGATTCCCTAATTCTACGTGTCGGTTCGTGACACCCGATCCCCTAATACTATGTGTCGGAATGTGACACTCCGATCCACTATTCTCATTCTATCAATTCATCAAGCCTTCTCTTATACCAAGGCATCATCAATCTCATTACTTTAGTTAATCAAGCCTTCTTTTATACCAAGGCATCATCAATCTCATTACTTTAGTTCATCAAGCCTTCTTTTATACCAAGGCATCATCATTAACAAAGTAGATTAGGGTTTCTTTCAAGAATTAGGATTCAATAGCTTCATCATGCTTATTTTATCACAATTATATAATCACATTCAAGCAAGCATACAATTAAGCATATAGAAGGGTTTACAAGACTACCCAATACATATCATTCGCTATTAAGAGTTTACTACGAATAGCTTAATCCATAACCTACCTCCACCGAAGATTCGTGATCAAGCAAGCAATTTCCCAAAGCTTTGTTATCCTCTCTCTCTTGATCGATTCTCTGTCCCTCTCCTTGTTCTTTCTATTTTTCTTATTCAAACCCTCTTTCTTTTACCCTAATTAGCATATAATTAAGTATAAAAGATGATAAAAATAACCCACTAATTATTCCAAGGTTACCTCCTTTAACCCCCAAGTAATTGAGTTATTAATATTAACCCACTAAATTTATAATTATAGCGGGAATAGTCCAAAACGCCCCTTAAAATATGTAACATAAATCCGACCCAGTCTTGGTTTACGCAGCCTGTGACGGCCCGTCGTGCCTGCGACGGTCCGTCCTGCAGGTCCGTCATAAAGTTTAGAGACTTAATTTCTGTGGAAGATGTGTGACGGTCCATCGTGCCCACGACGGTCCGTCCTGCCATTCCGTCACGAAGTTCAGAGAGTCAATTTCAGTACTCAAATTTCAGAATTCTAAGTGTTTTGGAACGAGACCCCCTCGACGGTCCGTCGTGCCCATGACGGTCCGTCGTGGGATCCGTCGTCTCAGCCAATTTTTCCTGAATTAAAATCTGCAGCTCAAGACGACTAAACAGGTCGTTACAATAGACACCAATTTACCCATCGTTCGTCCTCGAACGATCACAAGAAGAAAAACAAGGGCGAAAAGGAGTACCTGAATCTGTAAACAGGTGTGAGTATCTTTCTTGCATATTAGCCTCCTTCTCCCAAGTGGCCTCTTCAACTGGTCGATTCTTCCATTGAACTTTGATGGATGCAATCTCCCTCGACCTCAACTTGCGAATTTCTCTATCTAGAATGGCAACAGGCTCCTCCTCATAAGACAAATTCTCATCAAGCAGAACCGAATCCCAACGGATGATGTAGTTTCCATCCCCATGGTATCTTTTCAACATAGACACATTGTCACGACCCAAAACCAAGTCGCGAGTGGCACCCACACTTACCCTCCGTTGTGAGCGAACCAACCAATACAAAACCCAACATTGCCATATAATATCAACAGAAAGTAATGCGGAAGACTTAAATCTCATTAATTAACATTGATTAAATAACTTCTAAAACTCAACATCTATTATTCCCCAAAATCTGGAAGTCATCATCGCAAGAACATCTATCCTCAAATTACTAACAAAGAGTATCTAAGAAAGCAAAAACAAGTAAAAAGCTAATCCATGCCGGAAGTTCAAGGCATCAAGACTTGAAGAAGAAGATCCAGTCCAAGCTAGAAGCATTAGCTCACCCTGAATTTCCGATGTAGTGAAGACTGGCTAGAGTTGCGGTTGAGTTGAAGATGACGGTACGTTTGCTGCACTCCACAAATAACAAAGAAAGAAACATACAAGTAGGGGTCAGTACAAACACAAGTACTGAGTAGGTATCATCGGCCAACTCAAAATAGAAAACAGTATATATCAGTCAATATCATAAATCAACTATAATACTCAATATGTAGCAACAACAAGTACTATAATCATCAATAAGTACTACCAAGTTCATCCATGAGGACTCAAGCCTCAATACCATACTCATTTGGGAATTAGGTTCATTAGATTGAGTATATTAACATATTTCAAGATTCATTATCTTTATTCCTCTAGTGTCGGTACGTGACACTCTGCTCCATTTACTATCCTGGTGTCGGAACGTGACACTCCGATCCTCGTATACTATCCTGGTGCCGGAACGTGGCACTCCGATCCTCATTCTATCCTGGTACCGGAACGTGGCACCCGATCCTCTATTTCTATCCTGGTACCGGAACGTGGCACCCGATCCATATTCTATCTTGGTGTCGGAACGTGACACTCCGATCCTCATATACTATCCTGGTACCGGAACGTGGCACTCGATCCTCTATTTCTATCCTGGTACCGGAACGTGGCACCCGATCCCCTAATCTCACTACTTTTGTTCATCAAGCCTTCTTTTATTCCAAGGCATCATCATTAACAAAGTAGATTAGGGTTTCTTTCAAGATTTAGGATTCAATAGCTTCATCATGCTTATTTTATCACAATTATATAAGCATATTCATGCAAGCATACAATTAAGCATATAGAAGAGTTTACAATACTATCAACACATATCATTCGCTATTAAGAGTTTACTACGAATATCATACAAACCATAACCTACCTCCACCGAATATTCGTGATCAAGCAATTTCCCAAAGCTTTGTTCTTCTTCTCTCGATCGATCCTCTTTCTCTCTCTTTGTTCTTTCTATTTTTCTTATTCCAAACCCTCTTTCTTTTACCCTAATTAGTATGTAATTAAGTATAAAAGATGGCAATAATAACCCACTAATTAACTCAAGGTTACCTCTTTTAACCCCTAAGTAATTAGACTTATTAACATTAACCCCCTAACTTTATTGTTAAAGAAGGAATAGTCAAAAACGTCCCTTAAAACATTTAAAGAAAGCCGACCCAGACTGGGATTACGCAACCTGTGACGGCCCGTCGTGCCTGCGACGGTCCGTCCTGCAGGTCGTCGCAAAGTTCAGAGACTCAATTTCCACTAAAGAATCTGTGACGGTCCGTCACGCCTGTGACGGTCCGTCCTGCCGTTCCGTCACGAAGTTCAGAGAGTCGATTTCAGCACCCAAATTTCTAATTTCTAAGTGTTTTGAAACGAGACACCCTCGACGGTCCGTCATGCCCATGACGGTCCGTCGTGGGGTCCGTCGCATCATCCATTTTTTCCAGAATAAAATCTGCTACTCAAAACGACTAAACAGGTCGTTACACACATGAAATACCGGATGCACTCCTGACAGTCCTGGAGGCAAGGCTAATCATAAGCCACCTCCCCTACTCGCTTAAGTACTTCAAATGCTCCAATATTCCTTGGGCTTAGCTTACCTCTTTTACCAAATCGCATCACCCCTTTCATGGGCGAAACCTTTAGCAAGACTTGCTCACCCTCCATAAACTCCAAGTCTCTAACCTTTCGATCTGCATATTTCTTTTGCCTACTTTGCGCCGCTAAAAGATTTTCTTGAATAGATTTCACTTTTTCCAATGAATCTCTCAAAAGATCAGTACCCCAAGGTCTAACCCCAAATGCATCAAACCAACCAACGGAAGACCTACATCTCCTCCCATACAATGCTTCGAATGGAGCCATATCAATACTTGAGTGATAGCTATTATTGTACGAAAACTCCGCTAAGGGTAAAAAGTTATCCCAATGACCACCAAATTCTATCACACATGCACGAAGCATATCCTCCAACACTTGAATCGTTCGCTCAGACTGACCATCGGTCTGAGGGTGAAAGGCAGTACTAAGATACAACCTAGTACCTAATTCCGCATGCAACGTTCTCCAAAACTTAGAAGTAAACTGCGTACCTCTATCTGATATAATGGAGAGTGGAACTCCATGCAGCCGAACAATTTCTGAGATATAGATATTGGCTAACTTCTCTGCATTGTAAGTCACCTTGACCGGAATGAAGTGAGCAGACTTAGTTAATTTGTCCACAATTACCCAAATAGAATCAAACTTTCCCAATGTCTTTGGAAGACCAACCACGAAATCCATTGCAATTCTCTCCCACTTCCATTCAGGAATGGGCATTCTTTGAAGTGTTCCTCCGGGCCTCTGGTGTTCATACTTTACTTGTTGACAATTTGGACATTTGGCAACAAAATCAACAATGTCGCGCTTCATTCTACTCCACCAAAAGTGTTGCTTTAGGTCACGGTACATCTTGGTTGCACCAGGATGTATAGAATATCCGGAACTATGAGCCTCTGTAAGAATCGTGTGAATCAAATCATCAACACGGGGCACACATGCTCTTCCTTTAATCCTCAAAACACCTTTATCATCCATTATGGCCTCTTTAGCCTCTCCTCGCAACACCATATCCCGAATTCGGCTTAGTTTCTCATCATCAAACTGCTTTCCCTTAATCTTGTCAAGAAAAGAAGATCTCGCCTCCACACAAGCCAAAAATCCTCCCTTCTCATTTACTTCTAGCCTCATAAAGTAATTAGCCATGTTTTTGATTTCTCTAGCCAACGGGCGTCTAGAAACATGCAAATGAGCTAGACTTCCCATGCTTCCTGCCTTTCTACTAAAGGCATCTGCCACAACATTAGCCTTTCCCGGATGATACAGAATAGTGATATCGTAGTCCTTCAGTAGTTCCATCCATCTCCTCTGTCTCAAATTCAAATCTTTCTGAGTAAAGACATACTGTAGGCTACGATGATCCGTATAGACTTCACACTTAACCCCATACAGATAGTTCCTCCATTGGTTCAATGCAAATACTACCGCGGCCAACTCCAAATCATGGGTCGGGTAATTACGTTCGTGCACCTTTAATTACCTTGAAGCATAAGCAATTACGTTCTTCTCTTACATTAGCACTACACCCAAACCCGAATATGATGCATCACAATAGACAATTAAATTCTTACCTTCCACTGGCAGGGTAAGGATTGGTGCAATAGTCAACAAGGTCTTGAGCTTCTGAAAGCTTTCCTCACATTCATCCGACCATACAAATGGAACGTTCTGCTTAGTCAAGTTCGTAAATTGGGAAGCAATGGAAGAGAATCCCTTGACAAATCGACGGTAATAGCTAGCTAAACCTACAAAGCTCCTTATTTCTGACACATTAGTAGGTCTTACCCAGTTCTTCACTGTCTCAATCTTAGAAGGGTCCACCATCACTCCATCCTTAGAAACCACGTGCCCAGGAAGGACACTGAATCTAGCCAAAACTCACACTTGGAGAATTTGGCATAAAGCCTTTTCTCCCTTAATACTTCTAACACAATTCTCAAATGCTCCTCATGTTCCTTCTTACTCTTGGAGTATATCAGTATATCATCAATGAATACGATCACAAAGAGATCCAGATATGGCTTTAAAATCCCGTTCATCAAGCTCATGAAAGCAGCAGGGGCATTCGTAAGACCAAAAGACATCACTACAAATTTGTAATGCCCATACCTGGTCCGAAAAGCAGTCTTTGGCACATCCGTTGCCCGTATTTTCAATTGATGATAACCGGATCTCAACTCAATCTTAGAGAAGACACAAGCACCTTGTAACTGATCGAACAAGTCATCAATGCGAGGAATGGGATACTTGTTCTTAATAGTTACCTTGTTCAACTGCCGGTAGTCTATGCACATCCGAAAACTCCCATCCTTCTTCTTCACAAATAACACCGGAGCACCCCAAGGAGATGCACTTGGTCTAATGAAGCCCTTGCTCAACAACTCTTGAAGTTGGGCCTTTAACTCTCTTAACTCCGCGGGAGCCATTCTATAAGGGGGTATAGAAATGGGGCCAGTACCCGGTTCCAAATCAATGCAAAAATCAATATCTCTATCCGGTGGCATACCAGGAAGATCTGCAGGGAACACATCCAGAAACTCACGGACCACCGAAACCGACTCAATTGGAGGTACTTAGGTAGTGTCATCCCTGAGATGTGCCAAGAAAGCTAAACACCCCTTACTAACCATTCTCTTAGCACGAAGAAAGGAGATGATACGAACCGGAGTGGAAGTGTAGTCGCCCTCCCACACTAACGGATCTGTCCCAGGCTTGGCTAACGTCACAGTTTTAGCATTACAATCCAAGATCGCAAAATTCGGAGAAAGCCAAGTCATACCCAGAATTACATCAAAATCAACCATTTCTAAGATAACCAAGTCTATATAAGTATTGCTCCCCACAAAAGTCACCAGACAAGACCTATATACTTTTTCAACTATCACAGACTCACCCACCGGAGTGGACACACGAATAGGTATGTCAAGCAATTCACAAGGTAAATTAAGACCAGTAGCAAATGAGGAAGATACATATGAAAATGTGGAGCCAGGATCAAATAATACAGAAGTCATGCAATCACAAACCAAAAGAATACCTGTGATAACAGCATCAGATGTCTCTGCTTCAAATCTCCTAGGGAAAGCGTAACAATGGGCCCTATCGCCTGTCTGCCCGTTTCCCCTACCATGTTGTGCTGTAGTGGCTCCAGTTTGCCCGTCTCCCCGGCCGTTTTGGTGATCACCATTACCTCGGCCACCACGTCCTCCAGAATAACGGCCTCTACCATGACCACATCTACCTCAAGCTATTGGGGGTCTATAACTCTGTTTTGGAAAATTCCTCCTAATATGTCCAGTCTCCCCACATCCATAACACTCTCTGGAGTCAAGCATAGGTCTCCCAAAGAAGTGTTGACCGGTCTGAGGTGGACCCCCAACTACAGTCTGTAGTGAAGATTGAATTGGTCGGACTGAGTAACCTCCTGAACCCTGTCCTCTAGAGTAAGAACCATTAAAATTACCTCCCTTTCGAAACCTTTTTGATGTCGATGCCATGGTGAAGTCATCTGGCTTCACTCCTTCTACCTCTATCACGAAGTCTACCACTTCTTGAAAGGATTTTGCCGTAGCCGCTACCTGTAAGGCTGAAATCCTCAATTCTGACCTCAACCCCTTCACAAAACAGCGAATCCGCTCTTGTGGACTAAAACAAAGTTGGGTGGCATACCTGGATAATGCACGAAACTTAGCCTCATATGCAGTAACCGACATCCTACCTTGCTCTTGGCTCAAGAACTCATCTCTTTTCCTATCCCTCAAAGTCCGGGGGATATACTTCTCCATAAACAAGCTAGAGAATGATGACCAAGTCATAGTGGTGCCTCTGTTGGTTGACACTCAACGTGTGACCGCCACCACATTTTGGCGTTCCCTTGAAACTGATAAGTCACAAACTCAACACCAAACAGTTCTACTATACCCATCTTGTGTAGTAGCTCATGACAGTCAACCAGAAAATTGTAGGCATCCTCAGATACAGCACCCTTGAAGACTCAGATTCAGCACCCTTGAAGACTGGAGTAATCAATTTCAAGAACTTACTGAAAAGTTCATGCTGATCATTTGTCATTATAGGCCCTGTAGTCAGACGAGGAAACGTGCCTATTTCCAATGAGGCATCCATGCGGGGAGCCACAGTAGCCGCATGTTGTACCTCCGGAACCTGAGGTGCTGGTGCAGAAAACACTGGAGGTGTCTGGCCCTGATCAGATAACCCGCTAAGATAAGCAAGAACCTGATTGATCATCTCTGGGGTAGGTTGGGGTGGAAATCCCTCATTCTGTACTTGTTCATTCTCCCCTTCCTCACCCTCTCTTACCACTTCCTCAGTTGGTGGAGGAGTCACCGCCCTAGTACCAGATGGGCTAGGTGTTTGTCCTCTTCCTCTAGAGGACGTCCTCCCACGACCTCTTCCACATCCTCTCGCCACTACTCCTCTTCGAGCTACAGCCCTAGTGGCTGGCTTAGATGCTTCTTGTCTTTCCGGTGTTGGTGTTGGTGCAGTCGTTGTTCTAGTTCTAACCATCTGCGAAATAGAGTGAAGATGGTCAGATACCAATTTGTATCACCTAGATACCAATTGGATCCAAGTAACAGCACGAAATAAAGAAAGAAAGAATGGAATTTTCCTTAAGTCTTATAGCCTCTCAAATAAAAGTAAAAGCGTCCCCCTACCGTTCCTTAAGACTGTACTAGACTCGTTCTTGTGTGATGAGACCAACGAACCTAATGCTCTGATACCAAGTTTGTCACGACCCAAAACCGAGCCGCGAGTGGCACCCACACTTATCCTACTATGTGAGCGAACCAACCAATCTAAACCCCCACATTTCAATATAATATCAACAGAAAGTAATGCGGAAGACTTAAAATCATTAATGAAAATCAATTCAATAACTTCTAAGGTCAACATCTATTATTCCCCAAAATCTGGAAGTCATCATCACAAGAACATCTATCCTCAATTACTAAAACTAAGAGTATCTAAGAAAGCTAAAATAAGTAAAAAGCTAGTCCATGCCGGAATCTCAAGGTATCAAGACTTGAAGAAGAAGATCCAGTCCAAGCTAGAAGCATTAGCTCACCCTGAATTCCGGTGTAGTGAAGACTGGCTAGAGTTGCGGTTGAGTTGAAGACGACGGCACGTTGGCTGTACTCCACAAATAACAAAGAAAGAAACATACAAGTAGGGGTCAGTACAAAACACAAGTACTGAGTAGGTATCATCGGCCAACTCAAAATAGAAAAGAGTATATATCAGATAATATCATAAATCAACTACAATACTCGACATGTAGCAACAACAAGTATTATAATCATTAATAAGCACCGTCAAGTTAACCCATGAGGACTCAAGCCTCAATACCATACTCATTTGGAAATTAAATTCATTAGATTGAGTATATTATCATATTTCAAGATTCATCATCCTTATTCCTCTTGTGTCGGTACGTGACACTCCGCTCCCCTACTACTATGTGTCGGAACGTGACACTCCGATCCCTTAATTGTACGTGTCGGTTCGTGACACCCGATCCCCTAATACTATGTGTCGGAACGTGACACTCTGATCCCCTAATTCTACGTGTCGGTTCGTGACACCCGATCCCCTAATACTATGTGTCGGAACGTGACACTCCGATCCCCTAATTCTACGTGTCGATTCGTGACACCCGATCCCCTAATACTATGTGTCGGAACGTGACACTCCGATCCCCTAATTCTATGTGTCAGTTCATGACACCCGATCCCCTAATACTATGTGTCGGAACGTGACACTCCGATCCACTAATCTCATTCTATCAATTCATCAAGCCTTCTCTGATACCAAGGCATCATCAATCTCATTACTTTAGTTCATCAAGCCTTCTTTTATACCAAGGCATCATCAATCTCATTACTTTAGTTCATCAATCCTTCTTTTATACCAACGCATCATCATTAACAAAGTAGATTAGGGTTTCTTTCAAGATTTAGGATTCAATAGCTTCATCATGCTTATTTTATCACTATTATATAATCACATTCAAGCAAGCATACAATTAAGCATATAGAAGGGTTTACAAGACTACCCAATACATATCATTCGCTATTAAGAGTTTACTACGAATAGCTTAAACCATAACCTACCTCCACCGAAGATCCGTGATCAACCAAGCAATTTCCCAAAGCTTTGTTATCCTCTCCCTCTTGATCGATTCTCTGTCCCTCTCCTTGTTCTTTCTATTTTTCTTATTCAAACCCTCTTTCTTTTACCCTAATTAGCATATAATTAAGTATAAAAGATGATAAAAATAACCCACTAATTATTCCAAGGTTACCTCCTTTAACCCCCAAGTAATTGAGTTATTAATATTAACCCACTAAATTTATAATTATAGCAGGAATAGTCCAAAATGCCCCTTAAAATATGTAACAAAAATCCGACCCAGTCTGGGTTTACGCAGCCTGTGATGGCCCGTCGTGCCTGCGACGGTCCGTCCTGCAGGTCCGTCATAAAGTTCAGAGACTTAATTTCTGTGGAAGATGTGTGATGGTCCGTCGTGCCCACGACGGTCCGTCCTGCCATTCCGTCACGAAGCTCAGAGAGTCGATTTCAGTACCCAAATTTCAGAATTCTAAGTGTTTTGGAACGAGACCCCCTCGACGGTCCGTCGTGGGATCCATCGCCTCAGCCAGTTTTTCCAGAATAAAAATCTGCTGCTCAAAACGACTAAACATGTCGTTACAATTGTGTTATTAAAATACATTTTTTGATGATTTTTCATTACTTGACAGTTTGGACTCTTCTATAAAACTTGTATATGTCTCCAATATATGTGAAACAATATATTAATTTTTTTCTTAAAACAAGGTAAAGAAAGAAAATTGAAGGAGTTCAAAAAAATCAACACTTTCTATCTGTAGAACAAAAGTGAACTTTTTATCTTTAGCTTGTTTACCCTCTCTTATTTCCGAAATAATCACTCACTTTCTCTTTAAAAAAATATTAAATCATATTTACTCTTTTAGAAAAATATTAAATCATACTCTTCTTTTTCATCTTTTAACTTCTGAATAATCAAAATATATTTCCAAATCTCAATATAAAATGTAAAATAATAATTCAGAAAACAGTGCATAAAAACATATGAAGAAGTAAAACCATTATTACTCATTAATTATTTCATTTATTTTGAGAAAATGCAAGTAATAAATATAGTCAGGAATAAGAAAACTAAATAACAGAAAAACAAATCATTATAAATTAATATAAGAATTACAATGTAGATTATTAAAAAACGACTATTTCTATATGACTAAAAATAGTCATATTATTATGAATAATGCAACTTGAGGTGCAATCTACATAAAATAAACTTTTGAGGCTAGACATAATTCTGTTATCAATAGGTGGTTGTGCCTACAGAAGCAACTTCTTGCATATGTCATGTGATTTGATTTGTCAAAATAATCAAAAAGCAATCATTAATTTACTCATCCTATCTCTCATATACTATCTGATTGCCAATTTCCCTACTTCCTCCGTTTTATAAAAAATAATCGCGTTTGAATTAATTCGGAGTTAAAAATAAAAAATAATCGCGTTTGAATTAATTCGAAGTTAAAAATAAATAAATAAGACTTTTCAATCTTATAATCCTAAATTAAAGTTATGCCAAATTTACAAAATTATCCTTAATCGTGTGACCTTAAACATCTCACTTGAAAAGCTGAAATTAAAATGTTACAAAAAAAGAGATCATTCATTTTAAAACGAACTAAAAAAAGCAGAATCACACATTATTGGCGAATTTTATATATTTCAGCAAATGCAAAATCCTCCTCAAACAGATGTCTTATTGTTGAAAAAATATATCATAAAAATGGGAAATTACAATATCAAAATAATTATAAGACAAGAGTTTATATATATATATATATATATATATATATATATAATCCTTGAGTCATGTTAGGCACTGTCTTACGAAACTATTTAAGCATGTGAAATATTTCCCCAAAATTAATAAAGTATTCTCTAATAAATTAGAAGACACGAGAATCAACAAAATATAAATACTATAAAATAAAGCAAGTCGAAAGGGGATATTTGAAATTGACTTATGTCTTACTCTTCACTTGGTTTCTATTTTTTCAAGACTTCATCAACTTATATATAGAAGAGCTTAGGCCTTGAAACTTGGACAAGAGGAGGACATTACTTGGAGACAAAAGAAAATTAATACTTGGAGGCAAAAGGAAATTAGTACTTGGTGATTAAATTTATGACATATGTACATTGGTCATCAACTTAATGACATAAGTGATTATGTCATAATATAAAATGTCTCAAATTAATTTAAAATATCCATCAATTACCCATATATTTTATAATAATTTTGAGATAGAAAAACTCGGACTTGCTTAATTTTGTATGATTAAAATGTAATAGATTTAATGTCTTTGACTATGAATCAAACTTAGATCGATAAAATTTAACTTAGAGAATTATTCGTGAAATATAAATTTTTTATGAACGAATTATTCATTTTTAAGCTAGAGATTCTATCGATCATATTTTAATCCTCATATTTTATTGTTCAATGTTGTTTTTGCTAAAAGGTCATGAGCGTACCTGGTGTTCATCTCTTTCGAGGTTTGAAGAATTAATTTTCTTCCCACGGGTTTAGTCAGTGAATCGGCCGAATTCAATTGTGACTTCACGTAATAAATGTAAATCACTCCATTTCTCAACAACTGTTTAATGACAGCATGTCTCAATTTCATGTGTCTACTCTTACAGTGGTAAGATTTATTCTTCGTAATAGCAATTGCGGTTTGACAATCACGGTGTATAAATACAGGAGGCAATTCATCCTTTATCAAAAGGATATTCGCTACAAAATTTCTTAGTCATTCAGCCTCAGGACCAGCCAACTCCAGAGCTACAAACTCTGACTCCATAGGCGATCTAGCAATGATCGTCTTTTTAGTTGATTTCCACGATATTGCACCACCATCTAAGGTGAATACATATCCGCTAGTGGATTTTGTCTCATATGAATCAGAGATCCAGTTTTCATCACAATACCCTTCTAATGTAGAAGGAAATTCACTATACGTGATACCATAATTTATAGTTCCTCTCAAATATTCCAGTAGTCTATTTAATGCCGATCAATGCGCTTTATTGGGATTATGAGTATATCTACTCAGTCTGCACACAACATAGGCTATATCAGGCCTATTGAAATTCATCAAAAGCATCAGACTCCCAATAATCTTAGCATACTTAGACTGAGCAACTGGGTCACCTCAAAACATTCAAACTTTTTAAGAAGTCTTTCAACATAATGTTCTCGTGACAACATTACACCATCTTCACTCCTTGTAACTTTAACTCCTAATATCATATTTACTTCACCCAGATCTTTCATATTAAAATTAGTAGACAAGAATGATTTGGTATTTTGTACAATATTTAAATTGTTGACCGGTCTGCGGTGGACCCCCAACTACAGTCTGCAGTGAAGACTGAATAGGTCGAGCTGGATAACCTCCTGAACCTTGCCCTCTGGAGTAAGAACCATTAAACTCACCTCCCTTACGAAACCTTTTTGATGTCGATGTCATGGTGAAGTCATCTGGCTTCACTCCTTCCACCTCTATCACAAAGTCTACCACTTCCTGAAAGAATTTTGTTGTAGCCGCTACCTGTAAGGCTGAAAACCGCAAATCTGACCTCAACCCCTTCACAAAACGGCGAATCCGCTCTTGTGGACTAAAACAAAGCTGGGTGGCATACCTTGATAATGCACGAAACTTAGCCTCATTCGCAGTCACCGACATCTTGCCTTGCTCTAGGCTCAAGAACTCATCTCTCCTCCTATCCCTCAAGGTCCGGGGGATATACTTCTCCATAAATAAGCTAGAGAATGACGCCAAATCGTTCCACTATGCCCATTTTATGTAGTAACTCATGACAATCAACCAGAAAATCGTAGGCATCCTCAAATTCAGCACCCTTGAAGACTGGAGGTTTCAATTTCAAGAAATTACTGAAAAGTTCATGCTGATCACTTGTCATTATGAGCCCTGTAGTCAAACGAGGAAACGTGCCTATTTCCAATGAGGCATCCATGCGGGGAGCCTCAGCAGCGGCCTGTTGGTGTTGGCGCCGCTGTTGCCCTAGTTCTAACCATCTGCGAAATAGAGTGAAGATGGTCAGATACCAACTTGTATTACCTAAATACCAATTGGATCCAAGTAATAGCACGAAAGAAAGAAAGAAAGAAAGAATGGAATTTTCCTAAAGTCTTATAGCCTCTCAAAGAAAAGTAAAGGCGTCCCCCTACCGTTCCATAAGACTCTACTAGACTCTTTCTTGTGTGATGAGACCAACGAACCTAATGCTCTGATACCAAGTTTGTCACGACCCAAAATGAGCCGCGAGTGGCACCCACACTTATCCTACTATGTGAGCGAACCAACCAATCTAAACCCCAACATTTCAAACATAATGAACAAATAAAATGCGGAAGACTTAAAACTCACTAACGAAATCGATTAAATAACTTCTAAAATTTATCAATCATTATCCCCAAAATCTGGAAGTCATCACCACAAGAACATCTATCCTCAAATTTCTATTCTAAGAGTATCTAAGAAGCTAAAATAAGTAAAAATCTAGCCCATGCCGGAATTTCAAGGCATCAAGACATGAAGAGGAAGATCCAGTCCAAGCTAGAAGCAATAGCTCACCCTGAAATCTGGCTTGATGAAGACTGGCTAGAGTTGCGGTTGAGTTGAAGACGGTGGCACGTTTGCTTCACTCCACAATTAACAAAGAAAAACAAATACAAGTAGGGGTTAGTACAAGGCACAAGTACTGAGTAGGTATCATCGGCCAACTCAAAATAGAAAACAGTATATATCAGATAATAACATAAAATCAACTAATATTCTTAACAGGCGACCACAACAATTTCCATAACCCTTGGTCACAACACCAAGCACATCAATGAGGACTCAAGCCTCCCTATTATACTCATTTGGGAATTAGTTCTTTAAAATTTAGTATATTATCATAATTCAAGATTCATTATCTTTATTCCTCTTGTGTCTGTACGTGACACTCCGCTCCACTACTACTATCCTGGTGTCGGAACGTGACACTCCGATCCATATACTAACCTGGTGCCGGAACGTGACACTCTGATCCATATACTATCCTGGTGCCGGAACGTGACACTCCGATCCATATACTATCCTAGTGTCGGAACGTGACACTCTGATCCATATACTATCCTGGTGCCGGAACGTGACACTCCGATCCATATACTATCCTGGTGTCGGAACATGACACCCGATCCATATACTATCCTGGTGTCGGAACGTGACACTCGATCCATATACTATCCTGGTGTCGGAACGTGACACTCTGATCCATATACTATCCTGGTGTCGGAACGTGACACTCCGATCCATATACTATCCTGGTGTCGGAACGTGACACCCGATCCTCTAATCTCATTACTTTAGTTCATCAAGCCTTCTTTTATACAAAGGCATCATCATTAACAAGTAAATTTGGATTTAAGATTCAACAACCTGATCATGCTAATTCATCACAATTATATAATCACATCATGCAAGCACACAATTAAGCATATAGATGACTTTATAATACTACCCAACACATATCATTCACTATTAAGAGTTTACTACGAATAGCATAAACCATAACCTACCTCCACCGAAGAATTGTGATCAAGCAATCTACTTTCCCAAAGCTGCGTTCTTCTTCTTTTTCTCTCTCTCTTGATCGTTCGTTTCTCCCTTTCTTTGTTCTTTCTATTTTTCTTATTCAAACCCTTTTTCTTTTACCCTAATTAGTATATAATTAAGTATAAAGATGGTAAAAGTAACCCACTATTTATTTCAAGGTTGTCCCCTTTAACCCCCAAGTAATTGAATTATTAATGTTAACCCACCAACTTTATAATTATAAGCATGAATAGTCCAAAACGCCCCTTAAAATATGTACAGAAATCCGACCCAGTCAGGGTTACGCAGCCTGTGACGGTCCATCATGACTGTGAAGGTCCGTCCTGCAGGTCCGTCACAAAGTTCAGAGAGTTAATTTCAGTACCCAAATTTCAGAATTCTAAGTGTTTTGGAACGAGACCCCCTCGACGGTCCGTCGTGCCCATGACAGTCCGTCGTGGGATCCGTCGACCAAGACCGTTTTTCCAGAAATAAAATCTGCTTATCAAAACGACTAAACAGGTCGTTACACTAACCGAGCTTTACATTTATCTATAGATCCGTCAGGGTTAATGTCACGACCAAAATTTCCAAGTCGTGATGGCACCTATGTTCCCAACCAATAGGTAAGCCAACCCAACATATTAACCCAACTCAACCAACAAATGAGTAAAAAGACTAACACTTAGCAAGAATCTCCAAACATTGAGTTTCTTATAAGTACGAAATGCGGAAGATAAAAATATATCACCCCAAGAATTGGTGTCTTAAGTACAAGAGCTTCTAAAATTCGATGCAAGTCTAAAACTAAATCACTAATCTAACATAAGGGCTATACTGTCTGAATACTAATAACAGAATAAATAAAAGATAGAGGGAGGTGTGGGCCACGGAACAGCCAAGCAGCTCACCAGAACTCCAAGAACTTCAAGCTCGGACTTAATTTGCTCCACTAGATGTGCTCCTACTCGGAATCGAATCTGCATTACAAAGAGTACAACAAGTGTAGTATGAGTACGAAACCACGTGTACCCAGTATGTCTCATTGACCGACAACGAAGAAGTAGTGACGGGAGTTTTAAAAAAAAATGAATTCTTAAATTATATAAGTATATATATATTACACTCAATATTTAAGTTTCATCAATAAAGGTAATCAAACATCAAATACTTTCCAAACATCAACAAAACACATAATCATCAAAAATAAATGATGTGATGAAATGCAATGCAATATGATACCATGAAATGAATCGTCTCAGAATATCCCGTACTCACTCAACCGTATATACATGATACTCCTCGGAAATACATCGAGAGATCATGAACCATGGGGGACTCGCGAAGTCCATATAACGACACGGATGATCTCCACGTGTCTGTGCGGATGATCTCAACGCACCATCATAATATCAAACAATTTCCGCACGGACAGTTTCCACGTGCCCAAATTACAATCTTAACATCTTACCATCCCCAGCACGGACGATCTCCACGTGCCCATCTTATACTCAATCTCATGTCAATGCATGTACACAATATTAATTAAAAAATAAGGGGATGATGATGCATCTCAATCAATCAATATCGACATAATACACAACCACCTCAATATTCACAACAATACGGGTGTAAAAAAAATAAAACACAATCATACAAAATTTCAAGTCAATAGTATATCATATAATGCCCATATGTTTTGGCAAAATCTCAAATTACAATCCACATTCTATAGTAGTAACTTTCCGTTTATAAACACCGGTACTCGTACCAATGCCCATCACACCATTGATACGAGACCCTTATCTTTCGCCTTACCCCTTTGTCTATTTCATTTTTAATCTTTAATTAGGAAAACGTCCTTTAACAAGTCTAAAAAGTCTTAACATACCTTAAATGCTTAACTTGTTTCACCAATCTTCAAGACTTTTCCTTTCCTTTTCGCAAAGCTTCAGAACGTTCCCAATCTACCAATTGTGCAATATTCGTAAGTAAGTGAATTCGTAGACTCTAAATCCCACTCATATCTCTAATCAAGCTCCAAATCTTGATATAATTTATATGCCAAAATTATCATATTTGCTAAATTTCAAGTCAAGAATTTGAACCTTAATCTCTCCAAAAAAAAATCATAATTTTAATGGTATTAATACAACACTATTCAAATAATATTTAATTATCTACCTCAATATATTTAACTCAAATCTTTATTCGATATTCGACTGAAGCAGGTCAATGTTATATCTGCACTACGGGCAGGCAACGTGACAATCTGTAAAACAAAAAAAAAGGACTACCAAATCCCAAAAATTTTATAACAAATGCCAATCATTGGCACTTGCCAAATGATTGGCTTATAAATCTGATTGCCAATGATTGGCTCATGATTCTCTCATGATTTCCCACCGCCATTGTTTCTTTATATTAAATAACCTAAAGTGCACCCATTTGGCCTTAGTTCCTTTCCTATAAAATTGAATAACACCTTTAACATTAAGAAGGAATAATTTTAATGCCAGTTGCCAACATATATACCACCGAACAATATTTCTTAGTTCTTAATTTCGACCAGACGGGAACATTCACTTCCCGCACATTGTTTTAATCCCTTGCACCAAAATTTATAATCAAGTTCATAAATCTTAGTATTAACTATACGTGTCAAGTCTCGTATTCCTAAATTTTAAATATAGGTTAAGTCTAACCTTACCAAGATTCATAAATCTCATAGTATTCCATCCAATATAATACAATACAATAAAATATAATGCAATATCTCTAGATCTAAGCACCTAATATATTAATAACTAAATCTATACTATAATAAATCATTGATATAAATTGATAGGAGAAACCACTGGTTACAAACCAGTGGTGACCTCAGGGACAACCAAAACACGTTTCCCTTCCCATTGATAAAATCCCATAACCCAAATATTCTTCCTCAACTTCATTACGTACAGCAGCTACACTTCTAATAATAATAGGAATAAAAACAACATACTCCAACTGGCAACCACGAAGAAAAACTATATATATCGTTCCCTTCCAATTTTCCTATCAAAACCCTCATTATAATAAATAGGCGAATAAGGGATCAACTTTCTATCTACCTTACATTCACTATGATCCATATAAAAATCAAGAAAATCTCCAAATTGCTTCTTAACTGAAGATTTTGCAGGTTTCCTCACGTTCTGTATTCACACGGCCATAGGTAGTTTTCTAACCCCCTTTTTTTCTGCCTTTCTAATGTTGATTAAGTAAAATAAATAAACTAATCACACTAACCTAAATCAATTAATGGGTCAAGTAAAAAGGTATTAAATGAATTATGGATATGACCCACTAATTATTAACTATATTAATTCTTCACTAAAATTTTTATCAGCTAAATACTCTTAGTCTTCGAATAGTTTAAAAATAACCCCTTTTAATTTTCAAAAGGAGTCGAAATATTCCTAGTTCTCAAAACGACCTAGCGGGTCGTTACATCACCTACCACTTAAACAAACGTTCGTCCTCGAACGGGAAAGAAAAGATCTAACCTGAACGCTCAAAGAGATGAAGATATATACTCCTCATGTCTGACTCTGTCTCCCATGTAGCCTCCTCCACTGGACGATGCTTCCACTGAACCTTTACTGAAGCAATCTCCTTGGACCTCAATTTCCAAATTTGCCTATCCAAAATGGTGATCGGATTTTCCTCAAAAGTCAAAGTCTGATCAAGTAACACTGAATCCCATTGAATCACATGATCACCACCCTGATGATACTTCTTAAGTATTGAAATATGAAATACACGATGGACACCTGACAACCCAAGTGGCAAAGCCAACTGATATGCCACCTCACCAATACGCTCCACAATCTCGAAAGGACCAATGTACCTTGGACTCAACTTGCCCTTCTTTCCAAATCTCATCACACCCTTCATGGGTGAAACCTTAAGTAGAACCCTCTCTCCAACCATAAACTCCAAATCACGAACCTTCTTATCCGCGTAACTTTTTTGCCTTCTTTGAGCCATGAGAAATCTATCTTGGATCAACTTGACCTTGTCCAAAGACTCCCTCAACAAATCTGTACCCCATGGTCTAACCTCAAATGCATCAAACCAGCCAATTGGAGATCGACATCTCCTACCATACAGAGCCTCAAATTGTGCCATCTCGATGTTCGAATGATAACTATTATTGTAAGCAAATTCCGCTAATGGAAAGAACTGATCCCAGTGACCACCAAAGTCAATCACACATGCTCTCAACATGTCCTCAAGAACCTGAATAGTCCTCTTAGACTGACCATCAGTCTGAGGGTGGAAGGCTGTACAAAGATCCACCTGAGTACCCAACTCTTTCTGCATAGACCGCCAGAAATGAGATGTTAATTGGGTGCCACGATCTGAAATAATAGATATAGGAACCCCATGCAACCGAACTATCTCCCGAATATAGATCTTTGCTAACTTCTCTGAGTTATAGGTAGTCTGAACTTGTACAAAGTGTGCAGACTTAGTCAGTCGATCCACCATGACCCATATAGCATCAAACTTACCCAAGGTACGTGGCAACCGTACCACAAAGTCCATAGCAATGCGCTCCCACTTCCACTTAGGTATGGACATCCTCTGAGTCATACCTCGAGGCTTTTGGTGTTCATACTTCACTTGCTGACAATTCAAACATCGAGATACAAAATATACTATGTCCCTCTTCATACGACACCACCAATAGTGTTGCTTCAAGTCACGATACATCTTAGTATCCCCCGGATGAATAGAGTACCTCGAACCATGAGCCTCCTCCATGATTAATCTAATCAAATCACTTGTACGAGGAACACAAATACGACCTTTAATTCTCAAAACTCCTTCACTATCAAGAATTGCAGCCTTGGCTTCTCCTTTTAACACCTTGTCCCTTATCTTACATAAATCACCATCATCAAACCGTTGAGCCCGAATCTGCTCCAATAAGGATGACCTAGCCTCCATATAAGCCATAACCTTACCAGATTTTGTAATATCAAGTCTCACAAAACTATTAGCCAAGGATTGGACATCCCTAGCTAAAGGACGCTCACCAACCTGTAACATGGCTAAACTACCCATACTCACCGCCTTCCGACTCAAGGCATCTGCTACAAGATTTTCCTTGCCTAGATGATAAAGAATAGTCATATCGTAGTCTTTGAGAAACTCCAACCATCTCCGCTGCCTTAAATTTAGATCCCTCTGATTGAATATATATTGGAGACTACGATGATCCGTGAACACCTTGCAATGCACGCCATAAAGATAATGCCTCCAAATCTTCAATTCAAACACAACAACTGCCAACTCTAAATCATGAATAGGATAATTATTCTCATGAACCTTCAACTGTCTCGACGCATAATCTATCACTTTTCCCTTTGGCATTAATACACAACCAAGACCAATCCGAGAAGCATCAGAATATACAACAAAACCCTCTCCCTCCACGGGTAGGGTCAAAATCAGAGCAGTAGTCAATAAAGTCTTGAGCTTTTGGAAACTAACCTCACATTCGTCAGACCACTAAAAAGTCACCTCCTTCAGTGTCAGTCTAGTTAATGGAGATGCAATGGATGAGAAACCCTCAACAAACCGTCGATAATAACCTGGAAGGCCCAAGAAATTCCGAATCTCAGTAACTGAAGCAGGTCTGACCCGATCTCTAACCGCCTCAATCTTCTTAGGATCCACCATGATACCCTCCTTGGACACTACATGTCCCAAGAATGCTACAGAACTAAGCCAAAACTCACACTTTGAATACTTTGCATAAAGCTTCTTGTCCTTTAGAATCCCAAGAACAATCCTCAAATGATGCTCATGTTCCTCCTTAGTACGTGAGTATATCAATATATCATCTATGAAGACAATAACAAAGGAATCTAAATACGGTCTGAACACTCCATTCATCAAGTCCATAAAAGCGGCTGGGGCATTAGTCAATCGAAAGACATCACCAAAAACTCGTAATGACCATAACGTGTTCGAAAAGCCGTCTTAAGGATATCCTCCGCCCTAACCCTCAGCTGATGATAGCCAGATCTCAAGTCAATTTTGGAGAAAACTGAAGCACCCTGTAACTGATCAAATAAATCATCAATACGAGGAATCAGATACTTATTTCTGATGGTTAACTTGTTCAACTGCCGATAGTCAATACACATACGCATAGATCCATCTTTCTTCTTCACAAATAACATTGTAGCACCCCAAGGAGATACACTTGGTCTAATAAAACCTTTACTCAACAAATCCTGCCACTGCTCCTTCAACTCTTTCAATTCAGTCGGTGTCATATGATAAGAAGGAATGGAAATAGGACGAGTGCCTGGCTCCACATCAATGCAAAAATCAATATCACGATCTGGTGGAAGACTTGGAAAATCGGTCGGGAATACCTCTGAAAATTCACTCACCACTAGAATATACTCAAGCATAGGAGTCTCAACACTAGTATCTCGAATGTGTGCTAAGTAAGCTAAACATCCTCTCTGTACCAACTGAAGAGCCTTAAGGAATGATATCACACCCTTAGAAAGGTGACTAAGAGAACCTCTCCATTCTACTATAGGAATTCCAGGCATAGCTAAAGTGATGGTCTTGGCATGACAATTTAAAATTGCGTGGTAAGAAGATAACCAGTCCATACCGAGAATCACATCAAAATCTATCATATTTAAGACCTTTAAATCTGCATAAGTGTCATACCCCATCAAGGTAACAGTACATAATCGATACACCCGATCTACAACTACGGAATCCCCGACAGGAGTAGAAACACGTATCGACAAATCAAGAGACTCAAATAATATATCCAGACTAGGAGCAAAATATGTGGACACATAAGAATAAGTAGAGCCTGGATCAAATAATGCAGTAGCTGGTCGATGACAAACCGGAACAATACCTGTGATAACAGCATCTGAAGCCTCAGCCTCTGGCCTACCCGGAAAAGTATAACAGTGAGAATGACCTCCATCAGATTGTCAACCTCCACGACCCCCACCTCGACCAGAAGGAGAACCACCTCTACCTGAATGAGAACCACCTCTACCATTCTGTGCACCACCCCTAGCTGGAGGTTGTGCAACCTGGAAGTCGAAGCCTGAGAACCCTGATGTAAGCCACCACGTCTGGTCCTAGGGAAGTCTCTCACAAAGTGTCCCATATCACCACACTCAAAGCAGCCCCTACGAGACGCAGGCTGATGAGAAGAACCTGAATGACCAGAATGCCCTCCACGAACTACAGGTCTCGAAGATAAACCCTGCAAAGTATGCACCGAGCTCGAAGAGTTATGCCCAGCGTAACCAGCCTCAGATGCTGGTATAGCAGCATGAATGGGTCTGCTCGACTGAGGGCGACAACCTCTGCCCAAGTAACCCTGACTCCTAGGCGGAGCACCACCATAATCAACTGAATAACGAGTCCTCTTGCCATCTCGCTGCTGAAATCCCTCACGCCGAATCATCTCCAACTCCTTAGCAGCATCTAACACTTTCTGGAATGGAACACCAGAAGCAGCAACCTGAGAAACTCCTAGACAGATCGGAATAATCAACACCTTAACAAACCTCATCACTCTCTCAGCCTCTGTGGGAAGTATCATCGAAGCATGCCTAGCCAAGGCATGAAATTTACCCTCATACTCTGCAACTGACATACCATTTTGCTGCAAACCCTCAAACTCGGCCCTCGTGCGCTCTCTCTCACTGCGTGGAACAAATTTGGATAGAAATACTTAAGTAAACTGAGTCAAGGATAGTGGATGGGATCCAGCTAGCCTACTACTAATATAATCCCTCCACCACTGCTTAGCAGAGCCGGTCATCTGAAACGCTGTGTAGTCAACTACATGAGACTCCACTAATCCAAGATTATGCAACCTCTCATGACAACTAACTATAAACTCATATGCATCCTCAGCTAAGTCACCAGTATAAGTAGGAGGATTCATTAATCTGAACCTCCCAAACATCTTTTGCTCATCAATGGTCATAGAAGGCATGTTCACCAAATGTGATGTCATATCTCGAAACTCCATACTATCCAAACGAGGAGCTACAGTGGCAGCTGGCTAAGTCCTGTGAGTCTGAGAATCTGGAGCAACTATCGGATCTGAAGTTTGACCTCCAACACGGGTCTGTGAGCCATCAGAAGTGACAGGCAAGGCTCCTGCCTGGGTTACCCCTCTAGGATTCCTAACATACGAGCCAAGGTATCTTCAAGCACTTGGGGAACAATAGTACTGGGTGGAGCCAGAGCTGGCCCATCCCCCTCGACACGATCTTGCACATCCCCATGAATAACCTCTGCATCAGGAGGTACAGTCATATCACGACCCTGGGTAGCTATTGGTACTTGAC
Source organism: Solanum peruvianum (assembly GCA_027705065.1). Classification (NCBI taxonomy): domain Eukaryota; kingdom Viridiplantae; phylum Streptophyta; class Magnoliopsida; order Solanales; family Solanaceae; genus Solanum; species Solanum peruvianum. The sequence continues at coordinate 39,765,453 of JAKWJD010001764.1, forward strand.
CATCCACAGGTGTTGCAATGCGGCCCCTACCCTGACCTCGAGCTCGTCCCCTACCTCTACCTCGGATAGTGTTCCCAGAAGCAGGAATAGGATCCTGGCCACCACTAGCCGATGCACGATTCCTCTCCATATGAGAGAGAATGAGATATCAAGATTAGAATTTCTACAAGGTCACGTGTGCACGATAGTGAATGAAAGGACAGAATATTTCCTATATGTCCTATAGACTCTCGAAGATAGGCATGGACGTCTTCATACCGATCCTCAAGACTCTACTGGACATTGCTCTTGTACTCGGGAGACCGATGAACCTAGGGCTCTGATACCAAATTTGTCACGACCCTAATTTCCAAGTCGTGATGGCACCTATGTTCCCAACCAATAGGTAAGCCAACCCAACATATTAACCCAACTTAACCAACAAATGTGTAAAAAGACTAACACTTAGCAAGAATCTCCAAACATTGAGTTCCTTATAAGTACGAAATGCGGAAGATAAAAATATATCACCCCAAGAATTGGTGTCTTAAGTACAAGAGCTTCTAAAATTCGATGCAAGTCTGAAACTAAATCACTAATCTAACATAAGGGCTATCCTGTCTGAATACTCATAACAGAATATATAAAAGATAAAGGGAGGTGTGGGCCACGGAACAGCCAAGCAGCTCACCACAACTCCAAGAACTTCAAGCTCGGACTTAATTTGCTCCACGATGTGCTCCTACTCGGAATCGAATCTGCACCACAAAGAGTGCAACAAGTGTAGTATGAGTACGAAACCACGTGTACCCTGTATGTCTCATTGACCGACAACGAAGAAGTAATGACGGGAGTTTTTTAAAAAAAATTCTTAAATTATATAAGTATATATATATATATATATATATATATATATATATATATATATATATATATATTACACTCACTATTTAAGTTTCATCAATAAAGGAAATCAAACATCAAGTACTTTCCAAACATCAACAAAACACATAATCATCAAAAATAAATGATGTGATGAAATGCAATGCAATATGATACCATGAAATGAATCGTCTCAGAATACCCCGTACTCACTCAACCGTATATGCATGATACTCCTCAAGAATACATCGAGAGCTCATGACCCATGGGGGACTCGCGAAGTCCATATACCGACACGGACGATCTCCACGTGTCTGTGCGGATGATCTCAACGCACCATCATAATAACAAACAATTTCCGCAGGGATGGTCTCCATGTGCCCAAATTACAATCTTAACATCTTACCATCCATAGCACGGACGATCTCCACGTGCCCATCTTATACTCAATCTCATATCAATGCATGTACACAATATTAATTAAAAATAAGGGGATGATGATGCATCTCACTCAATCAATATCGACATAATACACAACCACCTCAATATTCACAACTATACGGGTGTAAAAAAAATAAAACACAATCACACAAAATTTCAAGTCAATAATATATCATCTAATGCCCATATGTTTTTGCAAAATCTCAAATTACAATCCACATTCTATAGTAGTAACTTTCCGTTTATAAACACCGGTACTCGTACCAATGCCCGTCACACCATTGATACGAGATCCTTATCTTTCACCTTACCCCTTATCTTTCGCCTTACCCCTTTGTCTATTTTATTTTTAATCTTTAATTAGAAAAACGTCCTTCAACAGGTCTAAAAAGTCTTAGCATACCTTAAATGCCGAACTTGTTTCACCAATCTTCAAGACTTTTCCTTTCCTTTTTGCAAAGCTTCGGAACGTTCCCAATCTACCAATTGTGCAATATTCGTAAGTAAGTGAGTTCGTAGACTCTAAAACCCACTCATATCTCTAATCAAGCTTCAAATCTTGATTTAATTTATATGCCAAAATTATCATATTTGCTAAATTTCAAGTCAAGAATTTGAACCTTAATCTCTCCAAAAAAAAATCATTATTTTAATGGTATTAATACAACACTATTCAAATAATATTTAATTATCTACCTCAATATATTTAACTCAAATCCTTATTTGATATTTGACTGAAGCAGGTCAATGTTATATCTGCACTACGGGTAGGCAAGGTGACAATCTGTAAAACAAAAAAAAACTACCAAATATAAAAATTTTTATAACAAATGCCAATCATTGGCACTTACCAAATGATTGGCTTATAAATCTGATTGCCAATGATTGGCTCATGATTTTCTCATGATTTACCAACTCCATTGTTTCTTTATATTAAATAACCTAAAGTGCACCCATTTGGCCTTAATTCCTTTCCTATAAAATTGAATAACGCCTTTAACATTAAGAAGGAATAATTTTAATGCAGTTGCCAACATATATACCACCAAACAATATTTCTTAGTTCTTAATTTTGACCAGACGGGAACATTCACTTCCCGCACATTGTTTTAATCCCTTGCACCAAAATTTATAATCAAGTTCATAAATCTTAGTGTTAACTATACGTGTACAGTCTCGTATTCCTAAATTTTAAATATAGGTTAAGTCTAACCTTACCAAGATTCATAAATCTCATAGTATTCCATCCAATATAATACAATACAATAAAATATAATGCAATATCTCTAGATCTAAGTACCTAATATATTAATAACTAAATCTATACTATAATAAATCATTGATATAAATTGATAGGAGAAACCACTGGTTAAAAACCAGTGGTGACCTCAGGGACAACCAAAACACGTTTCCCTTCCCATTGATAAAATCCCATAACCAAAATATTCTTCCTCAACTTCATTACGTACAACAGCTACACTTCTAATAATAATAGGAACAAAAACAACATACTCCAACTGGCAACCACGAAGAAAAACTATATATATCGTTCCCTGCCAATTTTCCTATCAAAACCCTCATTATAATAAATGGACGAATAAGGGATCAACTTTCTATCTACCTTACATTCACTATGATCCATATAAAAATCAAGAAAATCTCCAAATTGCTTCTTACCTGAAGATTTTGCTGGTTTCCTCACGTTCTGTATTCACACCGCCCAGGTAGTTTTCTAACCCCCCTTTTTTCTGCCTTTCTAATGTTGATTATGTAAAATAAATAAACTAATCCCACTAACCTAAATCAATTAATGGGTCAAGTAAAAGGTATTAAATGAATTATGGATATGACCCACTAATTATTAACTATATTAATTCTTCACTAAAATTTTTATCAGCTAAATACTCTTAGTCTTCGAATAGTTTAAAAATAACCCCTTATAATTTTCAAAAGGAGTCGAAATATTCCTAGTTCTCAAAACGACCTAGTGGGTCGTTAAAGTTAATTTTTCTTTTGAAAATTCATTCACAATCAATAGGTCTCGCACCAGGAGGTAGATTAGTTAAAATTCCTGTATTATTTTTCATAATTGAATCAATATCAAATTTTATTGCTTCTTTCCAAAATTTGCATCAAGAAAATATATAACTTCAGAATAATTTAATGGCTCAGTATCAATAAGAAAAGTTTGAAAATCATTTCCATAAAAAAATATTCTTTCCTAGATCTTTTACTCCTTAGTTCTTCAATATTAGAAATAGACTCACTATTTCTTTCAGCAGTACATGAGAAAGTTTATCACATAGTGAAAAAATATGTTCAAAAAATTCTGCATTTTTTATCTCAATAAGTATTGCAATCAATCACATCACTCTTTAAGCCACTATGTTAAGCATATCCAATAAGCATGCAATCAACTGTTTTAGAACCAATTTTTCTCTTCTTAGGTTCATGCAAGAGAACTTTAGCAAGACATCCCCATACTTTTAAATATTTCAAATTTGGTTTATAACCTTTACACGATTTATAAGGTGTTATGTCAGTTCTCTTATGAGAAATTCTATTTTGTAAGTGACATGTAGATAATATACTTTCACCCCACAAGTTATTTGGTAATTAGAACTTAACATAGAGTTCATCATTTTATTTAATGTTCTATTTTTTCTTTCACCTACTCCATTAGATTCGGTAGACTAAGGCGGGGTTACTTCATGAATAATTCCTTCCTTTTCACAAAAGGCATTTAAGGATAAATATTCTCCGCCTCTATCAGATCTAATTCTCTTGATTTTTCTACTAAGTTGATTTTCAACTTCAGTTTTGTAAGAATTAAAGGTATTAAAAACATCATCTTTATTTCTAAGTAAATATAACTTAGTTAACCTAGAAAAATCATAGATAAAAGTCACATAATATCTTTTACCACGTCTAGTCATTGTTTGTTTTGAATCACCTAAATCAGTGTGAATTAGAGACAACAAGTCAGTTCTCTATTTACTAAAACACATGAAATTTTAGTAGTTTTAGCTTCCGCGCATATTTCACATTTATTAAAATTATTGAATCTAAACCAGATATCAAATCAAGTGTTTGCATATTTTTTACATAAGAGAAATTAACATGTACTAATCTAACATGCCATAAAGAAATAGATTCGATCATGTAAGCAGAAGGAGATCTTTTTCATTCACAACATTACAAATATGAAGTACAAAAAGTCCTTGGTTACAATAACCTTTTCCTACAAACACATTATTTTTTGTCAATATAATCTTGTCATATTCAAATGACACTTTCACTGCAGCTTTATTAAGCAAGGCTACGAAAATCAGGTTTGCAAGCATAGTAGCAACATGTAGTACATCCATAAGGGCTAAAGTTTTTTCCGAAGTAAGTTTCAGGAGGACTTCACTGTCATCCCCTATTGATGTATAGGAGGCAAATATTTCTCGATTCGCACAAATGTTACTTGTAGCCCCAGAGTCTACCACTCATTCTTTTATATGTGCTACAATGTTTACTTCAGAAATTATAGTTGTAATAATTTCATCTCCTTCAGCTAAATTAGCCTGGGGAGGATAACCCGTTTACTTTCTATTTTTTATTCTCGTCCTACATTGAGCGGCATGATGACCTATTTTTCACAAGTAAATCAAGAGTCTTTCTTTCTCTCGAAATTGGAATAGTAAGGCTAGTAACCGTTAGACTTATCATCATACCTTTTGTTATTCTTGCTTTGACCTTGTACTATGTTTTCCTTGAATGCCAACTATTTTGCTTTGAATGATTCCTTTTTGTTGTTGTCTTCAATCAGAATGTGAGTCACTATTTGCTCAATAGTGAAAATTGTTTGCTTGCTCTTTAAGTTATGTAGTCATTACGTGAGTTCGGTAATTTTTCAATTAGAACTTTAACAACAAATTTTTTAGTAGAGTGATTCCTTCGGCCTTCAAGTCTTCAAGCAATTTTTGATATTCATTAATTTGAATTTTTATCTCATTTTCGTTACTCATCTGTCATTGGTAAAATCTTCCAACCAATAACTTTTGTTTTGTAGCATCTTCAGCAGTGAAAATTTTAATCAAGGGTTTCCCAAATGACTTTTGCTTCTTTACAGCTACAGTAACTTTAAACAACTCGTTATCATATCGTATGAAGACATACCTTTTTGGCATATTGCAGTTATTCCAAAACTTTGTTATCAACGTCTGCACCCGGTTATAGATGTAATAGTACATGTGCAACGCCATGAACATCGAGCAATGAAAATACACGTTCTTTCCACCTTTTGAAATTTTCATTAGCGAAAATTTTAATCTTTGACACATCCGAAAATGATTTGGTATATGGTAGAATAATTGAAACTGGCGAAACGGGGTAAGCACTAACATTAGTAGTGTTAGAAATAGGTCCAGAAGTATTATTCTTATTATTTGCAATAGTTTCTTAGATTTTTGAAAAAATATATAATAAAGATGGGGAAATTATAATATCAAAATAATAATAAAATGTTATTTCAAACCTCGTCAATTTCATTATTAAAATTCAAAATGCTTGTTAATAAGTTATTTTACTAACAACACAACTTATGTACTATACTGCAAAATCTTCCAACCAATAACTTTTGTTTTGTAGCATCTTCAGCAGTGAAAATTTTAATCAAGGGTTTCCCAAATGACTTTTGCTTCTTTACAGCTACAGTAACTTTAAACAACTCGTTATCATATCGTATGAAGACATACCTTTTTGGCATATTGCAGTTATTCCAAAACTTTGTTATCAACGTCTGCACCCGGTTATAGATGTAATAGTACATGTGCAACGCCATGAACATCGAGCAATGAAAATACACGTTCTTTCCACCTTTTGAAATTTTCATTAGCGAAAATTTTAATCTTTGACACATCCGAAAATGATTTGGTATATGGTAGAATAATTGAAACTGGCGAAACGGGGTAAGCACTAACATTAGTAGTGTTAGAAATAGGTCCAGAAGTATTATTCTTATTATTTGCAATAGTTTCTTAGATTTTTGAAAAAATATATAATAAAGATGGGGAAATTATAATATCAAAATAATAATAAAATGTTATTTCAAACCTCGTCAATTTCATTATTAAAATTCAAAATGCTTGTTAATAAGTTATTTTACTAACAACACAACTTATGTACTATACTGCAAAATATCATCCCCTACCACAGATGTCAAATTTGAAAATGTCTCTTCACCGTTGGTGAGAGAATGAAACAAGAAATTTTGAACTTAAACCAAACCACAAATGCACTATTAGGAATGAAAGAAGGAAAGTTTTCTAAAGTCCTATAGCCTTTCGAAGACAAGTTACGGACGTCTCCGGATAGATCCGCAAGATTCTACTAGACTCAACTCTTGTACTCGTAAAACCGATGAACCTAGGGATCTTATATCAATTTGTCATGATCCAAAAATTATGATTCCTGATGACACCTATGTTTCCAACTGATAGGTAAGTCAACTCAATAAGTTCATCATTCAACTTAAACGTGAAAAGATAATATCAACTAATATCTAGCATACTAAGTATTCAAAATAAATGTGGAAATTAGAAATACCACCCCCAAGATTTAGTGTCATAAGTACAAGAGATTTTACAATAGGATACAAGTCCAAACTAATATGAAAATCTAAACACAAGAAATATCCTATCAGAATTTAAAAATAACCTAATAAATAGAGGTAGATTAAAGGCTTGGCCGCAGAATATCTCGAGCAGTGCACCACAACTCTAAGATAATCCAAACTCATATTCAAGCTCCAAGAACGTGCTCGAATTTGAAATCCAATCTGCACCACAAAAGAGTGCATCAAGTGTAGTATGAGTACGAAATCACGTGTACCCGGTATAACTCATTGACCGACAACGAAGAAGTAGTGACAAGAGTTTATGTACGAAAATCAATTCTTTATGTATACAAGTCTATATTATATTTACTAGTCAAGTTCCATCAATTAGAGGAAATCAAATATCACGTACTTTTCAACCACCAATAAAACCCATAATCAACAAAACTGAAAGATGTAATGAGATGCAACGCAATGCGACACCATGAAATGACATGCCTCATATTTCAATTACTCTCTCAATCGTATATACATGATACTCCTGGGAAATACTTCGAGAGTTCATGACCCATGGGAGATTCACGAGGTCCATATACCGATACAGACAATCTTCGCGTGTCTGTGCGGACGATCTCAACACACTATCATATAATCAATTAATCCCCAGCACGGACGATCTCCATGTGCCCAACTTATAATTATAAACAATCACTCGCACGGATGATCTCCACATGCCCAAATTATAATCATAATTCGGTCTCAACATGGATGATCTCCACGTATTAGAAATTTACTCATACTCATCTCATGTCAATACATGTGCACAATATGATATCAAACCAAGGGGATGATGCAACATCTCAATAAATCAAATGTCTTTATGACATATAATCACGTCAATTATAAAAAATTATACAGGTTCGATAAAGAAACCCAGCCACACAAAATAAATCAAGTCACTAAATACAACAACTAATGCCCATATGCTTTGGCATTCTCAAATTACAATCTATCATATTATAATAATAAACTTTCCAGTTAATCACACTGGTACTCGTATCAATGTCTGTCACACCATTGGTATGAGACCTCTGTTTTTCACCCTTATCCATTGTCTAAATTATTTTTAATTTTTAATTAAAAAAACGTCCTTCAACAAGTCTGAAAAGCCTTAACATACCTCAAATGTTGAATAAGTGTCATGAGTCCTCATGATTTTGCCCTTTCCTTTCGCAAAGCTTCAACATGTTTAAAAATCTATCACATATGCATCTCTCATAAGTAAGTGATTCTGTAGACATCCATAAAATTATATATCTATTCTAAACCACAAAGTCACTGATATCTCTTAATCAGCTTCTAATTGTGATAAAATTTCTATGTCAACACTATATTTGCTAAATTTCAAGGCTATGATTAAATCCTTATTCCACTAAATAATATACACCAATAGTGTACCTGCACATTTTTCTTAATATTTAATAGTGACAAAAAAATGCAATAGAAACTATCGAAAATTTAACAAAAGAAAATCCAACACTTCATAATTGGTATACTTCAATTCCTTGTTAAATGTATAACAACCTAAAATAATGGGTCAATGATTACTTTATCCTAATTAGTAAAAAAACTAATTTATTCTACCAAAAAGACATCATACGGTAGTGCCAAATCTCTAAGGTTTGCTTTCTCTAACTTTATTTACATTACATATTTTCCAGTAGAAATATTATCAACACAGATCATATCCATTAATTACAATTTCAAGTCAAAATTTTGCTAGCACTAATTCCTTGGCAACAATAACATACAACGTATTTTTAATTTACAAAACCAATTAAACTTTCCAACCAGTCACACATACACACGACAATAACAACTAAAGATAATTACTTGGCAACTTTCGTGATGGTTTATGGTTATGTGAGGGTTCTCCTCTTCGTCTGCTGACTGAAGTTTTAGTGGATTGTTGGGTGATAAAAGAATTCTTAACCCTCAATTATTCTTAATTCATCTCTTTACATGGGCCAAATTACTTGGATATTAAATGAATATGGACTTAGTCCACTAACTATTAACTAATTTACTTTATTAAATAAATAACCGCTAATTAAATAATTTTAGTTATTGACTAGTTTAAAATTTCACTTATGCATGTTTCAAAATATTCACTTGCATATAGGGTTCAAAACTCCAAAGTTTGATAAATATAATGGTCATGGTGATCCAGTGGCTAATTTGAAAAGATTTTGTAATCAGTTTAGGGGAGTCGGAGGAAAAGAAGATTTTCTTATGGCTTAATCTGAAGAGAGTTTAATGGGTGTAGCATCATAATGATTTATCGATCAGGACATTACTCATTGGCACGTTTGGGATGATATGGCGCAGGATTTTGTCCAACAATTTCAATACAATATGGATATTTTTCTCGATCACAATTCCCTAGGTAATATGAAAAAAAAGTCATCTTAAAGTTTTAGGGAATATTCCATAAGATTGAGGGAGCAGGCGGCTAGAGTCAAACCGCCGATGAAAGACTATGAATTAATTAATGTTTTTCTCCAGGCTCAAGAACCTTACTATTTTCATTATCTTCTCGCTGCAATGGGTAAGCCTTCCACCGAAGCCATTAAGATTGGAGAAATGATAGAGAATGGCATACAGTCGTGTAAGATTGTGAGTCAGGCAGACATTAGAGCTTCCACACAAGCAATACAAAGTGGATCCGATAATTTTATCAATCGAAAAAAGAAGGAGGAAGAGTCCATGATGCCATCTGGATCGAGAGGTGTTTAAATGGGAATGAACATGAACCATCATTATGTTCAAGTCCAACAATGTCACGACCCAAAACGAGCCGCGAGTGGCACCCACATTTATCCTCCTATGTGAGCGAACCAACCAATCTAAACCCCAATCATTTACCAATATTTCAACCATATCAAATCAAATATAATGCGGAAGACTTAATACTCATTAATATAACCAATAAACAAGCTTCTAAAGTTTAATAATTATTATTCCCAAAATCTGGAAGTCATCACACCAAGAACATCTATCCTCAAATTTCTAATCTAAGAGTATTTAAGAAACTAAAATAAGTAAAAGGAATGGTCCATGTCCGAACTTCAAGACATCAAGACGTGAAGGAGAGAATCCAGTCTGAGCTAGGAACAATAGCTCACCCTGAAATTTGACATGATGAAGACTGGCTAGAGTTGCGGACGACTTGAAGTCGATGGCACGTTTGCTGCACTCCACAAATAACAAAAGAAAAACATAAGTAGGGGTCAGTACAAGGAACACGTACTGAGTAGATATCATCGGCCAACTCAAAATAGAAATCAATATATATCAAATAATAATATAAAATCGACTATCATACTCAACAGGTGACAACAACAAGTACTATAACCATTGGCCACAACTCAAGCACATCTATGAGGACTCAAGCCTCAAAACCATACTCATTTGGGAAAGGTTTTCTTTAAATTGAGTATATTATCATAATTCAAGATTCATTCTCTTTATTCTTCTTGTGCCGGAACGTGACACTCCGATCCCCTACTACTATGTGTCGGAATGTGACACTCCGATCCCCTAATATTACGTGTCGGTTCGTGACACCCGATCCCCTAATCCTACGTGCCGGTTCGTGACACCCGATCCCCTAATTCCTACGTGTCGGTTCGTGACACCTGATCCCCTAATCCTACATGCCGGTTCGTGACACCCGGTCCCTTAATCCTACGTGCCGGTTCGTGACACCCGATCCCCTAATTCCTACGTGTCGGTTCGTGACACCCAATCCCCTAATTCCTACGTGTGGGTTCATTACACCCGATCCCCATAATCTCATTACTTTAGTTCATCAAGCCTTCCTTTATGTCAAGGAATCATCATTAATAGAGTGGATTTAAAGTTTTTAAGATTCCACAGTATCATCATTATAATCCATCACCATTTACATAATCACAACATGCAACAACACAATTAAGCATATAGAAGACTTTACAATACCACCCAATACATATCAATCTCTATTTAGAGTTTACTATGAAATAGCATAAACCATAACCTACCTCCACCGAAGAATCGTGATCAAGCAAGCTACTTCTCAATGCCTTTGCTTTCCTCTTCGCTTCTCTCTCTCTCGCTCGTTCGTTCTCCCCTCTTCTCTCTGTTCTTTCTATTTTTCCTTATTCCCACTCTTTTTCTTTTACCCTAATCATCATATAATTCATTATGATAAAAGTAACCCATTATTTATTTTTAGGTTATCTCCTTTAACCCCCAAGTAATCACATTATTAAAATTAACCCACTAACTTTATAATTATAATCATGAATAGTCCTATACGCCTCTTAAAAACATTTAGCAGAAATCTAACCCAGTCGAGGTTACGCCACTCGTAACGGCCCGTCGTGCCTGAGACGGTACATCCTGCAGGGTCGTCACAAAGTTCTGAGAGTTAATTTCTGTAGAGGGGTTAGTGATGGTCCGTCGTGACTACGACGGTCCGTCCTGCAGTTCTGTCGTGAAGTTCAGAGAGTTAATTTCTGTAGAGGGGTTTGTGACGGTCCATCGTGCCTACGACGGTCCGTCCTGCAGTTTCGTCGTGAAGTTCAGAGAGTCGATCTCAGTACCCAGATTTTAAGAGTTGAAGTGTTTTGGAACGAGACCCTCGACGGACCGCCGTGCTTATGACTGTTTGTCCTACCTGCCGTCGAGGGTAATGAGGAGAGCAGCAGGAGAATTACACAAGTGTGGGATGACGGAGTCCTTCACGGTCCGTCGTGACCATGACGGTCCGTCGCGTGAGCCGTCGACCCAGTCAGTTTTTATCAAAACAATTCTACTGCTCGAAATGACTAAACAGGTCATTACAATAGATACAAATTTACCCATCGTTTGTCCTCAAACGATCACAAGAAGAAAAACAAGGGCGAGAAAGAGTACCTGAATTTGTAAAAAGGTGTGGGTATATTTCTTGCATATCAGCCTCCTTCTCCCAAGTGGACTCTTCAACTGGCCGATTTTTCCATTGAACTTTGATGGATGCAATCTCCATTGATCTCAACTTGCGGATTTCTCTATCTAGAATAGCAATAGGCTCCTCCTCATGAGACAAATTCTCATCAAGAAGAACTGAATCCCAACGAATGATGTAGTTTCAATCCCCATGATATCTTTTCAACATAGACACATGAAATACCGGGTGCACTCCTGAGAGTCCTGGAGGCAATGCCAATTCATAAGCCACCTCCCCCACGCGTTTCAGAACTTCAAATGGGCCAATATACCTCGGACTAAGCTTTCCTCGCTTACCAAACCGCATCACCCCTTTCATGGGTGAAACCTTCAGCAAGACTTGTTCACCCTCCATGAACTCCAAGTCTCTAACCTTTCGATCTGCATATTCCTTTTGCCTACTTTGCACCGCTAGAAGCTTTTCTTGAATGAATTTCACTTTCTCTAGTGATTCCCTCAGAAGATCGGTACCCCAGGGCCTCACCTCAAATGCATCAAACCAACCAATGGGAGACCTATATCTCCCCCCATACAATGCCTCGAATGGGGCCATATCAATACTTGAGTGATAGCTATTATTGTATGAGAATTCTGCTAAGGGTAAGAAATTATCCCAACGACCACCAAATTCTATCACACATGCACGAAGCATATCCTCCAAAACCTGAATCGTTCGCTCAGACTGACCATCGGTCTAAGGGTGAAATGCAGTACTAAGATCCAACCTAGTACCTAATTCAGCATGCAATGTTCTCCAAAACATAGAAGTAAATTGTGTACCTCTATCTGATATGATGGAAAGTGGAACTCCATGCAATCGAACAATTTATGAGATATAGAGTTTGGCTAACTTCTCTGCATTGTAAGTCACCTTAACCGGAATGAAGTGAGCAGACTTAGTTAATGCGTCAACAATTACCCAAATGGAATCAAGCTTACCCAATGTCTTTGGAAGACCAACCACGAAATCCATTGCAATTCTTTCCCACTTCCATTCAGAATGGGCATTCTCTGAAGTGTTCCTCCAGGCCTCTGGTGTTCATACTTTACCTCCGGACAATTCGGGCATTGGGCGACAAAATTAACAATGTCACGCTTCATTCTACTCTACCAAAAATGTTGCTTTAGGTCACGATACATCTTGGTTGCACCAGGATGTATAGAATATACTGAACTATGAGCCTCTGTAAGAATAGTGTGGATCAAATCAACAACACGGGGCACACATACCCTTCCATTAATTCTCAAAACGCCTTCTTCATCAACTATTGCCTTTTTAGCCTCTCCACGCAATACCATATCTCGAATTCGGCTCAGCTTCTCATCAGTAAACTGCTTTCCCTTAATCTTGTCAAGAAAAGAAGATCTTGCCTCCACACAGGCCAAAAATCCTCCTTTCTCTAGTACTTCCAACCTCATAAAGTCATTAGCTAGAGTCTGAACCTCTCTAGTCAATGGGCGTCTAGAAACTTGTAAGTGGGCTAGACTTCCCATGCTCCCTCTTTTTCTACTTAAAGCATCTGCCACCACATTAGCTTTTCCTGGGTGATACAATATAGTAACATCATAGTCCTTCAGTAGTTCCATCCATCTCCTCTGTCTCAAATTCAAATCTTTTTGAGTAAAGACATACTGTAAACTACGATGATCTGTATAGACTTCACACTTAACCCCATATAGATAATGTCTCCATTGCTTTAATGCAAACACGACTGCAGCCAACTCCAAGTCGTGGGTCGGATAGTTACGTTCATGCACTTTGAATTGCCTTGAAGCATAAGCAATCACATTTCTCTCTTGCATTAGCACTGCACCCAACCCAGAATAAGATGCATCACAATAGACAATGAAATTCTTGCCTTCCACTGGCAAAGTAAGAATTGGTGCAGTAGCCAACAAGGTCTTGAGGTTCTGGAAGCTTTCTTCACATTCGTCCGACCATACAAATGGAACATTCTGCTTAGTCAAATTCGTCAGTTGGGAGGCAACAGAAGAAAATTCCTTGACAAATCGATGGTAGTAGCTAGCTAAACCAACAAAGCTCCTTACCTCTGTAACATTGGTAGATCTTACCCAACTCTTCACTGCTTTAATCTTAGAAGTATCCACCATCACCCTATCCTTAGAAACCACGTGCCCCAAGAAGGACACTGAATCTAGCCAAAACTCACACTTGGAAAATTTGGCATAAAGCCTTTTCTCCCTCAACACTTCCAATACAATTCTCAAATGTTCCTCATGTTCTTTCCTGCTCTTTGAGTATATCATTATATCATCAATGAATACAATAACAAAGAGATCCAGATATGGATTAAAAATCCCGTTCATCAGGCTCATGAAAGCAGCAGGGGTATTCGTAAGTCCAAAAGACATCACTAAGAATTCATAATGCCCATACCTGGTTTGAAAAGCAGTCCTTGGCACATCTGCTGCCCGTATTTTAAACTGATGATAACCAGATCTTAAATCAATTTTTGAGAAGGTACAAGCACCTTGTAACTTATCGAACAAATCATCAATGCGAGGAAGAGGATACTTGTTCTTAACAGTTACCTTATTCAGTTGTCTGTAGTCTATGCACATCCGAAAACTCCCATCCTTCTTCTTCACAAATAAAACAGGAGCGCCCCAAGGGGATGCACTTGGTCTAATAAAGCCTTTACCTAACAACTCCTGAAGTTGGGCCTTTAACTCCCTTAACTCTGCTGAAGCCATCCTATAAGGGGGTATGGAAATGGGACGAGTACCCGACTCTTGATCAATACAAAAATCAATATCCCTATCCGGTGGCATACCAGGAAGGTCTGCAGGGAACACATCCAGAAACTCACGGACTATCGAAACAGACTCAATCGAAGGTACCTGGGAAGTTTCATCCCTGAGATGGGCCAAGAAAGCTAAACAACACTTACTCACCATTCTCTTGGCACGAAGAAAGGAGATGATACGAACTGGGGTGGAAGTATAGTTACCCTCCCACACTAGCAGATCTGTCCCAAGCTTGGCCAATGTCACAGTTTTAGCATTACAATCAAAGATTGCAAAATTTGGAGAAAGCCAAGTCATACCTAGAATTACATCGAAATCAACCATCTCTAGAATAATCAAGTCTACATGAGTATTGTTCCCCACAAAAGTCACAAGACAAGACCTATACACCTTGTCAACTATCACAGACTCATCCACAGGAGTAGAAACGTGAATAGGCATGTCAAGCAAATCACAATGTAAATCAAGACCAGTAGCAAATGAGGAAGATACATATGAAAATGTGGATCCAGGATCAAATAATACCGACGCCATGAAATCACAAACTAAAAGATTACCTGTGATAACAACATCAGATGTCTCCGCTTAAGACCTCCCAATGAAAGCATAACAATGAGCCCTATCACCTGTCTGCCCGTTGCCCCTACCATGTTGCGCTGCAGTAGCTCCAGTCTGCCTGCCACCCCGGTTGATTTGGTGACCTCCATTACCTTGGCCACCACGTCCTCTAGAATGGCGGCCTCTTCCAAGACCACCTCTAACTCTCACTATTGGGGGTCTGTAACTCTGTTTTGGACAATATCTCTTAATATGTCCAATCTCTCCACATCCATAACACTCTTTGGGGTCAAGCATAGGTCTCTGCAAGAACGACGAAGTCTGGGGATAACCTCCAAACTCAGAGGAATGTTGGCTGGTCTGCGATGGACCCCCAACTACAGCCTGCAGTGAAGACTGAATAGGTCGGGCTGGGTAACCTACCGAACTCTTCCCTCTGGAGTAAGAACCATTAAAACTCACATCCCTTACGGAACATCTTAGATGTAGACGCCAGGGTGAAGTCATCCGGTTTCACCCCTTCCACCTCTATCACAAAATCAACCACCTCTTCAAAGGATTTCGCTGCAGCAGCTACCTGCAAGGCTGGAATCTGCAAATCTGACCTCAATCCCTTTACAAAACGGCGAATCCGCTCTTGTGGACTGAAGCAAAGCTGGGTGGCATACCTGGATAGTGCACGAAACTTAGCCTCATAAGCAGTGACCGACATCCTGCCTTGCTCCAGGCTCAGGAACTCATCTCTCCTCCTATCCCTCAAAGTCCGGGTATATACTTTTCCATAAATAAGCTAGAGAATGATGCCCAAGTCATAGGTGGTGCCTGTGCTGGATGACACTCAACATACGACCACCACCACATTTTGGCATTCCCTTGAAACTGATAGGTCACAAACTCAACACCGAATCGTTCTACTATACCCATTTTATGTAGCAGTTCATGACAATCAACCAGAAAATCATAGGCATCCTCGGATTCAGCACCCTTGAAGACTGGAGGTTTCAACTTCAAAAATTTAGTGAAAAGTTCATGCTGATCACTTGTCATCATAGGCCCTGTAGTCAATCGAGGAAACGTTCCTATTTCCAATGAGGCATCCATGCGGGGAGCCACAGCAGCTGCATGTTGTACTCCCGGAACCTAAGGTGTTGGTGCAGAAAACACTGGAGGTGTCTGGCCCTGATCCGATAACCTGCTAAGATAAGCAAGAACCTGGTTAATCATCTCTGGGGTAGGTTGGGGTGGTAATTCCTCATCTTGCACTTGCTCATTTTCCCCTTCCTCACCCTCTCTTACTACCTCATCAGTCGGTGGAGGAGTCACCACCCTAGTACTAGCTGGACTAGGTGTTTGTCCTCTACCCCTAGAGGACGTCCTCCTGCGACCTCTACCATGGCCTCTTGCCACTGTTCCTCTTCGAGCTACAGCCCCAGTGGCTGGCTCAGACGCATCCTGTCTTGCCGGTGTTTGTATTGGCACATTTGTTGCTCTACTTCTAACCATCTGCGAAATAGAGTGAGGATGTCAGATACCAATTTGTATCACCTAGATACCAATTGGATCCAAGTAATAGCACGAAAGAAAGAAAGAAGAATGGAATTTTCCTAAAGTCCTATAGCCTCTCAAATAAAAGTAAAGGCGTCCCCCTACCGTTCCTCAAGACTCTACTAGACTCGTTCTTGTGTGATGAGACCAACAAACCTAATGCTCTGATACCATGTTTGTCACGACCCAAAACGAGACGCGAGTGGCACCCACATTTATCCTCTTATGTGAGCGAACCAACCAATCTAAACCCCAATCATTTACCAATATTTCAACCATATCAAACAAAATATAATGCGGAAGACTTAAAACTCATTAATATAACCAATAAACAAGCTTCTAAAGTTTAATAATTATTATTCCCAAAATCTGGAAGTCATCACACCAAGAACATCTATCCTCAAATTTCTAATCTAAGAGTATTTAAGAAACTAAAATAAGTAAAAGGAATGGTCCATGTCCAAACTTCAAGACATCAAGACGTGAAGGAGAGAATCCAGTCTGAGCTAGGAACAATAGCTCACCCTGAAATCTGACGTGATGAAGACTGGCTAGAGTTGCGGACGAGTTGAAGTCGATGGCACGTTTGCTGCACTCCACAAATAACAAAAGAAAAACACAAGTAGGGGTCAGTACAAGGAACACGTACTGAGTAGATATCATCGGCCAACTAAAAATAGAAAGCAATATATATCAAATAATAATATAAAATCGACTATCATACTCTACAGGTGACAACAACAAGTGCCATAACCATTGGCCACAACTCAAGCACATGTATGAGGACTCAAGCCTCCATACCATACTCATTTGAGAAAGGTTTTCTTTAATTTGAGTATATTATCATAATTCAAGATTCATTCTCTTTATTCTTCTTGTGCCGGAACGTGACACTCCGATCCCCAACTACTATGTGTCGGAACGTGACATTCCAATCCCCTAATACTACGTGTCGGTTCGTGACACCCGATCGCATAATCCTACGTGCCGGTTCGTGACACCCGATCCCCTAATTCCTACGTGTCAGTTCGTGACACCCGATCCCCTAATCCTACGTGCCGGTTTGTGACACCCGATCCCCTAATCCTACGTGCCGATTCGTGACACCCGATTCTCTAATTCCTACGTATCGGTTCGTGACATCCGATCCTCTAATTCCTACGTGTCGGTTCGTGACACCCGATCCCCTTTATCTCATTACTTTAGTTCATCAAGCCTTCCTTTATGTCAAGGCATCATCATTAATAAAGTGTATTTAAGGTTTTTAAGATTCCACAGTATCATCATTATAATCCATCTCCATTTACATAATCACAACATGCAACAACACAATTAAGCATATAGAAGACTTTACAATACCACCCAATACATATCAATCGCTATTTAGAGTTTACTATGAAATAGCATAAACCATAACCTACCTCCATCGAAGAATCGTGATCAAGCAAGCTACTTCTCAATGCCTTTGCTTTCCTCTTCGCTTCTCTCTCTCTCTCGCTCGTTCGTTCTCCCCTGTTCTCTCAGTTCTTTCTATTTTTCCTTATTCCCACTCTTTTTCTTTTACCCTAATTATCATATAATTCATTATGATAAAAGTAACCCATTATTTATTTTTAGGTTATATCCTTTAACCCCCAAGTAATCACATTATTAACATTAACCCACTAACTTTATAATTATAATCATGAATAGTCCAAAACGCCCCTTAAAAACTTTTAGCAGAAATCCGACCCAGTCGAGGTTACGCCACTCGTGACGGCCCGTCGTGCCTGCGACGGTCCGTCCGGCAGGGTCGTCACTGAGTTCAGAGAGTTAATTTCTGTAGAGGGGTTTGTGACGGTCCATCGTGCCTACGATGGTCCGTCCTGCAGTTTCATCGTGAAGTTCAGAGAGTTAATTTCTGTAGAGGGGTTTGTGACGGTCCGTCCTGCAGTTCCGTCGTGAATTTTAGAGAGTCGATCTCAGTACCCAAATTTCAGAGTTGAAGTATTTTGGAACGCGACCCTCGACGGACCGTCGTGCCTATGACGGTTCGTCCTACCTGTCGTCGAGGGTAATGAGGAGAGCAGCAGGAGAATTACACAAGTGTGGGACGATAGAGTCCGTCACGGTCAGTCGTGACCATGACGGTCCGTCGCGTGAGCCGTCGACCCAGTCAGTTTTTATCAAACAATTCTACTGCTCGAAACGACTAAACAGGTCGTTACAAACAAGAACAATATAATTCCCTTGAGCATTATTACTCGTCCCAATATGCAGTGTTCAACAATCAGGCATATGTTCGGCCTCCTTCACATCAACAATGGTGGGGGCCTTCAGCACAAGTTTCTCGCCCCAAAAAATGAAATTTCCAGGCACCATACAACCCACGTCCTCGGATAAATTACACGGGAGAACAAGGTCGAAAAGAAAATTTTAACCCAATTGGGGAATCGTATACGAGTTTGTTATGGAAATTAATACAATTGAGATTTGTTGAACCTGCGTTCCGTACGTTGTCAATCCAAAAGCAAGAGGCTTTGATTCAACTGTTATATGTGAGTATCACGCCAATGCTGCAGGTCACACAGAGAATTGTTGGACCCTAAAATGAGTCATTGAGAAGTTAATTGAGGATAAGGTAATCTAGGTACACAATGACGAAGCACCAAATGTCACCGATAACCCACTCCCTGCTCATAATATTGAGCGTGTTATGGGGATGGTTGACATTTTTGAAGATTATGAGCAAACAATTAGAACAAAAGTGGAAAGCAAGGTTTCAAAAGAAGAGTCTAGTATGGTTTTATAACCCATACAAAGGGCACCGATAATAGTTAAAGGTTCACCTTCGAATTTTAGGGACTCGAGGAAGCTAGCGTTTTATGTCTCTGAATCAATAAAAAGAGCAGACATACCGTTGAATGGACCGAAATGGTAATTCCTGGTAAACATTCAATTTTTGATAAAAAACAATAAAGTATGAAAGATCCAGTTGTGATAAAAATTTCAACACAACTTCTGATCACAAACGCCAAGGCCGTTCCGTGGAACTACAACAAAGTCGTTGTTTACTCACAAAGGAAATGAGATTGTCGAAGAAACAACTAAAACAAGAGGCTTAACTCGTTCTGAAAGGTGTTATGCTCCAGAAGAATTAAACAGGGACAAACAAATCAAAGAAAATAAGTTGCCGATAAAAAAAACCATTCACTGAGAAAGATGTTGAAGAGTTTCTAAAAAAGATGAAAGCTCAAGATTATTCTGTTATGGATCAGTTGAGGAAAATGCATGCTCAAATCTCTTTGTTGTCATTAGTCATACATTCTAAATAACATCGTGAAGTGTTGATCATAATTTTGAAGGAGGCACATATCTCAGAAAATATTACAGTGGGTCAATTGGAAAAGATGGACAATCGAATTTTTGAGGTAAATAGAATCATTTTCACTGATGATGAATTGCCCTTTGAAGGATCTGGACATAATAGGGCTCTACATTTAACCGTGAAATGTGAAGAACACTATGTGAAGAGAGTCATGGTTGATGGAGGATCGGGTGTAGACATATGCCCTCTTTCCTGTCACGACCCAAAATGAGCCGCGAGTGGCACCCACACTTACCCTACTATGTGAGCGAACCAACCAATCTAAACCCCAACATTCCAACCATAATAAACAGAATATAATGCGGAAGACATAAAACTCATTAATGAAAATCGATTAAATTACTTCTAAAAGCTCAATACTTATTATTCCCAAAATCAGGAAGTCATCACCACAAGAACATCTATCCTCAAATTACTAAAGCTAAGAGTATCTAAGAAGCTAAAATAAATAAACAGCTAGTCCATGCCGGAATTTCAAGGCATCAAGACATGAAGAGGAAGATCCAGTCCAACCTAGAAGCAATAGCTCACCCTGAAATCTGGCGTGATGAAGACTGGCTAGAGTTGAGGACGAGTTGAAGACGATGGTACGTTTGCTGCACTCCACAAATAATCAAAGAAAAACAAATACAAGTAGGGATTAGTACAAGGCACAAGTACTGAGTAGGTATCATCGGCCAACTCAAAATAGAAAACAGTATATATCAAATAATAATATAAAATCAACTACATACTCAACAAGTGATAACAACAAATACCATAACCATTGGCCACAAAACCCAGCACATCTATGAGGACTCAAGCCTCCCCATCATAACCATTTGGGAATTAGTTCTTTAAATTGAGTATATTAACATAATTCAAGTTTTCATTCTCTTTATTTCTCTTGTGTCGGTACGTGACACTCCGCTCCACTACTAGTATCCTGGTGTCGGAACGTGACACTCCGATCCCCTACTATCCTGGTGTCGGAACGTGACACCCGATCCTCTAATACTATCCTGTTGTCGGAACGTGACACCCGATCCTCTCATACTATCCTGGTGTCGGAACGTGACACCCGATCCTCTAATTCTATCTTGGTGTCGGAACGTTACACCCGATCCTCTAATACTATCCTGGTGTCGGAACGTGACACCCGATCCTCTAATACTATCCTGGTGTCGGAACTTGACACTCGATCCTCTAATCTCATTACTTTAGTTGATCAAGCCTTCTTTTATACCAAGGCATCATCATTAACAAAGTAAATTTAAGATTTAAGATTCACAGCCTCATCTTCCCAACCCATTACAATCACATCATCACATCATGCAAGCACACAATTAAGCATATAGAAGAATTTACAATACTACCCAATACATATCATTCGCTATTAAGAGTTTACTATGAAGTAGCATAAACCATAACCTACCTCCACCGAAGAATCGCGATCAAACAAGCTATCTCCCCAAAAACTTTGCTTTCCTCTGCGTTCTTCTCTTTCTCTCACTCGTTTCTCCCTTCTCTCTCTATTCTTTCTATTTTCCTTATTCAAACCCTTTTTCTTTTACCCTAATTGTCATATAATTAAGTATAAAAGATGATAAAAGTAACCCACTATTTATTTCAAGGTTATCTCCTTTAACCCCCAAGTAATTAAATTATTAACATTAACCCACTAACTTTATAATTATAGCAGGAATAGTCAAAAATGCCCCTTAGAACTTTTAACAGAAATCCGACCCAGTAAGGGTTATGCAGCCTGTGACGGTCTGTCATGATTGTGACAGTCTGTCCTGCAAGTCCGTCACAAAGTTCAGAGAGTTAATTCTGTGGAAAGATTTGTGACGGTCCGTCGTGCCAACAACGGTCCGTCCTTCCATTCCGTCACGAAGTTCAGAGAGTCGATCTCAGTACACAAATTTCAGAATTCTAAGTGTTTTGGAACGAGACCCCCTCGACGGTCCGTCGTGCCCATGACGGTCCGTCGTGGGATCCGTCGACCCAGACAGTGATTTCGAGAAATAAACTCTGCTGCTCAAAACGACTAAACAGGTCGTTACAATAGATACCAATTTACCCATCGTTCGTCATCGAATGATCACAAGAAGAAAAACAAGGGTGAAAAGGAGTACCTGAATCTGTAAACAGGTGTGGGTATCTTTCTTGCATATCAGCCTCCTTCTCCCAAGTGGACTCTTCAACTGGTCGATTCTTCCATTGAACTTTGATGGATGCAATCTCCGTTGATCTCAACTTGCGAATTTCTCTATCTAGAATGGCAACAGGCTCCTCCTCATAAGACAAATTCTCATCAAGCAGAACCGAATCCCAACGAATGATGTAGTTTCCATCCCCATAGTATCTTTTCAACATAGACACATGAAATACCGGATGCACTCCTGACAGTCCTGGAGGCAAGGCTAATTCATAAGCCACCTCCCCTACTCGCTTAAGTACTTCAAATGGTCCAATATACCATGGGCTTAGCCTACCTCTTTTACCAAACCGCATCACCCCTTTCATGGGTGAAACCTTTAGCAAAACTTGTTCACCCTCCATGAACTCCAAGTCTCTAACCTTTCGATCTGCATATTCCTTTTGCCTACTTTGCGCCGCTAAAAGCTTTTCTTGAATAGATTTCACTTTCTCTAATGAATCCCATAAAAGATCAGTACCCCAAGGTCTAACCTCAAATGCATCAAACCAACCAATGGGGGACCTACATCTCCTCCCATACAGTGCCTCAAATGGAGCCATATCAATACTTGAGTGATAGTTATTATTGTATGAAAACTCCACTAAGGGTAACAAGTTATCCCAATGACCACCAAATTCTATCACACATGCACAAAGCATATCCTCCAACACTTGAATCGTTCGCTCAGACTGACCATCGGTCTGAGGGTGAAATGCATTACTAAGGTCCAACCTAGTACCTAATTCAGCATGCAATGTTCTCCAAAACTTAGAAGTAAACTGCGTACCTCTATCTGATATGATGGAAAGTGGAACTCCATGCAATCGAACAATTTGTGAGATACAGGGTTTGGCTAACTTCTCTGCATTGTAGGTCACCTTGACCGGAATGAAGTGAGCAGACTTAGTTAATCTGTCCACAATTACCCAATGTCTTTGGAAGACCAACCACGAAGTCCATTGCAATTCTCTCCCACTTCCATTCAGGAATGGGCATTCTCTGAAGTGTTCCTCCGGGCCTCTGATGTTCATACTTTACTTGCTGAGAATTTGGACATTTGGCAACAAAATCAAAAATGTCACGCTTCATTATACTCCACCAAAAGTGTTGCTTTAGGTCACGGTACATCTTGGTTGCACCAGGATGTATAGAATATCTGGAACTATGAGCCTCTGTGAGGATAGTGTGGATCAAATCATCAACACGGGGCACACATACCCTTCCCTTAATCCTCAAAAAACCTTCCTCATCAATTATTGCCTCTTTAGCCTATCCTCGCAACACCATATCCCGAATTCGGCTTAGTTTCTCATCATCAAACTGTTTTCCCTTGATCTTGTCAAGAAAAGAAGATCTTGCCTCCACACAGGCCAAAAATCCTCCTTTCTCTAGTTTTTGCAGTCTCATAAAGTCGTTAGCCAAGTTTTGGACTTCTCTAGCCAATGGGCGTCTAGAAACTTGTAAGTGGGATAAACTACCCATGCTTCCTGCTTTTCTACTTAAAGCATCAGCCACCACATTTGCTTTTCCTGGGTGATACAGAATAGTAATATCATAGTCCTTCAACAGTTCCATCCACCTCCTCTGTCTCAAATTCAAGTCTTTCTGGGAAAAGACATACAGTAGACTACGATGATTTGTGTAGACTTCACACTTGACCCCATATAGATAATGTCTCCATTGCTTTAATGCAAACACAACTGCAGCCAATTCCAAATCATGGGTCGGATAGTTACGTTCGTGCACCTTTAGTTGCCTTGAATCATAAGCGATTACATTCCTCTCTCGCATTAGCACTGCACCCAACCCAGAATAAGATGCATCGCAATAAACAATGAAATTCTTGCCTTCTACTGGCAAGGTAAGGATAGGTGCAGTAGTCAGCAAGGTCTTGAGTTTCTGAAAGCTTTCCTCACATTCATCCGACCATACAAATGGAACATTCTGCTTAGTCATGTTTGTCAATTGGGAAGCAATAGAAGAGAATCCCTTGACAAATCGACGGTAGTAGCTGGCTAAACCAACAAAGCTCCTTACTTCTGACACATTAGTAGGTCTTACCCGATTCCTCACTGTTTCAATCTTAGAAGGATCCACCATCACTCCATCCTTAGAAACCACGTGCCCCAAGAAGGACACTGAATCTAGCCAAAACTCACACTTGGAGAATATCGCATAAAGCCTTTTCTCCCTCAATACTTCCAACACAAATCTCAAATGCTCCTTATGTTCCTTCTTACTCTTGGAGTATACCAGTATATCATCAATAAATACGATCACAAAAAGATCTAGATATGGCTTAAAAATCCTGTTCATCAAGATCATGAAAGCAGCAGGGGCATTCGTAAGACCAAAAGACATTACTACGAATTCGTAATGCCCATACCTGGTTCGAAAAGTAGTCTTTGGCACATCTGTTGCCCGTATTTTCAATTGATGATAATCGGATCTCAAGTCAATCTTAGAGAAGACACAAGCACCTTGTAACTGATCGAACAAGTCATCAATGTGAGGAATGGGGTACTTGTTCTTAATAGTTACCCTGTTCAACTGTCGGTAGTCTATGCACATACGAAAACTCCCATTCTTATTCTTCACAAATAACACCGGAGCACCCCAAGGGGAAGCGCTTGGTCTAATGAAGCCTTTACCTAACAACTCTTGAAGTTGGGCCTTTAATTCCCTTAACTCCGTTGGGTCCATCCTATAAGGGGGTATAGAAATGGGGCGAGTACCCGGCTCCAGATCAATGCAAAAGTCGATATCCCTATCCGGTGGCATACCAGGAAGGTCTGCAGGGAACACATCCAGAAACTCACGGACTATCGAAACCGACTCAATTGAAGGTACTGGGGTAGTATCATCCCTGAGGTGTGCCAAGAATGCTAAACACCCTTTACTAACCATTCTCTTAGCACAAAGAAAGGAGATGATACGAACTGGAGTGGAAGTGTAGTCACCCTCCCACACTAACGGACCTGTCCCAGGCTTGGCCAACGTTACAGTTTTAGCATTACAATCTAATATTGCAAAATTTGGAGAAAGCCAAGTCATACCCAGAATTACATCGAAATCAATCATTTCTAAAATAACCAAGTCTACATGAGTATTGCTCCCCACATAAGTCACCAGACAAGACCTATATACCTTTTCAACTATCACAGACTCACCCACCGGAGTAGAAACACGAATAGGCATGTCAAGCAATTCACAATGTAAATTAAGACCAGTATCAAATGAGGAAGATACATATGAAAATGTGGAGCCAGGATCAAATAATACAGAAGCCATGCAATCACAAACCAAAAGATTACCTGTGATAACAGCATCAGATGTCTCCGCTTCAGACCGCCCGGGGAAAGCGTAACAATGGGCCCTATCACCTGTCTGCCCGTTGCCCCTACCATGTTCTGCTGTAGTGACTCCAGTTTGCCCGCCACCCCGGCCGTTTTGGTGACCACCATTATCTCGGCCACTACGTCCTCCAGAATGACGGTCTCTTCCATGACCACCTCTACCTCTGACTATTGGAGGTCTGTAACTCTGTTTTGGACAATACCTCTTAATGTGTCCAGTCTCCCCACATCCATAACACTCTCTGGATTCAAGCGTAGGTCTCTGTGAGAATGACGAAGTCTAGGGATAACCTCCAAACTCAGAGAAATGTTGACCGGTCTGCGGTGGACCCCCAACTACAGCCTGCAGTGAAGACTGAATAGGTCGGGCTGGATAACCTCCTGCACCCTGCCCTCTGGAGTAAGAACCATTAAATTCACCTCCCTTACGAAATCTTTTAGATGTCCATGCCATGGTGAAGTCATCTAGCTTCACTCCCTCAACCTCTATCGAGAAGTCTACCACTTCCTGAAAGGATTTTGCTGTAGCCGCTACCTGTAAGGCTGAAATCCGCAAATCTGACCTCAACCCCTTCACAAAACGGCGAAACCGTTCTTGTGGACTGAAACAAAGCTGGGTGGCATACCTGGATAATGCACGAAACTTAGCCTCATACGTGGTAACCGACATCCTTCCTTGCTCTAGGCTCAAGAACTCATCTATCCTCCTATCCCTCAAGGTCCGGGGGATATACTTCTCCATAAATAAGCTAGAGAATGACGCCCAAGTCATAGGTGGTGCCTGTGCAGGTTGACACTCAACATATGACCGCCACCACATTTTGGCGTTTCCCTGAAACTGATAGGTTACAAACTCAACGCCAAATCGTTCCACTATGCCCATTTTATGTAGTAACTCATGACAATCAACCAGAAAATCGTAGGCATCCTCAGATTCAGCACCCTTGAAGACTGGAGGTTTCAATTTCAAGAACTTACTGAAAAGTTCATGCTGATCACTTGTCATTATAGGCCCTGTAGTCAAACGAGGAAACGTGCCTATTTCCAATGAGGCATCCATGCGGGGAGCCACAGCAGCTGCCTGTTGTACTTCTGAAACCTGAGATGCTGGTGCAGAAAATACTGGAGGTGTGTGGCCTTGATCAGATAACCCGCTAAGATAAGCAAGAACCTGATTAATCATCTCTGGGGTAGGTTGGGGTGGTAATTCCTCATTCTGCACTTGCTCATTTTCCCCCTCCTCACCCTCTCTTAATACTTCCTCATTCGGTGGAGGAG
Source organism: Solanum peruvianum (assembly GCA_027705065.1). NCBI lineage: Eukaryota > Viridiplantae > Streptophyta > Magnoliopsida > Solanales > Solanaceae > Solanum > Solanum peruvianum. Next base: position 39,792,443 of record JAKWJD010001764.1, read on the forward strand.
TCACCGCCCTAGTACTAGATGGGCCAGGTGCTTGTCCTCTTCCTCTAGAGGACGTTCTCCCGCGACCTCTACCACGGCCTCTTGCCACTACTCCTCTTCGAGCTACAGCCCCAGTGGCTGGCTCAGACGCATCTTGTCTTGTCGGTATTGGTGTTGGCGCATTTGTTGCTCTAGTTCTAACCATCTGCGAAATAGAGTGAAGATGGTCAGATACCAATTTGTATCACCTAGATACCAATTGGATCCAAGTAATAGCATGAAAGAAAGAAAGAAAGAATGGAATTTTCCTAAAGTCTTATAGCCTCTCAAAGAAAAGTAAAGGCGTCCCCCTACCGTTCCTTAAGACTCTACTAGACTTGTTCTTGTGTGATGAGACCAACGAACCTAATGCTCTGATACCAAGTTTGTCACGACCCAAAACGAGCTGCGAGTGGCACCCACACTTACCCTACTATGTGAGCGAACTAACCAATCTAAACCCCAACATTCCAACCATAATAAACAGAAAATAATGCGGAAGACTTAAAACTCATATAATGAAAATCGATTAAATAACTTCTAGAAACTCAATACTTATTATTCCCAAAATCTGGAAGTCATCACCACAAGAACATCTATCCTCAAATTACTAAAGCTAAGAGTATCTAAGAAGCTAAAATAAATAAACAGCTAGTCCATGCCAGAATTTCAAGGCATCAAGACATGAAGAGGAAGATCCAGTCCAAGTTAGAAGCAATTGCTCACCGTGAAATCTGGCATGATAAAGACTGGCTAGAACTGAGGACGAGTTGAAGACGATGGTACATTTGCTGCACTCCACAAATAATCAAAGAAAAACAAATACAAGTAGGGATCAGTACAAGGCACAAGTACTGAGTAGGTATCATCGGCCAATTCAAAATAGAAAACAGTATATATCAAATAAAAATATAAAATCAACTACGCACTCAACAGGTGATAAAAACAAATACCATAACCATTGGCCACAACACCCAGCACATTTATGAGGACTCAAGCCTCCCCATCATACCCATTTTGGAATTAGTTCTTTAAATTGAGTATATTAACATAATTCAAGTTTTCATTCTCTTTATTTCTCTTGTGTCGGTACGTGACACTCCGCTCCACTACTACTATCCTGGTGTCGGAACGTGACACTCTGATACCCTACTATCCTGGTGTCGGAACGTGACACCCGATCCTCTAATACTATCCTGGTGTCGGAACGTGACACCCGATCCTATCATACTATCCTGGTGTCGGAACGTGACACCCGATCCTCTAATTCTATCCTGGTGTCAGGAACGTGACACCCGATCCTCTAATACTATCCTGGTGTCGGAATGTGACACCCGATCCTCTAATACTATCCTGGTGTCGGAACGTGACATCCGATCCTCTAATCTCATTACTTTAGTTCATCAAGCCTTCTTTTATACCAAGGCATCATCATTAACAAAGTAAATTTAAGATTTAAGATTCACAGCCTCATCTTCCCAACCCATTACAATCACATCATCACATCATGCAAGCACACAATTAAGCATATAGAATACTTTACAATACTACCCAATACATATCATTCTCTATTAAGAGTTTACTATAATGTAGCATAAACCATAACCTACCTCCACCGAAGAATCGCAATTACACAAGCTATCTCCCCAAAACCTTTGCTTTCCTCTGCGTTCTTCTCTTTCTCTCGCTCGTTTCTCCCTTCTCTCTCTATTCTTTCTGTTTTCCTTATTCAAACCCTTTTTCTTTTACCCTAATTGTCATATAATTAAGTATAAAAGATGATAAAAGTAACCCACTATTTATTTCAAGGTTATCTCCTTTAACCCCCAAGTAATTAAATTATTAACATTAACCCACTAACTTTATAATAATAGCAGGAATATTCCAAAACGCCCCTTAGAACTTTTAACAGAAATCCGACCCAGTCAAGGTTACGCAGCCTGTGATGGTCCGTCATGACTGTGACGGTCCGTTCTGCAGGTCCGTCACAAAGTTCAGAGAGTTAATTCTGTGGAAAGATTTGTGACGGTCCGTCGTGCCAACGACGGTCCGTCCTACCATTTAGTCACGAAGTCCAGAGAGTCGATCTGAGTACTCAAATTTCAGAATTCTAAGTGTTTTGGAACGAGACCCACTCGACGGTCCGTCGTGCCCATGACGGTTCGTCGTGTGATCCGTCGACCCAGACAGTGATTTCCAGAAATAAACTCTGCTGCTCAAAACGACTAAACAGGTCATTACATTTCCACTCTACAAAGCTTGAAAATCTGCACTGATAGGATCCGTACTAAAACTGTTTGTGTACGGGCATTTTATGGTGCAAAACAGGATACTCTTGGTGAAATTTACTTAATTGTTACAATTGGACCAGCAGAGTTTTGAATCATTTTCCAAGTTATTGACATGGACACGTCTTACAATCTGCTTTTGGGTAGGCCATGGATCCACATGGCTACAGTTGTGCCATCTACTCTACACCAAGTGGTCAAGTTTGAACATGAAAAACAACAAAACATTGTCCATGGTTAAGATGATCTCCCAATCACCCTAGATCCTTCAATACCATGTATTGAGGCTAAAAGTGGTTGTGAATCCCTCAACTATTAGGCTTTGGAGATAATAACAGTTAATCTGTTCTTAGAAGGAAAGCCAATCCAACAACCTCATATGTGCTCTACTTTAGTCATGGTGGTGGCTCAAATGGTACAGAACGATTATGAACCCGGAAAAGGGTTAGGTTTGTTGTTGCAAGGAATTGTGAGTCCTATCAATCCAATGGGTAATCAAGAGACATTCGGTTTGGGTTTTAATCCAAATAGATTTGATTGAAAATGGGCAAAAGATCATAAAAGAAATGCTTGGAATCTGTCGAAGCCGATCCCCCATATTGCTCAATCTTTCATTAAATCTCGAGGTCAACCGTGTCCAGACTTACCTATCCGAAATGATGTGGATGAAATGCGTCAAGGTATCAAGGAAATGTTTTATAAGGTAAACATGTCAGTTTATCGACCCGAATGTCCAACTCAGTAACATGAAAGCTACTTCTCTCCCTGCAAGAAAGGAGTCCTGGTATTTTTTGTTTTCTTGTTTTTTATTTTTTCTTGGATTATTCTCAGGGTTGTAATTCAAACATTCTAGGTATTTCTCTTTATTGTTAACCCTTCTATCCTTTACCATACAATGCAATGAAGTTCTAGTCATCTACTTTGTTCCTACTCTTTCTAATATTTGTCATCTTATTTTTGTTTTCAGTTACGTTAACTTTAATAAGATGACGTGCATGCAGATTTTACAGTTAGATCCTAGAGAGTTGTCTGATCTCAAAACAATGAATCCTAAGTCTAAAGAATATGATGAAGCTGAAGCTGAAGAAGAAATAAAAAAGGGTTTGGATCAATTTGAAAATAAGCTTAAGCCTAATTTAAGTGAAAATGAGGCGGTTCATGTAGGACTTCCAATGAAGTGAAAGAAATAAAAATAAGTATCCATGTCGATAAAAATATTAGAGACGACATAATTCGAGTTTTATTTGAATACAAAGATGTATTCGCTTAGTCATACGATGACATGCCGAGGTTAAGTGCCGATCTGGTAGTTTACAAACTTCCTGTACATCTTGATTTTCCACCTGTCCAGCAAAAGCAAAGGAAATTTAAGACATATATGATCTATAAGATCAAAGAGAAAATCATGAAGCAATTGAGTGCGAATGTGATCAGGGTCGTCCAATACACATACTGGTTGGCTAATGTTGTGCCAGTGCCAATGAAGGATGGAAAGGTCACAGTTTGTGCTGATTACAGAGATTTAAACAAAGCAAGTCAAAAGACAATTTTCCACTACCCAACATTCACATCTTTGTTGACAATTGTGCTAAACACGAGATTCAATCTTTCGTGGATTGTTACATCGGATATCACCAAATTCTCATGGATGAAAAGGACGCTGAAAAAACTATTTTCACCACCCAGTGGGGTACATATTGTCATAGAGTCATGCCATTTGGTCTAAAATTGCGGGGGCAATCTACATGAAAGACATGACTACCATATTCCATGACATGATGTATAAAGAAGTTGAGGTATATGTCGATGATGTCATCATTATGTCTAGAACGCAAATTGACCATGTGCGTGATCTAAGAATTTTTTTTGAAAGGTTGAGAAAGTACAATATCAAGCTTAATTCGGCTAAATGTGCATTTGGAGTTCCATCTGGCAAGCTTTTGGGTTTTATAGTTAGCCGAAAAGGCATTGAATTAGACCCTTTCAAGATAAAGTTCATTCGAGAATTGTCATCTCTAAAAACCAAAACTGAAGTCATGATTTTCTGGGAAGGTTAAACTATATCAGCCGATTCATCGCTCAACTCACTACTACATGCGAGCCGATATTCAAGTTGTTGAAAAAGGATGCTGCTATTAAATGGACAAGCGAGTGTCAAAAGGCTTTTGACAAAATTAAGGAATATTTAGCAAATCCTCCGGTACTGGTCCCCCCAGAGCCTGGTAGGCCTTTGTTTTTATACCTCTGGTGACGGATAATTCCTTTGGTTGAGTTCTAGGAAAACATGACGTCACGGGGAAAAAGAAACAAGCTATCTATTACTTGAGCAAAAAGCTCACATCTTATGAGGCAAACTACACTCTATTAGAAAAAACATGTTATGCTTTTACTTGGGTCGCCCAAAAATTGAAGCACTTTTTTTTGTCCTACACCACTTACCTCATATCTCTAATGGATCCTTTGAAATATATTTTTAAAAAAGCCATGCCGACGGGCAGGTTGGAAAAATGGCAGATTTTGCTTACAGAATTTGTTTTTGTGTATGTTACTCGCACCACCATGAAAGCACAAGCATTGGTCGATCATCTGGCAGAGAATCCGATTGATGATGAATACGAACCCTTAAAGACATACTTCCCTAATGAAGATATCAAATCTATTTAGAAAGAAATTCCTGATGATGACCCCGTATGGAAATTATATTTTGATGGGGCTGTCAACAAAAACGGAGGAGGAATTGGGACAGTTCTTATCTCACCAAACGGTTGTCATTATCCTGCCACCGCGCGACTTCGATTCTTTTCTACTAAAAACACAACAGAATACGAAGCTTGCATCGTGGGTTTGAATATGGGTATAAATCTGGATGTGCATGAGCTATTTGTCTTGGGGGATTCTGACTTGCTCATTCGACAAGCTCGAGGCGAATGGGAAACTCGAGACATTAAGCTCATACCATACAAATAATGTTTAGAAAATCTCATCCAAAGGTTCAAGTTCATTCAATTTAGATATATTCCCAGGTTTCACAATGAGTTGGCTAGTGCTTTTACCGCCCTAGCGTCGATGCTTCCATACCCAGGTAATACCTACATTGACCCATTGGAAATCCAAGTTAGGGATCAACATGGTTATTGCAATATAATTATGGTAGAGGCAGACAGTGAGCCTTGGTATCACGACATCAAACAGTTTATAAAACCTAGAGAATATCCATTGCATGCTGATAAAGATCGAAAAGGAACTATTAGGCGACTCGCCAATGGGTTCTTCTTAAGTGGCAAGATCTTATATAAAAGGACTCCAGATTTGAATGTATTGCGATGTGTGAATACTCAATAGGACGAAACAATTATGAATGAGGTACACTCAGGGGTATGTTTCCCACAGATGAATGGTTACATTCTAACAAAAAAAAATATTCGGGCAGGATACTATTGGTTGACCATGGAATGAGATTTCTTCCAATTTGTTCGCAAGTGCCATCAGTGCCAGATTCATAGCGACTTGATTCACTCACCCCCTTTAGAGTTGCATCCTATGTATGCTCCGTGGCCTTTTGTTTCATTGGGAATAGACGTTATTGGACAAATAAAGCCGAAAACATCTAATGGGTATCGGTTTATTTTAGTTGCCTTCGATTACTTCACCAAATGGGTAGAAGTTGTCACGTTGAAATCAGTCACCAAGAAAGCAGTGGTGGACTTTGTCCATTCAACATCATATGTCGTTTCGGCATACAAAAAATCATTATTATAGACAATGCAATGAATCTCAACAGCCACCTGATGAAGAAAGTTTGTGAGCAATTTAAAATTGTTCATCGTCATTCAACCCCTTGTCGCCCCAAAGCAAATGGGCCCATTGAAGCTACAAATAAAAACATCAAGAAGATTCTTAGGAAAATAGTGCAAGATCTAGACAGAGGCATGAGGAATTACCCTTCGCTCTCATGGGATATCGCACGACTCTTCGTACGTTTGTCGGTGTAACTCCCTACTTATTGGTTTACGGAACTGAGGCTGTCATACCCGTAGAAGTTGAAATCCCTTCTCTTTAAACAATTATTGAAGCAGAAATCGAGGATACAGAATGGGTTAAATCGAGATTAGAACAATTAACATTGATAGATGAAAAGCGATTGACATCAATTTGTTTTGGTCAATTATATCAGAAGAGGATGGATCTTGCTTAGAATAAGAAAGTACGCCTAAGAAATTTTGAAGTGGGTCAACTTGTTTTGTAACGCATTCTTCCCCACCAAGACGAGGCCAAGGGAAAGTTTTCTCAAAATAAGCAAGGCCCTTATTCTATTAATCAAGTGTTATCCAAAGGATCTTAGCAATTGGCGGATATGGAGGAAAAGGTGATTGACACGATTGTCAATGCAGATTCCGTCAAGAGATACTTCATTTAGCACTCCTTGTCATTTTTATGATGAGAGCATAAAGATGTATCCTCTTTTATCTCAAACAACACTGGTCTAGTGCTTAAAAAAATTAAAAAAAAAACATAAAAAATGGTCATTGAACTACGTTTGACCTGATTCTTAGAAGGATACATAGGCAGCCCTTCATTGGGGTTCAGTCTAATCGCTCAATAAAAAGATAATCATATTTATCAATACTCTAAAGGTTGAGACATTATATGGCAAACTATGGGAGAAAATAAAGAAAAATGAGAGAGTCTTATGAGTGAAAATCCTTACGGGCACTATAAGACGATGGTTAGTTGAGTGACAAAGATTATAATGTCTAATTGGTGAAAAATCATGAAAGGCGCTACTGATCAAATAATGACATTTTGTCTTAAAATGAGCGCAATCATTATAAAATTCAAGGTTAAACTGAAAGGAGCAACATTGTTTCCTGAGATTCAGAAAACTCGAAAAGATCAAACGTTCAGTCCAAATGCATGTCATGTTTTAAAGTCGTCACATACTTTCAGATAAGATTCTTTTTGCTCCTTTTAAACATTCTCTTATTTATTTACAACTTCTAAAGACATAATTTTTCCTTCATAACCCTTTCATTAGTGTCATTCATGCTTGTGTTCGTTATTCTTTGAGTTTTTTCTCGGCATCAACTCTTGTCAAGTGAGAAAATAAAATTAAATCCGTAAAATTGACTATGGTATTTCCGATTGAATGTTGGGGACATGCACCATATTGGCTAGGGTTGTGAATCTGTCGAGAAAATAAATATCATAAATCAATACCATGTGAAAATAGATAAAGCAAGAGAGTTGCTTGGGAACGAATGAACCACACAACATGCACAAAATGGTAATGAGTTAGAATGTCCATGAGAAATGTTTCAAGTAAAGATAACGACTGTCTTTAAAACATATTCAAGATATTCTCACAATCATCAATGGGATGAATCTCCCCAGAAGTCAAGCTTCACAAGATACTTGAAGTCACGAACAAACCACCATTATGAAAGATTAACAATACATTTCTTTGACTTGAAATAGGTATAAAGCAGAATCATGTAAATAGTTTGTGAGAGACAAATGCCACGATGGTTACTTCTTGAACATTTACTTCTCATACAATATGCATCATAAAATAATAATATAAATAAAAATGATTTTTTTTCTCTAAAAAGAATTTGCGGCATTTTATTTTATTTTTAGTTTGTTCAATGTACAAATAAAAATAAAATAAAATAATATTGAATAATAATGTTAATAATGATAATAATAATAATATAAGTGAATAATAATATAAAAATCATGTCTTCATACTGCACAATAATCCCTATTTTATTTTTTCATGTCTCCACAAGGCACAATAACCTCTGGTTGCGTATAGGGCATAATAACCCCTATCCTATTTTTCATGTCTTCACAGGGCACAATAACCTCTGGTTGCATATAGGGCACAATAACCCCTACCATATGTTTTCATGTCTTTAAAAGGCACAATAACCCCAGGTTGCATATAGGGCACAATAAACCCTATGTTATGTTTTCATGTCTTCACAGGGCACAACAACCCCTATCCTATGTTTTTATGTCTTCAAAGGGCACAATAACCCCTGGTTGCATATAGAGCACAATAACCCCTATTTTATTTTTCATGTCTTCACAGGGCACAATAACCCCTGGTTGCATATAGGTCACAATAACCCCTATCTTATTTTTTATGTCTTCTAGGGCACATTAACCCCTGATTGGACATAAGGCACAATAACCCCTATTTCATTTTTCATGTTATCACAGGGCACAATAACCCCTGGTCGCAATTTGGGTACAAAACTTCCTTTTGTCTCATTTTTACATTTTGTAATGGCTACAAAAAATATTATTTTTATTGTTAGTATAGACATTTATAACTTTCATCAATAACTCATAAAATTTTCTGGTGCAAACTGGCAGAAAATTTTGTTTTGTTTTATTTTTTTATGGTGTGCAAGTTTCTGCATAGTATACAAATTTGCAGTTCAAGAATAAAAGAATTCATCCTTTCAAGAAAACAAGTTTTCAAAAATATCATGCGGAAGAACGTCAATGGCTGAAGTCAAGTCATGAAATTCAAATCTTAAACTCAGATGTCCGGATCAAAGTTCGGAATCGATGAACCTGCCAAAGAGGGTGAAGCGATAAGCAGGAATTCAAATTGAAGACTCAGCATTGTTGGAGTAGATAGGATTTCATATCTTTCCTTCTGATTTTGTTTTTTTATAATAGTTGGAGCTGCGAACCGGAATCTCGACAAATCTCACTCGACTACCTAACTCATTGGACTACGCCTGACTCCTTGTCATCAACTTAGGATAGGCAGTTTTTTAAAAGTGAGGACGCAGTCAAACCACTTCTCTTTTATTAATTTTTCACATTTGGCATAAATGTTTCAGTTAAAAGTTAGTCATATTGTTCACGACTTTGCATGAAAACATTTCATGTTTCCAAGCAAAGAGGGGAATACTGTGAATGCCTAGTTTTTTTACCAAAACATAAAACTTTTACATCAATTTGAAAAGGGTTGTATTTAAAATAAAATAAAAATATATATATAATACAAACTATAAGATCAGTTATAATTAATAAAATAAGTAATGTTAAATAGTAGTTGGGAATTTATGTTATTTTTAATTCTATCTAGTCTAAAAGTAATAATAATATATAAAATATTATGAAAGATTGTAGAAAAAGAAAAGAAAAAAAAAAGGAGTCCTAAATAATTTTAAATTTGTTTTACCTTATCTAATTACTCCCAACTTCCTAACATATTTTCCTAAAAATACTCATCTCATCTATTTATTTTTATTTTTATTTCTTTTTTGGCATGATTTTTTTTTGTTTGTTAATTTGCTATTACTTATTTTATTTTTATATCCTTATCTCAACCCCAATTTTCTCAACTAATTTTCAAATTAAATCCTAATCACACCACACTACATTCCTTTGAATTAGCAACAGATTCTCACTCAAAAAAAATATTATATAATCTCACGTTCAGTTGAAAAAAAAAAGAGGACAGAGAGATACAGAGACGGAGATTAAAATACACATGAAAAAAAAACAAGAGCAAACACAAAAAGAAGAAAAATGAGTTATTCTTTTGAGAATTAGGTTAGAGTTAGAGTTTTTTGTCGTAGTTCCAAATTCGTGGCTCAAATCAGTAGATCTAAATTCTCGCATTATTAAATGCATTGTTGTATGAAAATTTGAATATAATAATATGAGTTCTTTGAATCGTATGTTATTATTATGTAACTTCAATCTGTGATGCATGTTATGATTTTTTTTTCTCGATCAGAAAAACAGAACAAAAAAAAATATTTCTTGCTAACAAAAATAATATAAAATAAAAGATGTATAACATTTTTTCTGCATTATTATTATTGTCTATGTTATTTTTTTTAGATGCAATTTATATCAAAATTGATTTTGTGATATTTTATAGCTAATGTTTCTTGGAGCCTAGTTTTCACTTAAGAATTATTTTTTTTAAAAAAAAACAATATTTGTAAATTTATTGGATTAGAAAATAAATTAAAGCTTAAGTGATTAGCAATTTAGAAAAGCTATGCAAAACATGTTTCATTTTTTATATATTATTTCAACAAATAAGATGGTTTTCCTCTGGAATAAACGTAAGATAATTATCACTACTTCGTATTACTAAGAAATATAATTAAAATGATATATAATATTATTTAGAGAATTATGGTAAAAAAAATAGACAAATTATTGGGAAGATTAATAAAAAACATAAAAGAAAACAACGACCAAAATAATAATAATAACAATAATAAGAATAATAAAACAAAATAAACAAAAACAACATAATCAAAAAATTAAAAACAGAAAGAGAATGTAAAAAAATATTAAAAAATAAAGGGAAAGAAGCAGAGTAAAAAAATAAATACAAAAACGTAAAAAACAACAAGAAGAACAAGTAGAATATAAAATAAAAATATAAAACAATAAAACAGAAAGTTTATAAAAAAAAAAAAGAACGTACAAAAAATAAGAGTAAGAAAAAACGTATTGAAAAAATAAAATAAAATAAAACAATTTGAAGAGAAATAAAAAAATGATAAAATATAAAACATAATATTTATAAAATCAAAACGTGAAAAAGAAAACAATCAAGAAAAAAAAAACGTGTAAAAGAAAGAAAGAAAAAAAAACGAAAAGAAAAGAAAGAGAAATGAAAAATAGAAAAATGAATATATCTTTCTAATAATAGTCCTAATCTACTTAGAATTTTTTCTAAAATTAACATTTTATCTCATATTTTTAATTTAACTAAAAATATAATCTTAAAATTATCAAAATTCTAACACTTTCATTCCTGCATAAATCATAATGTCTAACAATTAAATACATTTATGTATTCTATTTATAATTAAAAAATACAAATAGACTAAATAATATATATTAAAAAAATATAAATTTTCAAGTTTCAAATTAATGGACACACACAAAAAATGAGATAATTTAATTTTTTTAAAAAAAATTAATTATGACAGCTTTAAATAAATTTAACATAAATGAGAGAATAAAGAAAAAACATTTTTATAATTCAGTTAAATAATATAATATTCAAAATTAAGTTAAATCATACCAAAGTTAATAAAGCGATCGTGCTAAAACCACAAGGCTCGAGGGACATCTATTACCTTCCCCTCGGTCAACAAAATTCCTTATCCGGATTTCTAGTTCGCAGACCAATAAAAATAGAGTCAAATTTCCTTTTGATTAGAGATTTAAATAAGGTGACTTCCAACACCAAAACTCAATTTGAAGTGGCGACTCTCAATAATAAAATAGTCCATTTTCAAAAGGTCATTTTAATTGAAAAAAACTCTTTTTTATTTCGAAACAATAAAATCAAAAATATTGAGGAAAAAAAGGGGCGTGACAGATATCACTCCCAAAGGTCACCATGATAAATGCCTAATGAATAGGTACATACTTATTTACAAAGGTTCATGTCACCTTAAAAATATACATATATGATAAGATAAGTTTATGAAGAAAGCAAATGGACAATCAACTATTCAATGGATTTATAACGCTCCCCCTTGAATGTCCATAGATTACGTGCCTCGTTAAAACTTTACTAGGAAAAATCCTGTGGGAAAATATTCTAGTGAAGGAAAAGGAGTATACATATCTTTTGATACGCGCTATTTGTTGCCTCATTAAAAACTTTGCCAGGAAAACCCAGTGGAAAAAAATCTCGGTCAAGGAAAAAAGAGTGCAACGCGTATTATACTCCCCCTAATTAAAATATCACTTAATTTCTTGTGATGATGTCTCCAATCTTCGTACATTGTGGTTGGTATATTTATAAATATGGTGTGTCATTTATCTTAACCAGATGCACTCTCGACTTGCTTTATGGAGGGCTTTTATTTCTGCATAGCAACATTTGTTTCATTGATCGCTAGGATATTATTGTGCCTCCATATTCAAACACATAGCATTCTTGAGATAGAACTTTATGCGGATCAAATAAATATTTTGCATCTGCGTAACCAATCAATTTTGTCTTGGATTCCTCGGAATAGAATAAACCCATAACTATGGTCCTTCGAGGATATTCAATCATGTGCTCAACATCATTTCAATGTTTTTTATCGGGTGAAACTGAATCTTGCCAGTAAATTTACTGCAAAACAAATATCAGGTCAAATATTATTAGTAAGATGCACTAGTGCCCTGATTGCACAAAAATATGGAGTTCATCACCAAGAAGCTCTTCATCCTTCTTTTGAGATCAAATTGAATCATCATATATGTCAAGTGATCTCATAATCATTGGGGTACTCAATGAATGTTATTTATCCATATAACAACACATAAAAACAATAATGTGTATGTGCAATGATAGACAAACATTTCATTTGTCAAATTATCAATTTGTAGGTCAAGAAAAATTATGTCTTACCAAGACCTTTTCATAAAAATACAAGGACAACTAGAGTCATTCTTTTTGTAACCTTTTCTTCCTTGATTATTACAATTCAATAAGCATTCTTGAAGCTCTATCGAAAAAGTTTCCTTCAAACTTTTATATGCTTCAGACACCTCGATTGCTTCAAAGATTTTCATATAACCTTCATCGTCTAGCCAGACATGACAATTATTCATTATATGCATTCAAGTTTTTCTTATGTTACCAGATCAAAACAAACCTCATTGTTTCCACCATAGGAGAAAACATCTCCAATAATGTCAGGATTTTGCAACAAACCTTTAAGCCCCAAGGCACAAATCGTACTTGATATCTTATGGTTATACTATAGCATAATAATTTATTTGTACCCCATTGATGTTATACCTTGATTTATAGACTATCAGTCTAAACCGTCACTTTTCTAAGTGAAATAAAATATACTTGAATTATGCATTTTACTTGGCCAATCATTTATCTGTCCACACTATATGACAGATTTGAATTCAAGATCCTCGCCACAATGATCATTAGGGGCTACCTCATATCAAAGATGGCATCGACGATTATTTGATATCTATTCTAACATGAAATAAATTATATAGATCTCTTCATTTTTTATCATTTTCAGGTACCTGAATCTTTTTCCAAGGTTTTATGAATTGTTATGTCGTGATGATCTCTTATAGAACTTGCCTCATTATCATGACCATATTGATCATTTGTTCCTCTCCTTCTTCAAAGAATTTTATATTTGGAACCGATTGGTCTATTACGCTTTCGACGTATCATAGATTCTGTCCTTCAAGGACTTCACATTGGAGCATTTGCAGCTGAATTATTTCATTGGGTCAGTACATTCATTTGACAATTGATTTGAAACATTATGCAAATGAATATCCCTTGAACTTTAAGTTCACATATTTATTTAACAAGGATCTAGATAATTCATAATTAATCTCACACATAATTTTCAGCTGTCAAAATCATCTCTCCCCCTTATGGTAGAAAATCTAACATTTATCCCAATCTTATTTGGGATTTCATCTTTGTGTGTGGTGGACAATTAAAATCATAACCGCACATTCAATATTTTAGATGAAAATTATTTGGTTCCTGACCCTGAACCAATTTTAATAGGAAAACCTTGTTGGCTTGATACATACATGTGTTGCTACATGTCAAATAAAATTATCTCATACCAAATCTTATTTGGGAGTTTTGTTCTCATAACCATGAGTTAGCTATAATTGGAGGCATAAATTTTTTTCTAAATCAACCATCATTATCAATATAGTTTCATAGTTCATAATTGTGCTCTTAATTTAATAATTCGAGCAAACAACCTTAGAAACACCAATTTGTAAGTTGACAACAAAGCACATGTGATCATGACATAGATACATCCATCATATAGTTGAGAATGATCTACATGGCAGGTGAATGGTCTCATATTCACCCTTTTATATGTTCCAAAATTTTTAGGGGATTACAATCTCAACCTTAGCTAGTACAGTGAAAAGAAACAATACAAGAAAAGTTTTGAAGAATCTTTTATTTCTTCATCATATAATCTAAATGAATTCTCAATTATATTTGCATCACATTAAAACCAGAATGGTCAACCAGTCATGCCAACTGATCTTTATTTCAGTATAATTATAGTTTACTTTTGCATGTGAATTCATCAACATGCATATGTTTGTGTGCAACAAATAAGAGGAAAACCTTTTACATAAATATTTATAACCCGCTTCGATTGTAATAATTAAAGATATTAAATCTTTCATAATATCATGCATAAGCCTTCGAATAATGATAGTTGTAACTCTGACCATCCACGGGCAAATGTCTTGTCTGTTCATTGTAAAGTTTATTCATCCTTGAAACTTCATGCCTTGGAAGATAACCACCTCTAAGTTTTGAGTTGTACCTTGATCCTTCATAAATCTGTTGGCTGTGTTCTACATTTTGGTGAGTATCAGCTCAAGGACTATCATATTTGTAACCATTTCTTTCTGTCAAATTCATGGTCGTGGTTGACACATTATCGACGCTTTCCCTAGACGAAGAATACATAGGGGAAAGACAGCAACCGTCTACTTGGACCGGTGATGCAGATATTGTTAAAGCGTTCTACAAATTTTCTGCGGAAATAGGGAGAATTGAGTAGGAGATAGATGAAAGAAATGCATATGTTAAACTGAAAAATAGGTATGGTGCTGGTGTGTTACCATATGAACTATTGGCACCAAGTTCAGGCCCTGGAGTAACATTGTTGACACCCAATTTTGGCCTAACATTTTAAAAATTCGTGATTTTGAAGATTTATTTATTTAATAGCAAATCTTGGCCCAATGATTTTAAAATTCATACATTTTGAGTCAAATACAAAAAAAAAAAATTGTCTTTCCCACATTGTCTCTCAAACAATTTTCAATTTTGCAATAGTCCCACATCGGTATTTCATCCTTTTTGAGGATTTTTGGGTTTCTATATAAGCCCACTTCATTCACTATTTTTGAGAAGATTTGGAGGGAAAAACAAAAAGAAAACTCATAAAATTTTGAGAATTCTTGGTTCCCATAGTTCAAAAATTTTAAAGTGTTTTTGTGGTTTTTCGAGTTGAAGAGGTGGAGTCGTCTCCTTCAAACTCGTAGTTCCGGTTCGCCGCCCAGAACCAGGCAAATTTTTTTTTCTTTGCCTTGTTTTACTTAATTCCTAGCTCTTTTATGTTTTCTGTTTATTATATGTAGCTTGTTTTGTTTTTTTTAGTTTAATATAGTTCTAAAAGTCAATTAATATTTGTGTTTATTGTATTTTAATATTAGCATTATTTTACGGTTTGATGTTTATTTATTTATTATTATTATTATTTTAAAATTGTTAGTCAACTATTTACTATCTTAACTTTTCAGGGTTTTGTTATTATTCTATTTTAATGTTATTTTTAATTTTGATATATTACGTTATTGTTATTTCCATTTCTAATTATGTTGTTTTAGTTTGGTTGTTGTTTTCCCTATTCTCTTGGGATAAGTTTGTTATGTTTTGTTGATGTTCAGGTTATATTAAATATATTTGTTAAAGGGCCGATGAAGAAATTACCGTCGATTTCCAAGGCTTCCCATGTTAATAAGACAAATTCTTTATTTTTAGTTATTATTTGAGTTATTCATTTTTATTTATATTTATTTGGTACTAACTCTTTTACTAAGTGTCTTTACAGGTACACGGAGGTGTATCTCGTTGAATTATTCGAATGAAGTTCGAATCATATTTTTATATCATTATTATGTGAATATTGACGTTAGGAAAATCTTAGGCCGATGATTATTATTTTATTTTATTTTATTGTGTATATTGCATGTTTGTTATATTTGTACATTATTATAGTCTTCCTCAATTTGGAAAAAAATGAATTCAGTCAGGAACCACATTTGTGGATTTCGAAGGGTGCCTAACCCCTTCCCTTCGGAATAACTTGTACCCCGTACTTAAGAATCGAATTGGTTTCGTAGATCATTTAATGGTTTCCTAGTTTTTCCTAAAAATTAGGTGGCGACTCTTTTCAAAACTCGTTTATTTTTTTTACTTTGTTAAAATTGATTCAATTAATTATTTTCAAGTTGCCGCGACGTTTCGCCCTATTTCGAAAGAGTAGGGATGTAAACAGAATGGCGACTCCGCTGGGGAGTTTAGAGGTTCTTACCATTATGAATTTGTTTTTTTTCAAATTGAGGAAATTTTTATTTTATTATACCTTGTATTTTATGTTTCGATGATTATTTGTATATTGTATTTAATTATTATTTATTTTATTTTATGTATATTATCATTGCATTTCATATCATAGTTCCCGTCAGTTGACAAATAGTTTGCATTAGGACAAATGAAGTTACGTGGCTTACCACGGCTTCCTTCAGAAAAACATACAAGTCTAATCTTTGGAAGTAATAAACGAATAGTTGGCTTGCGGTCATCCATCGTCGTTTATTAGCTCACCCCATTGTCTGTCCGACTCGGGTAACCGTCACTTCTATACCAATTCTAGTCACCCTAGGATAGAGCAAAACCAAATCCGAATTTAAGCATCAACCTAAGATGACCAACACCTAAGGCGTGTTGTGTCCATTAGAAGACCACCCTGAGTCCAAAACGGCCCGCGGCCTAAATGGATGTTCATACTTATGTTGTTATATTTGAAGGATGTATACGTTATTTGAGAAAATCATTGTCTCATAGGGTAAGGATTTGATTATAGTTTATATAAGTTAAAGAAAGAGCTTCACAAGCTACTAGCCTAGTCGAAGATGTTAACATCCGACGATTACAAAAAAGCCAAGAAAGAAGAAGGATTTTTCGTGGAGGCATAGCTTAGGGTCGTGCCCCTGCGTGGGACTGATTATTTTGTATACTTTTCCCCTATTATGTATTTCCATTAGGTTTTATTCATAAAATTTGTATAAATTTGAGTTTTGGGGCAATAAAATATTTCAAATGACGTAAACATCCTTCGAATCGATAGGCTTACCCTAGGCATAAAAGGGTCACATATTTGTATAGGACGCGCAATAATTGTTTGTATGCTATGTGATATATTCAGTTTGCCTTTAATTAAAACAGCATTTATGTTTTTTATTCATTGATATTTTGCATTATTCATTATGTACAGGAACTAACACTTTTACATTTTGAGTTGCTCTTCTTTACAGCAAAAAATTAATTTATGATCAAATTCAGAAATCATTTTTGTCCGAAGTCGCAAGAGACAAGAGGATTAACAAAATTTGAGTCCTTGTATTTCACAAGACGTTAATATCAAGTCAAAAAACGATAAATTAGGGGGTGTATTTGACTATGAGGTCGAATCTACTTATTTTTATTATTATTTTGCATGACGGTCTTGCTCTCACATATTTCTCATATTTTTGTAGGGATACCGTCCCCGACATCAGTCGGGGATGGTCGTAACAATGTCTGGATCTCTTAAAAATTGGAAGGAGACAAAGGTCCAAGAAAACATTCAAAAAGAGTACAACAAATCATTACTATAGAAATTCGTAGGTTACATTCAACAGACAGTATAAATATTGACGATTAAGAGGTTATAAAACAGATTGGTGCGGGAAAGAAAAAACTTCATGACTACAAATTTAGTGGCGTTAGACCTAGAGATTTCGTTGAGTTGTCTAAATCATTAAACTATTATATGCCTTATCTGGCCGAACTACGCGTACCTGATTCTCATTTTAATGAGATACGTAGGCAACCCTTCTTGGGTTCGGTATTATTATTTTTTCTAAAAATAAATAAATAAATAAATAAAAATATAGTCTGTGCATATTTTCGAAGTCATATCTGGACGAACTACGCGTACCTGATTCTCAGTTTATTGAGATACGTAGGCAACCCTTCTTGGGTTCAGTATAATCATTTTTCAAAAAAAAAAATAAATTAAATTATTTGTACATACTGTTAGAGTCATGTCTTCAACTCGGTCGGGACCTATATGGTTAATGTCACGACCCAAAACCGAGCCGCGACTGGCACCCTCACTTAACCTACTATGTGAGCGAACCAACCAATCTAAACCCCAACATTTCAAACATAATTAACAAAATACAATGCGGAAGACTTAAACTCATTAATAAAAAACAATTCCATAACTATTATTATCCCCAAAATCTGGAAGTCATCATCACAAGAACATCTATGATCAAATTACTAAACGAAGAGTATTCTAAGAAGCTAAAACAAATAAAAGCTAGTCCATGCCGGAAGTTCAAGGTATCAAGACTTGAAGAAGAAGATCCAGTCCAAGCTAGAAGCATTAGCTTACCCTGAAGATCCGGTGTGACGAAGACTGGCTAGAATTACTGTTGAGTTGAAGACGACGGGACGTTTGCTGCACTCCACAAATACAAAGAAAGAAACATGCAAGTAGGGGTCAGTACAAACACAAGTACTGAGTAGGTATCATCGGCCAACTCAAAATAGAAAACATTATATATCAGTTAATATCATAAGTAAACTATAATACTCAACATGTAGCAACAACAAGTACTAAAATCATCAATAAGTACCACCAAGTTCATCCATGAGGGCTCAAGCCTCAATACCATACTCATTTGGGAATTAGGTTCATTAGATTGAGTATATTTATCATCTTTCAAGATTCATTATCTTTCTTCCTCTTGTGTCGGTACGTGAAACTCCGATCCCCTACTTCTATGTGTCGGTACGTGACACTTGGATCCCTACTTCTACGTGTCGGTTTGTGACACCCGATCCCCTAATACTATGTGTCGGAACGTGACACTCTGATCCCCTAATTCTACGTGTCGGTTCGTGACACCCGGTCCCTTATTTCTACGTGTCAGAACGTGACACTCCGATCCCCTAATTCTACGTGTCGGTTCGTGACACCCGATCCCTTAATTCTATGTGTCGGAACGTGACACTCCGATCCACTAATCTCATTCTATCAATTCATCAAGCCTTCTCTTATACCAAGGAATCATCAATCTCATTACTTTAGTTCACCAAGCCTTCTTTTTACCAAGGCATCATCATTAACATAGTAGATTAGGGTTTCTTTCAAGATTTAGGATTCAATAGCTTCATCATGCTTATTTTATCACAATTTCATAATCACAATCATGCAAGCATAATTAAGCAATAGAAGGGTTACATACTACCATACATATCATTCGCTATTAAGAGTTTACTACGAATAGCTTAAAAACCATAAACCACCTCACCGAGAATTTGATCAAGCAAAGCAATTTCCCCGAAGCATTGTTCTTCTTCTCGTTTCTATCTCTCGATCGATCAATCCTCTCTCTCTCTCTTTGTTCTTTCTATTTTTCTTATTCAAACCCTCTTTCTTTACCCTAATTAGTATATAATTAAGTTTAAAAGATGGCAATAATAACCCACTAATTAACTCAAGGTTACCTCTTTTTAACCCCTAAGTAATTAGACTTATTAACATTAACCACTAACTTATAATTAAAGCAGGAATAGTAAAAACGTCCCTTAAACATTTAAAGAAATCCGACCCAGACTGGGATTACGCAACCTGTGATGGCCCGTCATACCTGCGACGGTCCGTCCTGCAGGTCGTCGCAAAGTTCAGAGACTCAATTTTCACCAAAGAATCTGTGACGGTCTGTCACGCCTGAGACGGTCCGTCCTGCCATTCCGTCACGAAGTTCAGAGAGTCGATTTCAGCACCCAATTATCTAATTTCTAAGTGTTATGGAACGAGACCCCCTCGGCGGTCCGTCGTGCCCATGACGGTCCGTCGTGGGGTCCGTCGTATCAGCCAGTTTTTCCAGAAATAAAATCTGCTACTCAAAACGACTAAACAGGTCGTTACAATAGATACCAATTTAGCCATCGTTTGTCCTCGAACGATCACAAGAAAAGAAACAAGGGCGAAAGGGAGTACCTGAATCTGTGAACAGATGTGGGTATTTTTCTTGCATATCAACCTCCTTCTCCCAAGTGGCCTCTTCAACTGGTCGATTCTTCCATTGAACTTTGATGGATGCAATCTCCCTCGACCTCAACTTGCGAACTTCTCTATCTAAAATAGCAACAGGTTCCTCTTCATAAGTCAAATTCTCATCAAGCAGAACAGAATCCCAACGAATGATGTAGTTTCCATTCCCATGGTATCTTTTCAACATGGACACATGAAATACCGGATGCCCTCCGGACAGCCCTGGAGGCAAGGCTAATTCATAAGCCACCTCCCCTACTCGCTTAAGTACTTCAAATGGTCCAATATACCTTGGACTTAGCTTACCCTTTTTTCCAAACCGCATCACCCCTTTCATGGGTGAAACCTTCAGCAAGACTTGTTCACCCTCCATGAACTCCAAGTCTCTAACCTTTCGATCCGCATATTCCTTTTGTCTACTTTGCGCCGCTAAAAGCTTCTCTTTAATAGATTTCACTTTCTCCAATGAATCCCTCAAAAGGTCAGTACCCCAAGGTGTAACCTCAAATGCATCAAACCAACCAATGGGAGACCTACATCTCCTCCCATACAATGCTTCAAATGGAGCCATATGAATGGTGGAGTGATAACTATTATTGTATGAAAACTCCGCTAAGGGTAAGAAGTTATCCCAAAGACCACCAAACTCTATCACACATGCACGAAACATATCCTCCAACACTTGAATCGTTCGCTCAGACTGACCATCGGTCTGAGGGTGAAATGCAGTACTAAGGTACAACCTAGTACCTAATTCAGCATGCAATGTTCTCCACAACTTAGAAGTAAACTGCGTACCTCTATCTGATATGATGGAGATTGGAACCCCATGCAATCGAACGATTTCTGAGATGTAGATTTTGGCTAACTTCTCTGCATTGTAGGTCACCTTGACCGGAATGAAGTGAGCGGACTTAGTTAATCTGTCCACAATTACCCAAATGGAATCAAATTTACCCAATGTCTTTGGAAGACCAACCACGAAGTCCATTGCGATTCTCTCCACTTCCATTCAGGAATGGGCATTCTCTGAAGTGTTCCTCCGGGCCTCTGGTGTTCATACTTTACTTGTTGACAATTTGGACATTTGGCAACAAGATCAACAATGTCGCGCTTCATTCTACTCCACCAAAAGTGTTGTTTTAGGTCGCGGTACATCTTGGTTGCACCAGGATGTATAGAATATCCGGAACTATGAGCCTCTGTAAGAATAGTGTGGATCAACTCATCAACACGGGGTACACATACCCCTCCCTTAATCCTCAAAACACCTTCTGCATCAATTATGGCCTCTTTAGCCTCTCCTCTCAACACCATATCCCGAATTCCGCTTAGTTTCTCTTCTTCAAACTGTTTTCCCTTGATCTTGTCAAGAAAAGAAGATCTCGCCTCCACACAAGCTAAAAATCCTCCCTCCTCATTTACTTCTTGCCTCATAAAGTCATTAGTCAAGTTTTGGATTTCTCTAGCCAATGGGCGTCTCGAAACTTGCAAGTGAGCTAGACTTCCCATGCTTCCGGCCTTTCTACTTAAGGCGTCTGCCACAACATTAGCCTTTCCCGGATGATACAGAATAGTGATATCGTAGTCCTTCATTAGTTCCATCCATCTCCTCTGTCTCAAATTCAAATCCTTCTGAGTGAAGACATACTTAGGCTACGATGGTCCGTATAGAATTCACACTTAACCCCATACAAAAGTGTCTCCCTGCTTTAGTGCAAATACAAATACTACGCGCGCCAACTCCAAATCATGGGTCGGATAGTTACGTTCATGCACCTTTAATTGCCTCGAAGCATAAGCAATTACATTCTTCTCTTGCATAAGCACTGCACCCAAACCCGAATAGGATGCATCACAATAAACAATGAAGTTCTTACCCTCTACTGGCAAGGTAAGGATTGGTGCAGTAGTCAACAAGGTCTTGAGTTTCTGAAAGCTTTCCTCACACTCATCCGACCATACAAATGGAACATTCTGCTTAGTCAAGTTCGTTAATTGGGAAGCAATAGAAAAGAATCCCTTGACAAATCGGCGGTAGTAGCTAGCTAAACCAACAAAACTCCTTATTTCTGACACGTTTGTAGGTCTCACCTAATTCCTCACTGTCTCAATCTTAGATGGATCAACCATCACTCGATCCTTAGAAACTACGTGTCCCAAGAAGGACACTGAATCTAGCCAAAACTCACACTTGGAGAATTTGGCATAAAGCTTTTTCTTCCTCAATAACTCTAACACCATTCTCAAATGCTCCTCATGTTCCTTCTTACTCCGTGAGTATATCAGTATATCATCAATAAATACGATCACAAAGAGATCCAGATATGGCTTGAAGATCCCGTTCATCAAGATCATGAAAGCAGCAGGGGCATTCGTAAGAACAAAAGACATTACCACAAATTCGTAATGCCCATACCTAGTTCGAAAAGCAGTCTTTGGCACATCCGTTGCCCGTATTTTCAATTGATGATAACCGGATCTCAAATCAATCTTAGAGAAGACACAAGCACCTTGTAACTGATCGAACAAGTCATCAATGCGAGGAATGGGATACTTGTTCTTAATAGTTACCTTGTTCAACTGCCGGTAATCTATGCACATCCGAAAACTCCCATCCTTCTTCTTCACAAATAACACCGGAGCACCCCAAGGAGATGCACTTGGTCTAATGAAGCCTTTGCTCAACAACTCTTGAAGTTGGGCCTTTAACTCCCTTAACTCCGCGGGAGCCATTCTATAAGGGGGTATAGAAATGGGGCGAGTACCCGGTTCCAAATCAATGCAAAAATCAATATCTCTATCCGGTGGCATACCAGGAAGATCTGCAGGGAACACATCCAGAAACTCACGAACTACCGAAACCGACTCGATTGGGGTGTAGGTGGGTAGTGTCATCCCTGAGATGTGCCAAGAAGAAAGCTAAACACCCCTTACTAACCATTCTCTTAGCACGAAGAAAGGAGATGATACAAACGGAGTGGAAGTGTAGTCGCCCTCCCACACTAACTGATCGGCCAGGCTTGGCTAACGTCACAGTTTTAGCATTACAATCCAAGATTGCAAAATTTGGAGAAAGCCAAGTAAGTCATACCCAGAATTACATCGAAGTCAACCATTTCTAAGATAACCAAATCTACATAAGTGTTGCTCCCCACAAAAGTCACCAAGCAAGACCTATATACTTTTTCAACTATCACAGACTCACACCACCGGAGTAGTAGACACACGAATAGGTATGTCATGCAATTCACAAGGTAAATTAAGAAGACCAGTAGCAAATGAAGAAGATACATAAGAAAATGTGGATCCGGGATCAAACAATACAGAAGCCATGCAATCACAAACCAAAAGATTACCTGTGATGACAGCATCAGATGTCTCCGTTTCAGATCTCCCGGGGAAAGCGTAACAATGGGCCCCATACTTGTCTGTCCGTTGCCCCTACCATGTTGTGTTGTAGTGGCTCCAGTTTGCCCATCACCTCTGCCGTTTTGGTGACCAACATTACCTCGACCACCACGCCCTCCAGAATAACGGCCTCTACCATGACCACCTCTACCCCTAGCTATCGGGGGTCTATAACTCTGTTTCGGACAATTTCTCCTAATATGTCCAGTCTCTCCACATCCATAACACTCTCTGGAGTCAAGCATAGGTCTCTCAGAGAAGTGTTGACCGGTCTGAGGTGGACCCCCAACTACAGTCTGTAGTGAAGACTGAATTGGTCGGACTGAGTAACCTCCTGAACCCTGTCCTCTAGAGTAAGAACCATTAAACTCACCTCCTTTTCGAAACCTTTTTGATGTCTATGTCGTGGTGAAGTCATCTGGCTTCACTCCTTCCACCTCTATCACGAAGTCTACCACTTCTTGGAAGGATTTTGTCATAGCCGCTACCTGTAAGGCCGAAATCCGCAATTCTGACCTCAACCCTTTCACAAAACGGTGAATCCGCTCTTGTGGACTGAAACAAAGTTGGGTGGCATACCTGGATAATGCACAAAACTTAGCCTCATATGCATTACCCGACATCCTACCTTGCTCTAGGCTCAAGAACTCATCCCTTTTCCTATCCCTCAAAGTCCGGGGGATATACTTCTCCATAAACAAGCTAGAGAATGAGGCCCAAGTCATAGGTTGTGCCTCTGTTGGTTGACACTCAACATGTGACTGCCACCACATTTTGGCGTTCCCTTGAAACTGATAACTCACGAACTCAACACCAAACCGTTCTACTATACCCATCTTGTGTAGTAGCTCATAACAGTCAACCAGAAAATCGTAGGCATCCTCAGATTCAACACCCTTGAAGACTGGAGGTTTCAATTTTAAGAACTTACTAAAAAGTTCATGCTGATCATTTTTCATTATAGGCCCTGTAGTCAGACGAGGAAACGTGCCTATTTCCATTGAGGCATCCATGCGGGGAGCCATAGTAGCCGCATGTTGTACCTCTGGAACCTGAGGTGCTGGTGCAGAAAACACTGGAGGTGTCTGGCCTTGATCAGATAACCCACTAAGATAAGCAAGAACCTGATTGATCATCTCTGGGGTAGGTTAGGGTGGCAGTTCCTCGTTCTGCACTTGATCATTCTCCCCTTCCTCACCCTCTCTTATCACCTCCTCAGTCGGTGGAGGAGTCACCGCCCTAGTACCAGATGGGCTAGGTGCTTGTCCTCTTCCTCTAGAGGACGTCCTCCCACGACCTCTCGCCGCTACTCCTCTTCGAGCTACAGCCCCAGTGGTTGGCTCAGACGTTTCTTGTCTTGCCGGTGTTGGTGTTGGTGCAGTCGTTGCTCTAGTTCTAACCATCTGCGAAATAGAATGAAGATGGTCAGATACCAATTTGTATCACCTAGATACCAATTGGACCCAAGTAATAGCACGAAAGAAGGAAAGAAAGAATGGAATTTTCCTAAAGTCTTATAGCATCTCAAAGAAAAGTAAAGGCGTCCCCCTACCGTTCCTTAAGACTCTACTAGACCCGTTCTTGTGTGATGAGACCAACGAACCTAATGCTCTGATACCAAGTTTGTCACGACCCAAAACTGAGTCGCGACTGGCAGCCACACTTAACCTACTATGTAAGCGAACCAACCAATCTAAACCCCAACATTTCAAACATAATTAACAAAATATAATGCGGAAGACTTAAACTCATTAATAAAAAAGGGATAATGCCCAAGTACCCCCTCAACCTATGCTCGAAATCTCAGAGACACACTTCTACTATACTAAGGTCCTATTACCCCCCTGAACTTATTTTATTAATAATTTTTTACCCCTTTTTAGCTTACGTGGCACTATCTTGTGGGCCCAACAATGGTTGACTTTTTTTTTCGAACTAGTGCCACGTAGGCTAAAAAGGGGTAGAAAATTACATATAAAATAAGTTCAGGGGGGTGATAGGACCTTAGTATAGTATAAGTGTGTCTCTGGGATTTCGGGCATAGGTTGAGGGGGTACTTGGGTATTTTCCCTAAAACAATTCCATAACTATTATTATCCCCAAAATCTGGAAGTCATCATCACAAGAACATCTATGATCAAATTACTAAACTAAGAGTATTCTAAGAAGCTAAAACAAATAAAAGCTAGTCCATGCTGGAAGTTCAAGGCATCAAGACTTGAAGAAGAAGATCCAGTCCAAGCTAGAAGCATTAGCTCACCCTGAAGATCCGGTGTGACGAAGACTGGCTAGAATTACTGTTGAGTTGAAGACGACGGCACGTTTGCTACACTCCACAAATACAAAGAAAGAAACATGCAAGTAGGGGTCAGTACAAACACAAGTATTGAGTAGGTATCATCGGCCAACTCAAAATAGAAAACAGTATATATCAGTTAATATCATAAAACGACTATAATACTCAACATGTAGCAACAACAAGTACTAAAATCATCAATAAGTACCACCAAGTTCATCCATGAGGGCTCAAGCCTCAATACCATACTCATTTGGGAATTAGGTTCATTAGATTGAGTATATTTATCATCTTTCAAGATTCATTATCTTTCTTCCTCTTGTGTCGGTACGTGACACACCGATCCCCTACTTCTATGTGTCGGTACGTGACACTCCGATCCCCTACTTCTACGTGTCGGTTCGTGACACCCGATCTCCTAATACTATGTGTCGGAACGTGACACTCCGATCCCCTAATTCTACGTGTCGGTTCGTGACACCCGATCCCTTGATTCTACGTGTCGGAACGTGACACTCCGATCCCCTAATTCTACATGTCGGTTCGTAACACCCGATCCCTTAATTCTATGTGTCGTAACGTGACACTCCGATCCACTAATCTCATTCTATCAATTCATCAAGCCTTCTCTTATACCAAGGCATCATCAATCTCATTACTTTAGTTCACCAAGCCTTCTTTTTACCAAGACATTATCATTAACATAGTATATTAGGGTTTCTTTCAAGATTTAGGATTCAATAGCTTCATCATGCTTATTTTATCACAATTTCATAATCACAATCATGCAAGCATACAATTAAGCATATAGAAGGGTTTACAATACTACCAATACATATCATTCGCTATTAAGAGTTTACTACGAATAGCTTAAAAACCATAACCTACCTCCACCGAAGAATTTGATCAAGCAAGCAATTTCCCCAAAAATTTGTTCTTTTTCTCGTTTCTATCTCTCGATCGATCAATCCTCTCTCTCTCTTTGTTCTTTCTATTTTTCTTATTCAAACCCTCTTTCTTTTACCCTAATTAATATATAATTAAGTTTAAAAGATGGCAATAATAACCCACTAATTAACTTAAGGTTACCTCTTTTAACCCCTAAGTAATTAGACTTATTAACATTAACCTTCTAACTTTATATTTAAAGCAGGAATAGTCAAAAACGTACCTTAAACATTTAAAGAAATCTGACCCAGACTGGGATTACGCAACCTGTGACGGCCCGTCGTGCCTGCGACGGTCCGTCCTGCAGGTCGTCGCAAAGTTCAGAGACTCAATTATCACCAAAGAATCTGTGACGGTCCGTCACGCGTGTGACGGTCCGTCCTGCCATTCCGTCACGAAGTTCAGAGAGTCGATTTCAGCATCCAATTTTCTAATTTCTAAGTGTTATGGAACGAGACCCCCTCGACGGTCCATCGTGCCCATGACGGTCTGTCGTGGGGTCCGTCGTATCAGCCAGTTTTTCCAGAAATAAAATCTGCTACTCA
This sequence comes from Solanum peruvianum, assembly GCA_027705065.1. Classification (NCBI taxonomy): domain Eukaryota; kingdom Viridiplantae; phylum Streptophyta; class Magnoliopsida; order Solanales; family Solanaceae; genus Solanum; species Solanum peruvianum. The sequence goes on from JAKWJD010001764.1 coordinate 39,819,873, forward strand.
AAACGACTAAACAGGTCGTTAGAGTTAAGAGCATGTAATATATTCGATATGATTGAAAATACTGACTTTGCGGTAAACCATAGATTCTCGCGGTACCTCTTATCTTTACTTTTGTGATGCTTGACTATTCTCTTGCATTCAATCAAGATAAGAATAAAATTAACCTTATGTTTCATGTGCATTGTGTGGTGAGATTTTGACCAAAGTTCAATGGTGTTACACTGTTGATCTAGAACTTGACCTGAATATTTTTCGAGGCGAAATCATGAGTAATCTTTGGTTTGAGAAAGGATTGTAGGCTTTTTTTTGACCCGATTGTTCCTTTCAAAGCCTACCAAATTACATTAATCCCTAGTTTTCCCATTTTGAGCCTGAAACCTTCATTTGGACAACCACATCTTAACCACTACCCTTTTGAGTGCTTACGAGCACTATCCTCTCTTAGCCCAACCTTCTTGAGTGCACAAAGAATGTGCAAATTATAAAAGGAGATCAATGTTTGAAATTTCAAAAATCAAAGTTATTGAGTCTCTCAAAATCAAGGAATCAAAGACTCTAGAGAAAAAGAAAAAAAAGTGGAAGAAATAAAGAAAGGCAAAAAATTCCTTTACAGGACCAGTGAAAGGTTGGAAGGAAAATATTCCAACAAAAAAAATATTATAACGAAGAAGTGAATAAAAGAAAAGCTCCAAGGAGTAAGGACTCAAAAGAAAAAAAAAGAAGAGGAAAAAAGCAAAAAAAAAAAAATTCAGAAGAACAAAAAAAGAAGGGAAGGGAAAAGCGTTAAAAATGAGAATTCAAAAGAATTTGAGAGGGCAGAGTGACGCCAAAGGTGTACCAATCATTAAAAGCACAAATTCTGTGTGACGCTCAAGGAGAAATTAAGTCACTTTTATCTCAAATAAATATCCCACCCATCCCTAAGCCTACGTTACAAGCCAATGACAAGCCCTACAAGATCTCATTCCAAATGTTCTCACATTAGTGGAGATTCACATAAGGGTCAAGCACACGGTATCACAGTTGTGTGCATTGAACATTCTTGTGAGTGTGAGTGCACTTTAAAAAAATGTCCTATAATCAAATGTTTCAAATATGTGTGAAATAGGACTAGCCTTTGTCGTGAGGACACTTGAAACATGACGATTGATACAATTCAAAATCTTTGTTTGAAACAAGATGAACGGATCTTGTTAATCCTTAAGTATATTTGAGGTACCACTTGAAGCTGTAGGAATTACCTTAATTCAATCTAAAAAAAAAAGATTTACCTGCAATCTTAACAGTTGGTACCAATCGTGGTGAAGATTTGACTATCTCATCGCATTTTTGTTTTTGAAAAAAAAGAAAAAAAAAGATTAAAAAAAAATTGTCTTTTGAGTTGTTCATTATAAAAGGTGTTGTTAAGTTAATCTTATATATGTGAGACACCTATTTTACTTCATTGGATTGTCCATCCCCAAAATGTAATATGTCTTGTTTTAGGCTTTGAATATAGCAAAGGATACCATTTGCATATTCCATCATGTTCATATTGTGCATTTTCTACTGATAATCTTTCAGATTCTTTGCAGCACTCATCATCCACAAGGGGAACTACGTTTGACCTGATTCCTGCTCCAACGGGATACGTAGGCGCCACAACGGCTCGGTCATATTCCCAGTAAGATTTCCATTTCTCTTCATAATGGAAACTGGGATAGAATTTTTGAGAGGATCTCAAAAATTCATTTGAAGTTGGACTATTTTCGAGCATCCACCTCGTTACAGTTGGAACATTATCGAGCCATCCACCTCGTTACAGTTGGAACATTATCGAGACATCCACCTCGGTATAGTTGGAACATTATCGAGCTATCCACCTCGTTACAATTGGAACATTATCGAGACATCCACCTCGTTACAGTGGAACATTATCGAGCCATCCACCTCGTTACAGTTGGAACATTATCGAGCCATCCACCTCGTTACAATTGGAACATTATCGAGACATCCACTTTGTTACAGTTGGAACATTATCGAGCCATCTAGGCATCGTTAAAAATCATGCATCGCAGAATATCATGCATTGCGAGTTAATATTCATGCATCGAGAGTCAATTCATGCACCACTAGTTAATATTCATGCATTGCGATTCAATAATCCTGCATCGCGAGAAGATTTCATACCTCGCAAAAAATTCATGCATCGCGAGAAGATTTCATACCTCGCAGAACTGTATGCATCGCAAGAATATTTCATACCTTGCGGAATTCATGCATTACTAGTTAATATTCATGCATCGAGAGTTAATTCATGCATTGCGAGTTAATATTCATGCATTGCGAGTCAATATTTCTGAATCGCGAGAAGATTTCATACCTCGCAGAAAATTCATGCATAGCGAGAAGATCTCATACCTCGCAGAAATTCATGCATCGCGAGAAGATCTCATACCGCGCTGAAATGTATGCATTGCAAGAAGATTTCATACCTTGTGGAATTCATGCATCACTAGTTAATTCATGCATCGAGAGTTAATTCATGCATAGCCAGAAGATCTCATACCTCGCAGAAAATTCATGCATCGCGAGAAGATCTTATACCTTGCAGAAAATTCATGCATCGCGAGAAGATCTTATACCTCGCAGAAAATTCATGCATCGCGAGAAGATCTCATACCTCGCAGTTAATTCATATATCACTAGTTAATTCATGCATCGCAGAAAATCATGCATCGCGGAAAATCATGCATTGCGAGTTAATATTCATGCATCGAGAGTCAATTCATGCACCACTAGTTAATATTCATGCATTGCGAGTTAATATTCATGCATTGCGAGTCAATATTTCCTGCATCGCGAGATGATTTCATACCTCGCAAAAATTCCATGCATCGCGAGAAGATTCCATACCTCGCAGAAAATTCTGGCATCGCGAGAATGTCACGACCCAAAATCGAGCCGCGACTGGCACCCACATTTTACCCTCCTATGTGAGCGAACCAACCAATCTAACCTTCAACATTTCAATGTATATCAACAGAAAATAATGCGGAAGACTTAAACTCATTAAATAAAAAAAAACCAATTCAGTAACTATTAAAATTCAACATCTATTATTTCCCCAAAATCTGGAAGTCATCACCACAAGAACATCTATCCTCAAATTACTAAACTAAGAGTATCTAAGAAAACAAAAACAAGTAAAAAGCTAGTCCATGCCGGAAGTTCAAGGCATCAAGACTTGAAGAAGAAGATCCAGTCCAAGCTAGAAGCATTAGCTCACCCTGAAGATCCGGTGTGACAAAGACTGGCTAGAATTAGTGTTGAGTTGAAGACGACGGCACGTTTGCTGCACTCCACAAATAACAAAGAAGAAAACATAAAAGTAGGGGGTCAGTACAACCACAAGTACTGAGTAGATATCATCGGCCAACTCAAAATAGAAGATAAATATATCAAGTAATATTATAAAATCAACTATGATGCTTAACATGTAGCAACAACAAGTACTATATCATTAACAATTACCGTCAAGTTCACACATGAGGACTCAAGCCTCAATACCATACTCATTTGGGAATTGGGTTCATTAGATTGAGTATATTTATCATCTTTCAAGATTCATTATCTTTCTTCCTCTTGTGTCGGTACGTGACACTCCGATCCATATTCTACCCTGGTGCCGGAACGTGGCACTCCGACCCCCTTTCTATCCTGGTACCGGAACGTGGCACCCGATCCATATACTATCCTGGTGTCGGAACGTGACACTCCGATCCTCATTCTATCCTGGTGTTGGAACGTGACACTCCGATCCTCATTCTATCCTTGTGTCAGAACGTGACAACCGATCCATATTCTATCCTGGTACCGGAACGTGGCACCCGATCCCCTAATTCATCAAGCCTTCTTTTATACTAAGGCATCATCAATCTCATTATATAATTTATCAAGCCTTCCTTTATACTAATTCATCATCAATCTCATTATATAATTTACCAAGCCTTCTTTTACACTAAGGCATAATCATTAACAAGTGAATTAGGGTTTCTTTCAAGATTTGGGATTCAATAGCTTCATCATGCTTATTTTATCACAATTTCATAATCACAATCATGCAAGCATACAATTAAGCATATAACAGGGTTTACAATACTATCGATACATATCATTCACTATTAAGAGTTCAATACGAATATCGTAAAAACCATAACCTACCTCCACCGAAGATTAGTGATCAACAAGCAATTTCCCAAGCTTTGTTTTCTCTCTTCCTTGATCGATCGATTCCTCTCTCTTTCTCTTGTTCTTTCTATTTTCTTTATTCAAACCCTCTTTCTTTAACCCTAATTAACATATAATTAAGTATAAAAGATGACAATAATACCCCACTAATTAACTCAAAGTTACCTCTTTTATCCCCCAAGAAATTGAGTTATTAATATAAACCCATGAAATATATAATTATAGCAGGAATAGTCCAAAACGCCCCTTTAAAACTTAACCAGAAATCCGACTCCGACTGGGATTACGCAACATGTGACGGCCCGTCGTGCCTGCGACGGTCCGTCATGCAGGTTCGTCAGAGACTCGATTTCCTTAAGGAGTCTGTGACGGCCCGTCGTACCTACGGCGGTCCGTCCTGCACTTCCGTCACGACGTTCAGAGACTCGTTCCCTGTACCAAATTTTCAAGAGTTGAAGTGTTTTGAAACGGGGGCTCACGACGGTTCGTCGTACCTGTGACGGTCCGTCCTGCAGGTCCATCACAAAGTTCAGAGAGTCGATTTCAGTACTCAGATTTCAGAATTCCTAAGTGTTTTGGAACGAGACACCCTCGACGGTCCGTCGTGCCCATGACGGTCCGTCATGGTGTCCGTCGTCTCAGCCAGTTTTTCCAGAATAAAATCTGCTGCTCAAAACGACTAAACAGGTCGTTACAATAGATACCAATTTACCCATCGTTCGTCCTCGAACGATCAAAAGAAGAAAAACAAGGGCGAAAAGGAGTACCTGAATCTGTAAACAGATGTGGGTATCTTTCTTGCATATCAGCCTCCTTCTCCCAAGTGGCTTCTTCAACCGGTCGATTCTTCCATTGAACTTTGATGGATGCAATCTCCCTCGACCTGAACTTGCGAACTTCTCTATCTAAAATAGCAACAGGTTCCTCTTCATAAGTCAAATTCTCATCAAGCAGAACAGAATCCCAACGGATGATGTAGTTTCCATCTCCATGGTACCTTTTCAACATGGACACATGAAATACCGGATGAACTCCGGACAGCCCTTGAGGCAAGGCTAATTCATAAGCCACCTCCCCTACTCGCTTAAGTACTTCAAATGGTCCAATATACCTTGGACTTAGTTTACCCCTTTTACCAAACCGCATCACCCCTTTCATGGGTGAAACCTTCAAGAAGACTTGTTCACCCTCCATGAACTCCAAGTCTCTAACTTTTCGATCCGCATACTCCTTTTGTCTACTTTGAGCCGCTAAAAGCTTTTCTTGAATAGCTTTCACCTTCTCCAAGGAATCTCTCAACAAATCAGTACCCCAAGGTCTAACCTCAAATGCATCAAACCAACCAATGGGAGACCTACATCTCCTCCCATACAATGCTTCAAATAAAGCCATGTCTATGCTGGAGTGGTAGCTATTATTATATGAAAACTCCGCTAAGGGTAAGAAGTTATCCCAATGACCACCAAATTCTATCACACATGCACGAAGCATATCCTCCAACACTTGAATCGTTCGCTCAGACTGACCATCAGTCTGAGGGTGAAACGCAGTACTAAGGTCCAACCTAGTACCTAATTCCGCATGCAATGTTCTCCAAAACTTAGAAGTAAACTGCGTACCTCTATCTAATATGATGGAAAGTGGCACCCCATGCAATCGAACGATTTCTGAGATGTAGATTTTGGCTAACTTCTCTGCATTGTAGGTCACCTTGACCGGAATGAAGTGAGCAGACTTAGTTAATCTGTCCACAATTACCCAAATGGAATCAAATTTACCCAATGTCTTTGGAAGACCAACCACGAAGTCCATTGCAATTCTCTCCCACTTCCATTCAGGAATGGGCATCCTCTGAAGTGTTCCTCCGGGCCCCTGGTGTTCATACTTTACTTGCTGACAATTTGGACATTTGGCTACAAAATCCACAATGTCACGCTTCATTCTACTCCACCAAAAGTGTTGTTTTAGGTCACGGTACATCTTGGTTGCACCAGGATGTATCGGATATCCGGAACTATGAGCCTCTGTAAGAATAGTGTGGATCAAGTCATCAACACGAGGCACACATACTCTTCCCTTAATCCTCAAAACGCCTTCGTCATCAATTATTGCTTCCTTAGCCTCTCCTCGCAACACTTTATCTCGGATCCGGATCAATTTCTCATCGTTAAACTGTTTTCCCTTAATTTTGTCAAGGAAGGAAGATCTTGCCTTCACACAAGCTAATAATCCTCCCTTCTCATTTATTTCTAACCTCATAAGGTCATTAGCCAGATTCTGAACCTCCCTAGCCAATGGGCGTCTAGAAACTTGCAAATGAGCTAGACTTCCCATGCTTCCGGCCTTTCTACTTAAAGCATCCGCCACAACATTTTCTTTTCCCGGATGATACAAGATAGTGATGTCGTAGTCCTTCAGTAGTTCCATCCATCTCCTCTGTCTCAAGTTCAAATCTTTCTGAGTAAAGACATATTGTAGGCTACGATGATCCGTATAGTCCTCACACTTAACCCCATACAAATAGTGTCTCCATTGCTTTAGTGCAAATACTACCGTGGCCAACTCCAAATCATGGGTCGGATAGTTACGTTCATGCACCTTTAATTGCCTCGAAGCATAAGCAATCACATTCTTCTCTTGCATTAGCACTGCACCCAACCCCGAATAGGATGCATCACAATACACGATGAAGTTTTTACCCTCTACTGGCAAGGTAAGAATTGGTGTAGTAGTCAACAAGGTCTTGAGCTTCTGAAAGCTTTCCTCACACTCATCCGACCATACAAATGGAACATTCTGCTTAGTCAAGTTCGTTAGTTGGGAAGCAATAGAAGAGAATCTCTTGACAAACCGGCGGTAGTAGCTAGCCAAACCAACAAAACTCCTTATTTCTGACACGTTTGTGGGTCTTACCCAATTCTTCACTGTCTCAATCTTAGATGGATCCACCAGCACTCCATCCTTAGAAACCACGTGTCTCAAGAAGGACACTGAATCTAGCCAAAACTCACACTTGGAGAATTTGGCATAAAGCTTCTTCTTCCTCAATAACTCTAACACCATTCTCAAATGCTCCTCATGTTCCTTCTTACTCTTTGAGTATATCAGTATATCATCAATAAATACGATCACAAAGAAATCCAGATATGGCTTAAAAATCCCATTCATCAAGCTCATGAAAGCAGCTGGGGCATTTGTAAGACCAAAAGACATTACCACAAATTCGTAGTGCCCATACCTAGTTCGAAAAGCAGTCTTTGGCGCATCCGCTGCCCGTATTTTCAATTGGTGATAACCGGATCTCAAGTCAATTTTAGAGAAGACACAAGCACCTTGTAACTGATCGAACAAGTCATCAATGCGAGGAATGGGATACTTGTTCTAAATAGTTACCTTGTTCAGTTGTCTATAGTCTATGCACATCCGAAAACTCCCATCCTTCTTCTTCACAAACAAAACCGGAGCACCCCAAGGAGATGCACTTGGTCTAATGAAGCCTTTGCTCAACAACTCTTGAAGTTGTGCCTTTAACTCTCTTAACTCCGCGGGAGCCATTCTATAAGGGGGTATAGAAATGGGGCGAGTACCCGGTTCAAGACCAATACAGAAGTCAATATCCCGATCCGGTGGCATACCAGGAAGATCTGCAGGGAATACGTCCAGAAACTCACGGACTACCGAAACCGACTCAATTGAAGGTACTTGGGTAGTGTCATCCCTAAGATGTGCCAAGAAAGCTAAAAAACCCTTACTAACCATCTTCTTAGCACGAATAAAGGACACGATACAAACCGGATTGGAAGTGTAGTCGCCCTCCCACACTAACAGATCTGTCCCAGGCTTGGCTAACGTCACAGTTTTAGCATTACAATCCAAAATTGCAAAATTCGGAGAAAGCCAAGTCATACCCAGAATTACATCAAAGTCAACCATTTCTAAGATAACCAAATCTACATAAGTGTTGCTCCCCACAAAATTCACCAAACAAGACCTATATACCTTTTCAACTATCACAGACACACCCACCGGAGTAGAAACACGAATAGGCATGTCAAGTAATTCACAATGTAAATTTAGACCATTAGCAAATGAGGAAGATACATAAGAAAATGTGGATCCAGGATCAAACAATACAGAAGCCATGCAATCACAAATCAAAAGATTACCTGTGATGACAGCATCTGATGTCTCCGCTTCAGATCTCCCAGGAAAAGCGTAACAATGGGCCTCATTACTTGTCTGTCCGTTGCCCCTACCATGTTGCGTTGTAGTGGATCCAGTTTGCCCATCACCTCTGCCGTTTTGGTGACCACCATTACCTCGACCACCACGTCCTCCAGAATAACGGCCTCTACCATGACCACCTCTACCTCTGACTATGGAGGTCTGTAACTCTGTTTTGGGCAATACCTCTTAATGTGCCCAGTCTCCCCACATCCATAACATTCTCTGGGTTCAAGCATCGGCCTCTCGGAGAAGTGTTGACCGGTCTGAGGTGGACCCCCAACTACAGTTTGTAGTGAAGACTGAATGGGTCGAACTGAGTAACCTCCGGAACTCTGTCCTCTAGAGTAAGAACCATTAAACTCACCTCCCTTTCGAAACCTTTTTGATGTCGATGTCGTGGTAAAGTCATCGGGCTTCACTCCTTCCACCTCTATCACGAAGTCTACCACTTCTTAGAAGGATTTTGCCGTAGCCGCTACCTGTAAGGCCGAAATCCGCAATTCTGACCTTAACCCCTTCACAAACCGGCAAATCCTCTCTTGTGGACTGAAACAAAGTTGAGTGGCATACCTGGATAATGCACGAAACTTAGCCTCATATGCATTAACCGACATCCTACCTTGCTCTAGGCTCAAGAACTCATCCCTTTTCCTATCCCTCACGGTCCGGGGGATATACTTCTCCATAAACAAGCTAGAGAATGAGGCCCAAGTCATAGGTGGTGCCTCTGTTGGTTGACACTCAACATGTGACCGCCACCACATTTTGGCGTTCCCTTGAAACTGGTAACTCACGAACTCAACACCGAACCGTTCTACTATACCCATCTTGTGTAGTAGCTCATGACAGTCAACCAGAAAATTGTAAGTATCCTCAGATTCAGCACCCTTAAAGACTGGAGGTTTCAATTTCCAGAACTTACTGAAAAGTTCATGTTGATCACTTGTCATTATAGGCCCAGTAGTCAGACGAGGAAATGTGCCTATTTCCAATGAGGCATCCATGCGGGGAGCCTCAGCAGCGGCATGTCGTACCTCTGAAACTGGAGGTGTCGGTGCAGAAACCACTGGAGGTGCCTAACCCTGATCAGATAACCCGCTAAGATAAGCAAGAACCTGATTGATCATCTCTGGGTAGGTTGGGGTGGAAATTCCTCATTTTGCACTTGTTCATTCTCCCCTTCCTCATCCCCTCTTATCACCTCCTCAGTCGGTGGAGGAGTCACCGCCCTAGTATCAGATGGGCTAGGTGCTTGTCCTCTTCCTCTAGAGGACGTCCTCCCACGACCTCTTCCACGGCCTCTTGCCACTGCTCTTCCTCGAGCCACAGCCCCAGTGGCTGGCTCAGACGTTTCTTGCCTTGCCGGTGTCGGTGTTTATATTGGCGCAGTCGTTGCTCTAGTTCTAACCATCTGCGAAATAGAGTGAAGATGGTCAGATAACAATTTGTATCACCTAGATACCAATTGGATTCAAGTAGTAGCACGAAAGAAAGAAAGAAAGAATGGAATTTTCCTAAAGTCTTATAGACTCTCAAAGAAAAGTAAAGGCGTCCCCCTACCGTTCCTTAAGACTCTATTAGACTCGTTCTTGTGTGATGAGACCAATGAACCTAATGCTCTGATACCAAGTTTGTCACGACCCAAAACCGAGCCGCGACTGGCACCCACATTTTACCCTCCTATGTGAGCGAACCAACCAATCTAACCTTCAACATTTCAATGTATATCAACAGAAAATAATGCGGAAGACTTAAACTCATTAAATAAAAAAAAACCAATTCAGTAACTATTAAAATTCAACATCTTTTATTTCCCCAAAATCTTGAAGTCATCACCACAAGAATATCTATCCTCAAATTACTAAACTAAGAGTATCTAAGAAAACAAAAACAAGTAAAAAGCTAGTCCATGCCGGAAGTTCAAGGCATCAAGACTTGAAGAAGAAGATCCAGTCCAAGCTAGAAGCATTAGCTCACCCTGAAGATCCGGTGTGACGAAGACTGGCTAGAATTACTGTTGAGTTGAAGACGACGACACGTTTGCTGCACTCCAGAAATAACAAAGAAGAAAACATAAAAGTAGGGGGTCAGTACAACCACAAGTACTGAGTAGATATCATCGGCCAACTCAAAATAGAAGATAATATATATCAAGTAATATTATAAAATCAACTATGATGCTTAACATGTAGCAACAACAAGTACTATATCATTAACAATTACCGTCAAGTTCACACATGAGGACTCAAGCCTCAATACCATACTCATTTGGGAATTGGGTTCATTAGATTGAGTATATTTATCATCTTTCAAGATTCATTATCTTTCTTCCTCTTGTGTCGGTACGTGACACTCCGATCCATATTCTACCCTGGTGCCGGAACGTGGCACTCCGACCCCCTTTCTATCCTGGTACCGGAACGTGGCACCCGATCCATATACTATCCTGGTGTCGGAACGTGACACTCCGATCCTCATTCTATCCTGGTGTTGGAACGTGACACTCCGATCCTCATTCTATCCTGGTGTCAGAACGTGACACCCGATCCATATTCTATCCTGGTACCGGAACGTGGCACCCGATCCCCTAATTCATCAAGCCTTCTTTTATACTAAGGCATCATCAATCTCATTATATAATTTATCAAGCCTTCTTTTATACTAAGGCATCACCAATCTCATTATATAATTTACCAAGCCTTCTTTTACACTAAGGCATCATCATTAACAAGTGAATTAGGGTTTCTTTCAAGATTTGGGATTCAATAGCTTCATCATGCTTATTTTATCACAATTTCATAATCACAATCATGCAAGCATACAATTAAGCATATAGCTGGGTTTTCAATACTATCAATACATATCATTCACTATTAAGAGTTCACTACGAATATCGTAAAAACCATAACCTACCTCCACCGAAGATTAGTGATCAACAAGGAATTTCCCAAGCTTTGTTTTCTCTCTTCCTTGTTCGATCGATTCCTCTCTATTTCTCTTGTTCTTTCTATTTTCTTTATTCAAACCCTCTTTCTTTTATCCTAATTAACATATAATTAAGTATAAAAGATGACAATAATACCCCACTAATTAACTCAAAGTTACCTCTTTTATCCCCCAAGAAATTGAGTTATTAATATAAACCCACGAAATATATAATTATAGCAGGAATAGTCCAAAACGCCCCTTTAAAACTTAACCAGAAATCCAACTCCGACTGGGATTATGCAACCTGTGACGGCCCGTCGTTCCTGCGACGGTCCATCATGCAGGTTCGTTAGAGACTCAATTTCCTTAAGGAGTCTGTGACGGCCCGTATTACCTACGACGGTCCGTCCTGCACTTCCGTCACGACGTTTAGAGACTCGTTCCCTGTACTAAATTCTCAAGAGTTGAAGTGTTTTGAAACGGGGGCTCAGGACGGTTCGTCGTACCTGTGACGGTCCGTCCTGCAGGTCCGTCACAAAGTTCAGAGAGTCGATTTCAGTACTCAGATTTCAGAATTCCTAAGTGTTTTGAAACGAGACACCCTCGACGGTCCGTCGTGCCCATGACGGTCCGTCGTGGTGTCCGTCGTCTCAGCTAGTTTTTTCAAAAATAAAATCTGCTGCTCAAAACGACTAAACAGGTCGTTACAGAGAAGATTCCATACCTCACAGAAAATTCATGCATCGCGAGAAGATTTCAAACCTCGCAGAAAATTCATGCATCGCGAGAAGATTTCATACCTCGCAGAAAATTCCATGCATTGCGAAAAGATTCCATACCTCGCAGAAAATTCATGCATTACTAGTTAATTCATGCATCGAGAGTTAATATTCATGCATCGAGAGTTAATTCATGCATCGAGAGTTAATATTCATGCATCAAGAGTAAATTCATGCATCGAGAGTTAATATTAATGTATCGAGAGTTAATACATGCATCGGTAATTAATATTCATGCATCGCGAGTTAATTCATGCATCACTAGTTAGTATTCATGCATTGCGAGTTAATATTCATGCATTGCGGATTAATATTCATGTATCGCAAGTTAAATTTTTATGCATCGCGAGAAGATTCACTTCCTCGCAAAAGTTTACATATCGCAAGAAGATTTCATATCTTGCAGATTTTATGCATCGCGAGAAGATTTCATCCCTCGCAAAATTTTATGCATCGCGAGAAGATCCCATCCCTCGCAAAATTTTATGCATCGCGAGAAGATTCCATCCCTCGCAAATTTGAACATCGCGGGAAGATATTCATGCCCTGCAAGCAATCATGCACTGCCAGAAAAGGAATCGTGCATCTCAAAGGAAATATTTATCCCCCAACGTCAACTGACGTTAAATGCCGAGGAGACAAATTGAGAGTCGACACGGTGGAAGACACTGTCTCCCATTTAAATTGCATTTTTAAGCTGACGAGTTTTATCTCAGTCTTTGTCAAGAGCATTCGAAAGGATGAATTTATTCACAAAAAAAAGATCAAAAAAAAAAACAGGTGCAAACCACTTCAACAAGGACGCAACACATCATGGAACCTTTTGGAGACAGGTTTGGGATTGACTTCCACCACATGCAACCGCGCTTCTCTACAAAGTTCATGTGTTCGGTCAAAATTGGGTTTGTCAATTTTCGTTGTCCACAATTTCTTTCATCAATCATACACAACGAAAGGGACAGCTGTTGACACCCAATTTTGGCCTAACATTTTAAAAATTCGTGATTTTTAATCTTTATTTATTTAATAGCAAATCTTGGTCCAATGATTTTGAAATTCATATATTTTGAGTCAAATACAAAAAAAAATATTGTCTTTCCCACATTGTCTCTCAAACTATTTTCAATTTTGCAATAGTCCACATCGGTATTTCATCCTTTTTGAGGATTTTTGGGTTTCTATATAAGCCCACTTCATTCACTATTTTTGAGAGGATTTGGAGGGAAAAACAAAAAGAAAACTAATAAAATTTTGAGAATTCTTGGTTCCCATAGTTCAAAATTTTTAAAGTGTTTTTGTGGTTTTTCGAGTTGAAGAGGTGGAGTCGTCTCCTTCAAACTCGTAGTTCCGGTTCGCCGCCCAGAACCAGGTAAATTTTTTTTTCTTAGCCTTGTTTTACTTAATTCCCAGCTCTTTTATGTTTTCTGTTTATTATATGTAGCTTGTTTTGTTTTTTTAGTTTAATATAGTTCTAAAAGTCAATTAATATTTGTGTTTATTGTAGTTTTAATATTAGCATTATTTACGGCTTGATGTTTATTTATTTATTATTATTATTATTTTTAAAATTGTTAGTCAACTATTTGCTATCTTAACTTTTCAGGGTTTTGTTATTATCTATTTTAATGTATTTTTAATTTTCATATATTACGTTATTGTTATTTAAATTTCTAATTATGTTGTTTTAGTTTGGTTGTTGTTTTCCCTATTCTCTTGGGATAAGTTTGTTATGTTTTGTTGATGTTCAGGTTATATTAAATATATTTGTTAAAGGGCCGATGAAGAAATTACCGTCAATTTCCAAGGCTTCCCATGTTAATAAGATGGATTCTTTATTTTTAGTTATTATTTGAGTTATTCATTTTTATTTATATTTATTTGGTACTAACTCTTTTACTAAGTGTCTATACAGGTACCCAGAGGTGTATCTCCTTGAATTATTCGAATGAAGTTCGAATCATATTTTTACATCATTATTATGTGAATATTGACGTTAGGCAAACCTTAGGCCGATGATTATTATTTTATTTTATTTTATTGTGTATATTGCATGTTTTTTATATTTGTACATTACTATATTCTTCCTCAATTTGAAACAAAATGAATTCAGTTGGGAACCACATTTGTGGATTTCGAAGGGTGCCTAACCCCTTCCCTTCAGAATAACTTGAACCCCGTACCTAAGAATCGAATTGGTTTCGTAGATCATATAATGGTTTCCTAGTTTTTCCTAAAAATTAGGTGGCGACTCTTTTTAAAACTCGTTTATTTTTTTTACTTTGTTAAAATTGATTCAATTAATTATTTTCGAGTTGCCGCGACGTTTCGCCCTATTTCGAAAGAGTAGGGATATAAACAAACATTAGTCTCAATATTTCTTTTTAATTCATTCGAAACTTTCCTCTGGTCATAACACAACTTGTTAGAGCTTGCAATTGATTTTGTGTACTATTACATATTGCATGACACTATCCCTATGGTGAGAATTTCCTTCAAGGAGGAAATTATATGATTATTGTCATGGTCAAAATCATTACGAGCAAGACATGTTTCTTGCTTTACTTTTGTTGTACCATAGGTACACAACCAATGACAAATTTATATTGTCACACAATAATGACCACAACCCTTATAGGCAAGAACTATTTCTTTCTTTTGCCCTTTTGGTAGTTCACAATAAACATATTATAGTGAAGTACAATACCATTAATCATTTCTGCCAAATAAAATTTATTTCCTCTCAAAATAACCCATAGAGGTGAGTTTTGACATATATCGTTTTTTCTCAAACCTACCGTATAGGTGAGTTGTGACATATATCCAACCATACATGAATCTATTCTTATTCATATTTTTAATTTATATTTTTTCCATATTCACCTTCAATAATAGGCAAACATTTACATGCTTATTACAAGTCACAATCTCTTCATGAGTTGACGATGACCATTTATGCATGTCATACCTTTATATTTGGCAACATGATCCACCTCAATATCACTTTGAAAAATAAGTGCACCACCACTTTATATTCTTTTATTTTGATGTAAAATTTATAAAACTTGTCAAATTATTAGGTTGACAACATTCACAAGTCCAATGACCTTTCATACCATTTTGATAATAAAAATTGTCTTCACATTTCGAAGGAATATTTGAAGAACTCAAAGTGTTCTTCCTTTTATAATTACCACAACGATGACTATTATAATTCCGTCATTTCACGTCCTTTTTCATATCGTTAATCATTCGTCATCTTTCAGACTAATTATTTACTGCTACCAGATTCATACGATAGAATAGAGCAAGTTAACATCGAATTTCAAAGTTATCATATGTTGCTACAACATTCTTTTCAAGGAATGGAGCAAATTCAAAAGGACGAATTTCAAGGCTTTTCATCAAAGCGTTAGTCATCATTATATCATCACAATGGTGCATTGACTTAAACTCAATGTTTTATCCATATAAGGCGTGTCAGACCAAATTCTATGGGACTTGAACCCGATCCTTATCATCATGGTGCATCAAAACTCAAATTGATGTCTTATCCTCTTGGTGCGATAGAACTTGAATCTACCGTCTTACCCTCAAATATTTTTTATGTCATCCGGACTTTAACCATATGTCATACCTTTTTGGTGCGATGGGGCTTGAATCCATCGTCTTACCCTTAAATTAATGTCATATAAGTCAATGCCAATAGAACTCAACCATGAGACTTTAAATGAAATCAAGAATTATAGAAGCAAATTTAATCAAAATAAGATCGAGAGTTTTCTTACCTCTAGAAATTATATATATGAATAAGTTCCTCATAATTAACGCTTAAAAATCAACATGAAAATTTACTTCTCTATTCTTCAATTCTTTTCAGAAACGAAGAACTGATAGTATAATCATAAGCCAATGTATAAAATTGTTTAAGTAAAACAAAAGAATGTGTTCTACCTTTTCATCTATCACATATATACTAAAATTAATTATTAGTATAAGAGAAAATTTTGAAAATATAAATATGTAACAAGAAAAAATAATAAAACATGTTCCTGTTCACAAGTGTTTCAACTACAACACTTTTGCAAAGTGCTACAACTTTTAGAGCATACTCGTGTTGATAATGTATTATAAAATCAAGCTCATAAGAATAAAATTATAAAGAGAAGAAGAGAAATTTTCTTCTTATTCAAGTGTATATCAAATGGTGAGTGATATCTCTATTTATTGTGTTAAGATATCACTCCCAAAGGTCATCATGATAAATGCCCAATTAATAGGTATATAGTTATCTACAAAGGTTCATGTCACCTTGAAAATGTAGATAAATGATAAGATAAGTTCACGAAAAAAGCAAATGGACAATCCACTATTCAGTGGATTTATAACAGATATTTATTTGGAATAAATTAAAGAATTTTTGTAGGAGATAATAATCAATTTAGTTAAATAGATAGATATATATAGATATAGATATAGAGAAAGATAGAAGATAGATATTAGAGAGATAAGATATATAGAGATATATATATGTATATAGATAGATATATGTATATATATATAGATATATAATAGAGGTATATATTATATAGAGATGTGAGAGTAGATATATAGATAGATATATATATATTATATATAGGTGATAATATAAATGAATAGATATATCTATATATATGATATATATATATATATATATATATATATGTATACATATAAATATATATATATGTATACATATATCTATGTATGTATACATATATATATGTATACATACATATATATATGTATGTATACATATATATATGTATGTATACATATATATATGTATGTATACATATATAGATGTATACATACATATATATATGTATTATGTATATATATATATGTATATGTACAATACATAGATATGTATATATACAATATATATATATGTATATATATATATATATGTATATATAAGAGATATTATATATAGATATATATATATAATAATATATATGTATATATACATATGATATATATTATATACATATATATATATGTATATTACATACATAATATTTGTAACGACCTGTTTAGTCGTTTGAGCAGTAGAGTTTATTTATGGAAATCACTGTCTGGGTCGACGGATCCCACGACGGACCGTCGAGGGGGTCTCGTTCAAAAACACTTAGAATTCTGAAATTTGGGTACTAAGATCGACTCTCTGAACTTCGTGATGGAATGGCAGGACGGACCGTCGTTGGCACGACGGACGGTCACAAATCCTTCCACAGAATTAACTCTCTGAACTTTGTGACGGACCTGCAGGACGGACCGTCACAGTTATGACGGACCATCACAGGCTGCGTAACCCTGACTGGGTCGGATTTTCTATTAAATGTTTTAAGGGGCGTTTTGGACTATTCATGCTTATAATTATAAAGTTAGTGGATTAATGTTAATAATTCAATTACTTGGGGGTTAAAGGAGATAACCTTGAAATAAAAAGTGGTTATTTTTATCATCTTTTATACTTAATTATATGACAATTAGGGTAAAAGAAAAGGGGTTTGAATAAGAAAAACAGAAAAGACAGGAGAGAAGGAGAAACGAACGAGAGAAAGAGAAGAACGCAGAGGAAAGCAAGGTTTTGGGAAGATAGCTTGTTTGATCGCGATTCTACGGTGGAGGTAGGTTATGGTTTATGCTACTTCATAGTAAACTCATAATAGCGAATTATATGTATTGGGTAGTATTGTAAAGTCTTCTATATGCTTAATTGTGTGCTTGCATGATGTGATGATGAAATTGTAATGAGTTGGGAAGATGAGGCTGTGAATCTTAAATCTTAAATTTACTTTGTTAATGATGATGCCTTGGTATAAAAGAAGGCTTGATGAACAAAAGTAATAGAATTAGAGGATCGGGTGTCACGTTCCGACACCAGGATAGAATTAGAGGATCGGATGTCAAATTCCGACACTAGGATAGAATTAGAGAATCGGGTGTCACGTTCCGACACCAGGATAGTATTAGAAAATCGGGTGTCACGTTCCGACACCAGGACAGAATTAGAGGATCGGGTGTCACGTTCCGACACCAGGATAGTATTAGAGGATCGGTGTCACATTCCGACACCAGGATAGTAGGGGATCGGAGTGTCACGTTCCGACACCAGGATAGTAGTAGTGGAGCGGAGTGTCACGTACCGACACAAGAGAAATAAAGAGAATGAAAACTTGAATTATGTCAATATACTCAATTTAAAGAACTAATTCCCAAATAAGTATGATGGGGAGGCTTGAGTCCGCATCGATGTGCTGGGTGTTGGGGCCAATGGTTATGGTATTTGTTGTTATCACCTGTTGAGTATGTAGTTGATTTTATATTATTATTTGATATATACTGTTTTCTATTTTGAGTTGGCCGATGATACCTACTCAGTACTTGTGCCTTGTACTGACCCCTACTTGTATTGTTTTTTTTGATTATTTGTGGAGTGCAGCAAACGTACCATCGTCTTCAACTCGTCCGCAACTCTAGCCAGTCTTCATCACACCAGATTTCAGGGTGAGCTATTGCTTCTAGCTTGGACTGGATCTTCTTCTTCATGTCTTGATGCCTTGAAATTCCAGCATGGACTAGCTGTTTATTTATTTTAGCTTCTTAACATTCTTAGATTTGGTAATTTGAGGATAGATGTTCTTGTGGTGATGACTTCCAGATATTTGGGAATAATAAGTATTGAGTTTTTAGAAGTTATTTAATCAATTTTCATTAATGAGTTTTATGTCTTCCGCATTATATTCTGTTTATTATGGTTGGAATGTTGGGGTTTAGATTGGTTATTTCGCTCACATAGTAGAATAAGTGTGGGTGCCACTCGCGGCTCGTTTTGGGTCGTGACAAACTTGGTATCAGAGCCTTAGGTTCATTGGTCTCATCACACAAGAACGGGTCTAGTAGAGTCTTAAGGAACGGTAGGGGGACGCCTTTACTTCTTTGAGAGGGATAAAGACTTTAGGAAAATTCCATTCTTTCTTTCTTTCTTTCTTTCGTGCTATTACTTGGATCCAATGGTATCTAGGTGATACAAATTGGTATCTGACCATCTTCACTCTATTTTGCAGATGGTTAGAACTAGAGCAACAACTGCGCCAACACCAACACCGGCAAGACAAGATGCGTCTGAGCCAGCCACTGGGGCTGTACCTCGAAGAGAAGTAGTGGCAAGAGGCCGTGGTAGAGGTCGCGGGAGAACGTCCTCTAGAGGAAGAGGACAAGCACCTGGCCCATCTAGTACTAGGGCGGTGACTCCTCCACCGACTGAGTAAGTAGTAAGAGAGGGTGAGGAAGGGGAAAATGAGCAAGTGCAGAATGAGGAATTACCACCCCAACCTACCCCAGAGATGATTAATCAGGTTCTTACTTATCTTAGCGGGTTATCTAATCAAGGCCAGACACCTCCAGTATTTTCTGCACCAGCATCTCATGTTCCGGAAGTACAACAGGCAGCTGCTGTGGCTCCCCGCAAGGATGCCTCATTGGAAATAGGCACGTTTCCTCGTTTACTACAGGGCCTATAATGACAAGTGATCAGCATGAACTTTTCAGTAAGTTCTTGAAATTAAAAACCTCCAGTCTTCAAGGGTGCTGAATCTGAGGATGCCTACGATTTTCTGGTTGATTGTCATGAGTTACTACATAAAATGGGCATAGTGGAACGATTTGGCATTGAGTTTGTAACCTATCAGTTTCAGGGAAATGCCAAAATGTGGTGGTGGTCATATGTTGAGTGTCAACCCGCACAGGCACCACCTATGACTTGGGCATCATTCTCTAGATTATTAATGGAGAAGTATATCCCCCTGACCTTGAGGGATAGGAGGAGAAATGAGTTCTTGAGCCTAGAGCAAGGCAGGATGTCGGTTACCGCGTATGAGGCTAAGTTTCGTGCATTATCCAGGTATGCCACCCAGCTTTGTTTAAGTCCACAAGAACGGATTCGCTGTTTTGTGAAGGGGTTGAGGTCAGATTTCCGGATTTCAGCCTTACAGGTAGCGGCTACAGCAAAATCCTTTCAGGAAGTGGTAGACTTCGTGATAGAGGTGGAGGGAGTGAAGCCAGATGACTTCACCATGGCATCGACATCTAAAAGGTTTCGTAAGGGATGTGAGTTTAATGGTTCTTACACTAGAGGGCAGGGTGTAGGAGGTTATCCAGCCCGACCTATTCTGTCTTCACTGCAGGCTGTAGTTGGGGGTCCATCGCAGACCAGTCAACATTTCTCTGAGTTTGGAGGTTACCCCCAGACTTCGTCATTCTCACAGAGACCTATGCTTGAATCCAGAGGGTGTTATGGATGTGGGGAGACTGGACACATTAAGAGGTATTGTCCAAAACAGAGTTATAGACCTCCAATAATCAGAGGTAGAGGTGGTCATGGAAGAGGTCGTCATTCTGGAGGACGTGGTGGCCGAGGAAATGGTGGTCACCAAAACGGCCGGGGTGACGGGCAAACTGGAGCTACTACAACACAACATGGTAGGGGCAATGGGCAGACAGGTGATGCGGCCCATTGTTACGCTTTCCCCGGGCGGTCTGAAGCGGAGACATCTGATGCTGTTATCACAGGTAATCTTTTGGTTTGTCATTGCATAGATTCTGTATTATTTGATCCTGGCTCCACATTTTAATATGTATATTCCTCATTTGCTACTGGTCTTAATTTACATTGTGAATTGCTTGACATGCCTATTCGTGTTTCTACTCCAGTGGGTGAGTCTGTGATAGTTGAAAAGGTATATAGGTCTTGTCTGGTGACTTTTGTGGGGAGCAATACTCATGTAGACTTGGTTATCTTAGAAATGGTTGATTTCGATGTAATTATGGGTATGACTTGGCTTTCTCCGAATTTTGCAATCTTAGATTGTAATGCTAAAACTGTAACGTTGGCCAAGCCTGGGACAGATCCGTTAGTGTGGGAGGGTGACTACACTTCCACTCCAATTCGTATCATCTCCTTTCTTCGTGCTAAGAGAATGATTAGTAAAGGGTGTTTAGCGTTCTTGGCACACCTCAGGGATGATACTACCCAAGTACCTTCAATTGAGTCGGTTTCGATAGTCCATGAGTTTCTGGATGTGTTCCCTGCAGACCTTCCTGGTATGCCACCGGATAGGGATATCGACTTTTGCATTGATCTGGAGCTCGGTACTCGCCCCATTTCTATACCCCCTTATAGGATGGCCCCAGCGGAGTTAAGGGAATTAAAGGCCCAACTTCAAGAGTTTTTAGGTAAAGGCTTCATTAGACCAAGCGCTTCCCCTTGGGGTGCTCCAGTGTTATTTGTGAAGAAGAAGGATGGGAGTTTTCGGATGTGCATAGACTACCGCCAGTTGAACATGGTAACTATTAAGAACAAGTACCCCATTCCTCGCATTGATGACTTGTTTGATCAGTTACAAGGTGCTTGTGTCTTCTCTAAGATTGACTTGAGATCCAGTTACATCAATTGAAAATACGGGCAACAGATGTGCCAAAGACTGCTTTTCGAACCAGGTATGGGCATTATGAATTCGTAGTAATGTCTTTTGGTCTTACGAATGCCCCTGCTGCTTTCATGAGCTTGATGAACGGGATTTTTAAGCCATATCTGGATCTCTTTGTGATCGTATTTATTGATGATATACTGATATACTCCAAGAGTAAGAAGGAACATGAGGAGAATTTGAGATTGTTGGAAGAATGTACGATTGAGGGAGAAAAAAATTAATTATGCCAATTCTCCAAGTGTGAGTTGGAGGTTTTGAGATTCTTGGGTGTCTTTGGGGCACGTGGTTTCTATGGATGGAGTGATGGTGGATCCTTCTAAGATTGAAACAGTGAGGAATTGGGTAAGACCTACTAATGTGTCAGAAGTAAGGAGCTTTGTTGGTTTAGCCAGCTACTACCGTCGATTTGTCAAGGGATTCTCTTTATTGCTTCCCAATTGACAACTTGACTAAGCAGAATGTTCCATTTGTATGGTCGAATGAATGTGAGGAAAGCTTTCAGAAACTCAAGACCTTGCTGACTACTGCACCTATCCTTACCTTGCCAGTAGAAGGCAAGAATTTTCATTGTTTATTGCGATGCATCTTATTCCTGGGTTGGGTGCAGTGCTAATGCAAGAGAGGAATGTAATCGTTCTATGCTTCAAGGCAACTAAAGGTGCACGAACGTAACTATCGACCCATGATTTGGAATTGGCTGCAGTTGTTTTGCTTCATTAAAGCAATGGAGACATTATCTAGATGGGGTCAAGTGTGAAGTCTACACAGATCATCGTAGTCTACAGTATGTCTTTACCCAGAAAGACTTGAATTTGAGACAGAGGAGGTGGATGGAATTGTTGAAGGACTATGATATTACTATTCTGTATCACCCAGGGAAAGCAAATGTGGTGGCTGATGCCTTAAGTAGAAAAGCAGGGAGCATGGGTATTTTAGCCCACTTACAAGTTTCTAGACGCCCATTGGCTAGGGAAGTCCAAAAGTTGGCTAACAACTTTATGAGTCTGGAAATACTAGAGGAAGGAGGATTTTTGGCCTGTGTGGATGCAAGGTCTTCTTTTCTTGACAAGATCAAGGGAAAACAGTTTGATGATGAAAACTAAGCCAATTCGGGATATTGTATTGCGAGGAGGCTAAAGAGGCAATAATTGATGAGGAAGGTGTTTTGAGGATTAAGGGAAGGGTATGTGTGCCCCGTGTTGATGATTTTGATCCACAACTATTCTCACAGAGGCTCATAGTTCCGGATATTCTATACATCCTGGTGCAAACCAAGATGTACCGTGACATAAAGCAACACTTTTGGTGGAGTAGAATGAAGCGTGACATTGTTGCGTTTGTTGCCAAATGTCCAAATTGTCAGCAAGTATGAAAATCAGAGGCCCGGAGCAACACTTCACAGAATGCCCATTCCTGAATGGGAAGTGGGAGAGAGAATTGCAATGGACTTCGTGGTTGGTCTTCCAAAGACATTGGGAAAGTTTGATTCATTTGGGTATTGTGGACAGATTAACTAAGTCTGCTCACTTCATTCCGGTCAAGGTGACCTACAATGCAGAGAAGTTAGTCAAACTCTATATCTCAGAAATTGTTCGATTTGCATGGCTTTCACTTTCCATCATATCAGATAGAGGTACGCAGTTTACTTCTATTTTGGAGAACATTGCATGCTCAATAGGTACTAAGTTTGATCTTAGACTCTGCATTTCACCCTCAGACCGATGGTCAGTCTAAGCGAAGATTCAGGTTTGGAGGATATGCTTCGTGCATGTGTGATAGAATTCGGTGGCCATTAGGATAACTTCTTACCCTTAGCAGAGTTCTCATACAATAATAGCTATCACTCAAGTATTGACATGCCCCATTCGAAGTATTGTATGGGAGGAGATGTAGTCTCCCATTGGTTGGGTTGATGCATTTGAGGTTAGACCTTGGGTACTGATCTTTTGAGGGATTTATTTGAGAAGTGAAATCTATTCAAGAAAAGCTTTAGCGGCGCAAAGTAGGCAAAAGGAATATGCAGATCGAAAGGTAAGAGACTTGGAGTTCATGGAGGGTGAACAAGTTTGCTGAAGGTTTCACCCATGAAAGGGGTGATGCGGTTTGGTAAAAGAGGTAAGCTAAGCCCAAGGTATATTGGACTATTTGAGTACTTAAGCGAGTAGGGGAGGTGGCTTATGAATTAGCCTTGCCTCCAGGACTGTCAGGAGTGCATCTGGTACTTCATGTGTCTATGTTGAAAAGATACCATGGGGATGGAAACTACATCATTCGTTGGGATTCGGTTCTGCTTGATGAGAATTTGTCTTATGAGGAGGAGCCTGTTGCCATTCTAGATAGAGAAATTCGCAAGTTGAGATCAAGGGAGATTGCATCTATCAAAGTTCAATGGAAGAATCGACCAGTTGAAGAGTCCACTTGGGAGAAGGAAACTGATATGCAAGAAAGATACCTACACCTGTTTACAGATTCAGGTACTCCTTTTCGCCCTTGTTTTTCTTCTTGTGATCGTTCGAGGACGAACGATGGGTAAATTGGTATCTATTGTAACGACCTGTTTAGTCGTTTTGAGCAGTAGAGTTTATTTCTGGAAATCACTGTGTGGGTCGAACGATCCCACGACGGACCGTCGAGGGGGTCTCGTTCCAAAACACTTAGAATTCTGAAATTTGGGTACTGAGATTGACTCTCTGAACTTCGTGATGGAATGGCAGGACGGACCATCGTTGGCACGACGGACCGTCACAAATCTTTCCACAGAATTAACTCTCTGAACTTTGTGACGGACCTGCAGGACGGACCGTCACAGTCATGACGGACTGTCACAGGCTGCGTAACCCTGACTGGGTTGGATTTCTATTAAAAGTTTTAAGGGGCGTTTTGGACTATTCATGCTTATAATTATAAAGTTAGTGGATTAATATTAATAATTCAATTACTTGGGGGTTAAAGGAGATAACCTTGAAATAAAAAGTGGGTTATGTTTATCATCTTTTATACTTAATTATATGACAATTAGGATAAAATAAAAAGGGTTTCAATAAGAAAAATAGAAAGAACAGAGAGAGAAGGGAGAAACGAACGAGAGAAAGAGAAGAACGCAGAGGAAAGCAAAGGTTTTGGGAAGATAGCTTGTTTGATCGCGATTCTTCGGTGGAGGTAGGTTATGTTTTATGCTACTTCATAGTAAACTCATAATAGCGAATGATATGTATTGGGTAGTGTTGGAAAGTCTTCTATATGCTTAATTGTGTGCTTGCATGATGTGATTATGAAATTGTAATGGGTTGGGAAGATGAGGCTGTGAATCTTAAATCGTAAATTTACTTTGTTAATGATGATGCCTTGGTATAAAAGAAGGCTTGATGAACTAAAGTAATAGAATTAGAGGATCTGGTGTCACGTTCCGACACCAGGATAGAATTAGAGGATCGGGTGTCACGTTCCGACACCAGGATAGAATTAGAGGATCGGGTGTCACGTTCCGACACCTGGATAGAATTAGAGGATCGGGTGTCACGTTCCGACACCAGGATAGTATTAGAGGATCGAGTGTCACGTTCCGACACCAGGATAGTAGGGGATCGGAGTGTCACATTCCGACACCAGGATAGTAGTAGTGGAGCGGAGTGTCACGTACCGACACAAGAGAAATAAAGAGAATGAAAACTTGAATTATGTCTATATACTCAATTTAAAGAACTAATTCCCAAATGAGTATGATGGGGAGGCTTGAGTCCTCATAGATGTGCTGGGTGTTGGAGCCAATGGTTATGGTATTTGTTGTTATCACCTGTTGAGTATGTAGTTGATTTTATATTATTATTTGATATATACTGTTTTCTAT
The DNA here is from genome assembly GCA_027705065.1 of Solanum peruvianum. Taxonomy (NCBI): domain Eukaryota; kingdom Viridiplantae; phylum Streptophyta; class Magnoliopsida; order Solanales; family Solanaceae; genus Solanum; species Solanum peruvianum. The sequence goes on from JAKWJD010001764.1 coordinate 39,845,417, forward strand.
TTTGAGTTGGCCGATGATACCTACTCAGTACTTGTGCCTTGTACTGACCCCTACTTGTATTTGTTTTTCTTTGATTATTTGTGGAGTGCAGCAAACGTACCATTGTCTTCAACTCGTCCGCAACTCTAGCCAGTCTTCATCACACCAGATTTCAGGGTGAGCTATTGCTTCTAGCTTGGACTGGATCTTCTTCTTCATGTCTTGATGCCTTGAAATTCCGGCATGGACTAGCTGTTTATTTATTTTAGCTTCTTAGACATTCTTAGATTTGGTAATTTGAGGATAGATGTTCTTGTGGTGATGACTTCCAGATTTTTGGGAATAATAAGTATTGAGTTTTTAGAAGTTATTTAATCGATTTTCATTAATGAGTTTTAAGTCTTCCGTATTATATTCTGTTTATTATGGTTGGAATGTTGGGGTTTAGATTGGTTGGTTCGCTCACATAGTAGGATAAGTGTGGGTGCCACTCGCGGCTCATTTTGGGTCGTGACATATATATATATATATATATATATATATATATATATATATATATATATATATATATATATATATATATGTATATATATATATATATATATATGTATGTATATATATGTACATGTATATGTATGTAATATATGTACATGTATATGTATGTATATATATATACATGTACATGTATATATATATACATACATATACATGTACATATATACATGTACATATATATACAGACTATAATATATATATACATATATATATATATATATACATGTATATATATATCCTGTATATATATATAATGTAGATTATATATATATATATGTATCTATATATATATATATATATATATATATATATGTACATGTATATATATATATATACATATACATGTATATATATACATACATATACATTACTATATATACATACATATACATGTACATATATATACATACATATACATGGACATATATATACCTATATATACATATATAGAGATATATATATATATATTTATACATGGATATATATATATATATATATAGATCATATATATATATTATCATGTATATATATATATATATACATATACATGTATATATACATGTACATGTATATATATTGATGATTTGGATTTTTCTTTAATATTTAACGATGTAGCTAATATTTAATAGACTTATTTTAGCATGATTTATTATTTTTAAATTATGATCATTTCGTTATGATTAATTAATTTGTAATATTTTGTTTTTTTTATGATTTCATATTATTTTTTGTTGAATACTTTAGTGTCAGCACTCATCTCATATAGTGTTGTTTTCTTAAGAAATGCCTTAGATATTTGCATTGTGATAGGATTAAGGAAATATTTGAAGCACAAATTCATTATATGTTTGTATCATGTATGAATATTTTATCAGAAATTTGGGAAATAACCAAAAAAATTGAAGTTGAAAAATTCAAGTTTTATTAATTTGATTTAATAGTTCAACACAGATAATTTGATTAAATATTTGAAAAACGAAAACCCATATATCCATGTGCAGCCCTACAAACAATATAGATAAACATGTATGTTTTCATGTCATCTCTATTACTTTTTACTTTTTAATTTTGTTTGAAGATACATTTTAGGACACACATATGTTAAGAGTGACTCCCTCCTTTACTCCACTTTGGGATATACTGCATTTGGTCCGTGACCGTGAGCGAGGAGCATGTAAATATCTGAAAATAAGAGGGTTGTTTGCAAGATTCTCCAATTATTTCAACTTTTGTTTGATTGATTTTTGGTCTTCATGCTTTTAATATAGTCTAAAAAATATAAATAGATGTGAAGTTGTAAACTAAAGGAATAAGATACTAGATTAATAATATTTATTATTTATGTATGAGTAAATAGTAAATAGCTATTATAGTCTTAATGAGTTATCAATTTACTCAATAAATCAATATTTTTCAGTGACATTTCTCTTTTTCAGCGATATTTCTCTTAAAGTTCACACAATTAAGGATAATTTTATATATTTGATATAACTTTAATTTAAGACTATAAAATTGAAAAGTCTTATTTATAACTCTGAGTAATTACAAATGCGATTATTCTTTGTAAAACGAAGGACGTAGTATATAAGAGGGAAATTGGCAATATATGAGAGATAGGATGAGTAAATTAATGATTGTTATTTGATTATTTTGACAAATCAAACACATGATATATGCAAGAAGGTGCTTCTGTAGGCACAACCACCTATTGATAACAATTTATGTCTAGCCTCAAAAGTTTATTTTATGTGGATTGCACCTAAAGTTGCATTATCCATAATAGTATGACGATTTTAAGTCATTTATAGAAGTAGTCGTTTTTTAAAAATCTATATTGTAATTCTTATATTAATTGACAATGATTTGTTTTTCTGTTATTTATTTTTCTCATTCCTGAGTACATAGGTTACTTGCATTTTCTCAAATTAAACGAAATAATTAATGAGTAATAATGGTTTTACTTCTTCATATGTTATCATATGTTTTAATGCACTGTTTTCTGAATTATTATTTTTACATTTTATATTGAGATTTGAAAATATATTTTGATTATTAGAAGTTAAAAGATGAAAAAGAAGAGTATGATTTAATATTTTCTAAAAGATAAAATATGATTTAATATTTTTTAAAAGAGAAAGTGAGTGATTATGTCGGAAATAAGAGAGGGTAAAAAAGCTACAGATTAAAAAATGTTCAATTTTGTTATACAGATAGTGTTGATTTTTTTGAACTCCTTCAATTTTCTTTCTTTACCTTCTTTTAAGAAAAAAATGAATATGTTGTTTCACATATATTAGATTACTAGATAATTTAAGTTCGGTAATACGGGTCCAATATAATTTCATATATTTTATTAAAAAATTAGATAAATTTACAATTTAAGATATTTTATTCCTCTCTCGGATGTATTCTATTTTCTCTCGGACCCATCTATTTCCTCTTGGATACATATCTATCCCTTCTAATAAGTCATTTGTAATGTATTTGACAATCAAGGAATATATTCGAAAGAAATGAAAAATTCAAAATTTTTGTAATTGAGAAAACTTCTTGGATATAATGTAATTAGCCTCCAAAGATATGAAATTTCTGTAATTTATACTATTTTTTCTTTCGTAAACAATATCAATATATTACTTTATAATTTATTTCAAATGGTCATACAACATAAGTGTGTCGTTTACAACCTAAATTGAGAAAGTTTGATTCTAAAAAATTCTTTGTAACAAGGAAATAGAGAATTGCGTTAAAATAAGAGTTAAAATATTTCATGTTCAAGGAATGTATAAAATTCGTATATATTCACAACTGGTATCAATTTTTCATAATGTTATTTATCTTCGTTTTGCAATATTTGCACCATAAATTTTTCATCTGATAAAATATTAATCATTGATCAATCAATTCGTAAAAGATCGATTCAAAGTCTTTCGAATCTCTATTGCTTCAACTTAAGTATAATGTGTTTGTATTTGACTTTGTCGATGAATTTTATGATACATTTTATTATTGTCTTTGATAAATAAAAATATTTAAAAAATTGATTTCTAACATCAAAATAATAAAAACAATCAAGAAATCAACTTCATTTCTATATATAATAACAATTATCGTAATGTTATATTCTAAATATTGAAAATATTTATCAAAAATATAATTTTTGCCTACACAAAAATAAAAACAATCATGAAAGAAACTTTATTTCTATATACAGAAACAATTATCATAATGCTATATTCTAAATTAAATTAATTAATTTTTTTATACTACACTTAATATCACGTCGTAAAGAAAACTCTAAAGCTCCCCCCCCCCGCCAAAAAAAAATCAATATACTTTTTTTCAGTTCGTTTTTTTTTTCAACATATTTATTTTTTAGTTTTTCTTTTGTTCTTCATTTTTTAACTACTCATTTTCTTTAGTTTGAATTTCAATATTCATTAGGATTTGAATGTTAAATTTTCCCTGTTAAATAGTTTATCATATTTGATACCAAGAAAATATAAAAATGAAAATTTTATATTTTTTAATCTTTCAATGAATATATTGTCAAATTATTGATTTCTTGATAGTCAAACATTATTCATTCTTTTAGTCACATAATTTGATATATTTTTTTCAAATTAATTAAAAACTATTGATACGTCATTTTAAGGACTATTTTAATAATCAAAATATGAATTTAGTGGTCATATGATGTTACATAATATTAACAATATGTATAATCAAAATACGAATTTAGTGGTCATATGATGTAACATAATATGAAAAATATGTTCACGCAATATTCCTTTAAAGTATTGAAAAAAATATTAACTATTCAAACTCATTTTGTTTTATTTTTAGTTCAAAATTTTGTTTCTAAAATATGTCAAAACACATTTGTTATTGTTTGTAAGAAGTTAATTAAGTAATAGAAACTCTTCGTTTAAACAAAATTACAATAATATTCTTATGGACTCATAACAAAAGTCAAGTCATGTATGGATTCTTCTAGATTTTCATTTTGATCATTAATTATTTAAGTATTATTTTACCCTTAACTAATGTTAAAATTACTAATATGTCATTGGCCGTCCTTCTCATGGCTCTTCTATATAATAGAAATAGAAATATACATATACATGTTTTATAGAAGAGTCTAAATTCTCTAAGTAATGAAAAATCATTAAAAAAAATGATTTTTAATTAAACAATTGATTAGAGTTAAAAAATGTTATTAGATCTTTACTATAAAAAAAAAAGTCAATTACTGTCACGATTCAAACCATCGTGATTGACACCCACACTAACACTACAGTGGAGAACCACTACTACAACTCAAAATAAGCAACTAAAGCAATAACTAAGACATTTAAGTCAAATACTAAGGAAGAAAATAGAGTTCTCATAAACTTTAACAGAAGTCCAACAATAAACTAAAATAATGCGGAAGAATAACCTAGAACCTGAAAGTTAATGTACCAAACATCTAATAATGAACCTGCCACTATCCAAATCGTCGTGATTGGCATCCACACTAACACTCTGGTTGGAGAACCACTACTACCATCCAACTAAAACAAATAATCTAAAACTAAGATATTTAAGTTACTGAAGTAAGTTTAATAAACTAAAACAATGCGAAAAATACGCCTAGAGCCTAAAAATCAATGTACCAAAACTCTAACAACGACAAGTCTAAGAATAAGAGGTACAATCCCGAAGCTAAACAACACCTTAAATATAGTTTAGTCCGAAGAGAATGACTTAAACAGGGAGAACTCAAAGCAGCCCGAAAGAACTAACTCACTCTTGAATTCGAAATGATCACCGATCTCCTAAGTGAGGTTTGTCAACATTCACATTAAGATGCCCTGTACTCAACAAAAATAATTAAAGCAAATGCAAAATCAGTACACAATCACTGTGTACTAGAAGGATCACGCGGCTATCCCACTAGTGTAACATAAACAAGCATTTACAACGTCATAAAACATGCATAAATATCAATATATTCAATACTATCACAGGAATCAACACCACAACCACTCTTAAAGTCCACTTGTGCAATGCATGAACGGAATCCCACTCCCCCACTGACACTAAGCAGAAGTCTTTGAGAAGTCATCAATCATAGTTCATACACAATAAATAAAATTATCACAAGTAGTTGGTCCTCTCAAGGAACCCAAAGTCAAATTGTTTGCATGCTAGAACGTGGCAATTTGATCCCTTTTTTTTATACAGGAACGTGGCAACCAATCTTAGTTAGAGTGCCGAAATGTGTCAGCCGATCCCAAATAGAATATCGGAACGTGACAGCCGATCCCAATCACATATCAAGATCACATATTCAAGAAATAATTTCATGGTATTCATATTTATATATCTCGTTTCAACATCTATGAATGATATTACAACATGATTACATATATAATATCACACTGAAACAAAAACAAGTATATATCAGACAATCATAGAATCACAATGTCACGACCCAAAACGAGCCGCGAGTGGCACCCACACTTATCCTACTATGTGAGCGAACCAACTAATCTAAACCCCAACATTTCAACCATAATAACAGAATATAATGCGGAAGACTTTAAAACTCATTAATGAAAATCGATTAAATAACTCCTAAAAGTCATACTTATTATTCCCAAAATCTGGAAGTCATCACCACAAGAACATCTATCCTCAAATTACTAAATCTAAGAGTGTCTAAGAAACTAAAATAAATAAACAGCTAGTCCATGCCAGAATTTCAAGGCATCAATACATGAAGAGGAAGATCCAGTCCAAGCTAGAAGCAATAGCTCACCCTGAAATATGGTGTGATGAAGACTGGCTAGAGTTGAGGACGAGTTGTAGACGATGGTACGTTTGCTGCATTCCACAAATAATCAAACAAAAACAAATACAAGTAGGGGTCAGTACAAGGCACAAGTACTGAGTAGGTATCATCGGCCAACTCAATATAGAAAATAGTATATATCAAATAATAATATAAAATCAACTACATACTCAACAGGTGATAACAACAAATACAATAACCATTGGCCACAACACCCAGCATATCTATGAGGACTCAAGCCTCCCCATCATACTCATTTGGGAATTAGTTCTTTAAATTAAGTATATTAACATAATTCAAGTTTTCATTCTCTTTATTCCTCTTGTGTCGATACGTGACACTCCGCTCCACTACTACTATCCTGGTGTCAGAACGTGACACTCTGATCCGCTACTATCCTGGTGTCGGAACGTGACACTCCGATCCTCTACTATCCTGGTGTCGCAACGTGACACCCGATCCTCTAATACTATCCTGGTGTCGGAACGTGACACTCCGATCCATCAATACTATCCTGGTGTCGGAACGTGACACTCCGATCCATCAATACTATCTTGGTGTCAGAACGTGACACCCGATCCTCTAATACTATCCTTGTGTCGAAAGGTGACACCCGATCCTCTAATACTATCCTAGTGTCGAAACGTGACACCCGATCCTCTAATACTATCCTGGTGTCGGAACGTGACACCCGATCCTCTAATCTCATTACTTTAGTTCATCAAGCCTTCTTTTATACCAAGGCATCATCATTAACAAGTAAATTTAAGATTTAAGATTCCCAGCCTCATCTTGCCAATCCATTACAATTACATAATCACATCATGCAAGTACACAATTAAGCATATAGAGGACTTTATAATACTACCCAACACATATCATTTGCTATTAAGAGTTTACTATGAGATAGTATAAACCATAACCTACCTCCACCGAAGAATCGCGATCAAATAAGCTATCTTCCAAAACCTTTGCTTTCCTTGCGTTCTTCTCTTCCTCTCGATCGTTTCTCTCTTTTCTCTCTGTTCTTTATATTTTTCCTTATTCAAAATCCTCTTTTTTTACCCTAATTAGCATATAATTAAGTATAAAAGATGATAAAAATAACCCACTTTTTATTTCAAGGTTATCTCATTTAACCCCCAAGTAATTGAATTATTAACATTAATCCACTAACTTTATAATTATAAGCATGAATAGTCCAAAACGCCCCCTTAAAAACTTTTAATAGAAATCCGACCCGGTCAGGGTTACGCAGCCTGTGACGGTCCGTCATGACTGTGACGGTCCGTCCTGCAGGTCCGTCACCAAGTTCAGAGAGTTAATTTTGTGGAAAGATTTGTGACGGTCCGTTGTGCCAACGACGGTCCGTCCTGCCATTCCGTCACGAAGTTCAAAGAGTCGATCTCAGTACCCAAATTTCAGAATTCTAAGTGTTTTGGAACGAGACCCCCTCGACGGTCCATCGTGCCCATGAAGGTCCGTCGTGGGATCCGTCGACCAAGACAATTTTTACCAGAATAACTCTACTGCTCAAAACGACTAAACAGGTCGTTACAATAGATAACAATTTACCCATCGTTCGTCCTCGAACGATCACAAGAAGAAAAACAAGGGCGAAAAGAAGTACCTGAATCTGTAAACAGGTGTGGGTATCTTTCTTGCATATCAGCCTCCTTCTCCCAAGTGGACTCTTCAACTAGTCGATTCTTCCATTGAACTTGAATGGATGCATCTCCCTTGATCTCAACTTGCGGATTTCTCTATCTAGAATGGCAACAGGCTCCTGTTCATACGATAAATTCTCATCAAGAAGAACTGAATCCCAACGAATAATGTAGTTTCCATCCCCATGGTATCTTTTCAACATAGACACATGAAATACCGGGTGCACTCCTGAGAGCCCTGGAGGCAAGGCTAATTCATAAGCCACCTCCCCTACTCGCTTAAGTACTTCAAATGGTCCAATATACCTTGGGCTTAGCTTACCTCTTTTACCAAACCGCATCACCCCTTTCATGGGTGAAACCTTCAGCAAGACTTGTTCACCCTGCATGAACTCCAAGTCTCTAACCTTTCGATCTGCATATTCCTTTTGCCTACTTTGCGCCGCTAAAAGCTTTTCTTGAATGAATTTCACTTTCTCTAATGAATCCCTCAAAAGATTGGTACCCCAAGGTCTAACATCAAATGCATCAAACCAACCAATGGGGGACCTACATCTCCTCCCATATAGTGCCTCGAATGGAGCCATATCAATACTTGAGTGATAGATATTATTGTATGAAAACTCCGCTAAGGGTAAGAAGTTATCCCAATGACCACCAAATTCTATCACACATGCACGAAGCATATCCTCCAATACCTGAATCGTTCTCTTAGACTAACCATCGGTCTGAGGGTGAAATGCAGTACTAAGATCCAACTTAGTACCTAATTCAGCATGCAATGTTCTCCAAAACTTAGAAGTAAACTGCGTACCTCTATCTGATATGATGGAAAGTGGAACTCCATGCAATCGAACAATTTCTGAGATATAGAGTTTGGCTAACTTCTCTGCATTGTAGGTCACCTTGACCGGAATGAAGTGAGCAGACTTAGTTAATTTGTCCACAATTACCCAAATAGAATCAAACTTTCCCAATGTCTTTGGAACACCAACCACGAAGTCCATTGCAATTCTCTCCCACTTCCATTCAGGAATGGGCATTCTCTGAAGTGTTCCTCCGGGCCTCTGGTGTTCATACTTTACTTGTTGACAATTTGGACACTTGGCAACAAAATCAACAATGTCGCGCTTCATTCTACTCCACCAAAAGTGTTGCTTTAGGTCACGGTACATCTTGGTTGCACCAGGATGTATAGAATATCCGGAACTATGAGCCTCTGTAAGAATAGTGTGGATCAAATCATCAACACGGGGCACACATACCCTTCTCCTAATTCTCAAAACACCTTCCTGATCAATTATTGCTTCTTTAGCCTCTCCTCGCAACACCATATCTTGAATTCGGCTTAGTTTCTCATCATCAAACTGTTTTTCCTTGATCTTGTCAAGAAAAGAAGATCTTGCCTCCACACGGGCCAAAAATCCTCCTTTTTCTAGTATTTCCAGTCTCATAAAGTCGTTAGCCAAGTTTTGGACTTCTCTAGCCAATGGGCGTCTAGAAACTTGTAAGTGGGCTAAACTACCCATGCTCCCTGCTTTTCTACTTAAGGCATCAGCCACCACATTTGCTTTTCCTGGGTGATATAGAATAGTAATATCATAGTCCTTCAACAGTTCCATCCACCTCCTCTGTCTCAAATTCAAGTCTTTCTGGGTAAAGACATACTGTAGACTACGATGATCTGTGTAGACTTCACACTTGACCCCATATAGATAATGTGTCCATTGCTTTAATGCAAACACAACTGCAGCCAATTCCAAATCATGGGTCGGATAGTTACGTTCGTGCACCTTTAGTTGCCTTGAAGCATAAGCGATTACATTCCTTTCTTTCATTAGCACCGCACCCAAACCCGAATAGGATGCATCACAATAAACAATGAAATTCTTACCCTCTACTGGCTAGGTTAGGATAGGTGCCGTAGTCAGCAAGGTCTTGAGTTTCTGAAAGCTTTCCTCACATTCATCCGACCATACAAATGGAACATTCTGCTTAGTCAAGTTTGTCAGTTGGGAAGCAATAGAAGAGAATCCCTTGACAAATCGACGGTAGTAGCTGGCTAAACCGACAAAGCTCCTTACTTCTGACACATTAGTAGGTCTTACCCAATTCCTCACTGTTTCAATCTTAGAATGATCCACCATCACTCCATCCTTAGAAACCACGAGCCCCAAGAAGGACACTGAATCTAGCCAAAACTCACACTTGGAGAATTTGGCATAAAGCCTTTTCTCCCTTAATACTTCCAACACAATTCTCAAATGCTCCTCATGTTCCTTCTTACTCTTGGAGTATATCAGTATATCATGAATAAATACGATCACAAAGAGATCCAGATATGGATTAAAAATCCCGTTCAGCAAGCTCATGAAAGCAGTAGGGGCATTCGTAAGACCAAAAGACATTACTATGAATTCGTAATGCCCATACTTGGTTCGAAAAGCAGTCTTTGGCAGATCTGTTGCCCGTATTTTCAATTGCAGATAACCGGATCTCAAGTCAATCTTAGAGAAGACACAAGCACCTTGTAACTGATCGAACAAGTCATCAATGCGAGGAATGGGGTACTTGTTCTTAATAATTACCTTGTTCAACTGCCGGTAGTCTATGCACATCCGAAAACTCCCATCCTTCTTCTTCACAAATAACACCGGAGCACCCCAAGGGGATGCACTTAGTCTAACGAAGCCTTTACTTAACAACTCTTGAAGTTGGACCTTTAATTCCCTTAACTCTGCTGGAGCCATCCTATAAGAAGGTATGGAAATGGGGCGAGTACCCGGCTCCAGATCAATGCAAAAGTCAATATCCCTATCCGGTGGCATACCAGGAAGGTCTGCAGGGAACACATCCAGAAACTCACGGACTATTGAAACCGACTCAATTGAAGGTACTTGGGTAGTATCATCCCTGAGATGTGCCAAGAAAGCTAAACACCCTTTACTAACCATTCTCTTAACACGAAGAAAGGAGATGATACGAACTGGAGTGGAAGTGTAGTCACCCTCCCACACTAACGGATCTGTCCCAGGCTTGGCCAACGTTACAGTTTTAGCATTACAATCTAAGATTGCAAAATTTGGAGAAAGCCAAGTCATACCCAGAATTACATCGAAACCAAGCATTTCTAAAATAACCAAGTCTACATGAGTATTCCTCCCCACAAAAGTCACCAAACAAGACCTATATGCTTTTTCAACTATCACAGACTTACCCACCGGAGTAGAAACATGAATAGGCATATCTAGCAATTCACAATGTAAATTAAGACCAGTAGCAAATGAGGAAGATACATATGAAAATGTGGATCCAGGATCAAATAATACAGAAGCCATGTAATCACATACCAAAAGATTACTTGTGATAACAGCATCAGATATCGCCGCTTCAGACCGCCCGGGGAAAGCATAACAATGGGCCCTATCACCTGTCTGCCCGTTGCCCCTACCATGTTGCGCTGTAGTAGCTCCAGTTTGCCCGTCACCCCGGCCGTTTTTGTGACCACCATTACCTCGGCCACCAAGTCCTCCAGAATGACGGCCTCTTCCATGACCACCTCTACCTCTGACAATTGGGGGTCTGTAACTCTGTTTTGGACAATACCTCTTAATGTGTCCAGTCTCCCCACATCCATAACACTCTCTGGATTCAAGCATAGGTCTCTGTGAGAATGACGAAGTCTGGGATAACCTCCAAACTCAGAGAAATGTTGACCGGTCTACGGTGGACCCCAAACTACTGCCTGCAGTGAAGACTGAATAGGTCGGGCTGGATAACCTCCTGAACCCTGCCCTCTAGAGTAAGAACCATTAAACTCACCTCCTTTACGAAACTTTTTAGATGTCGATGCCATGGTGAAGTCATCTGGCTTCACTCCCTCCACCTCTATCACGAAGTCTACCACTTCCTGAAAGGATTTTGCTGTAGCCGCTACCGGTAAGGCTGAAATCCGCAAATCTGACCTCAACCCCTTCACAAAACGTCGAATCCGCTCTTGTGGACTGAAACAAAGCTGGGTGGCATACCTAGATAATGCATGAAACTTAGCCTCATACGCAGTAACCGACATCCTGCCTTGCTCTAGGCTCAAGAACTCATCTCTCCTCCTATCCCTCAAGGTCCGGGGGATAAACTTCTCCATAAATAAGCTAGAGAATGACACCCAAGTCATTGGTGGTGCTTGTGCGGGTTGACACTCAACATATGACCGCCACCACATTTTGGCGTTCCCTTGAAACTGATAGGTCACAAATTCAACACCAAATCGTTCCACTATGCCCATCTTATGTAGCAACTCATGACAATCAACCAGAAAATCGTAGGCATCCTCATATTCAGCACCCTTGAAGACTGGAGGTTTCAATTTGAAGAACTTACTGAAAAGTTCATGCTGATCACTTGTCATTATAGGCCCTGTAATCAAACGAGGAAACATGCCTATTTCCAATGAGGCATCCATGCGGGGAGCCACAACAGCTTCCTGTTGTCTTCCGGAACCTGAGGTGCTGGTGCAGAAAATGCTGGAGGTGTCTAGCCTTGATCAGATAACCCGCTAAGATAAACAAGAACCTGATTAATCATCTCTGGGGTGGGTTGGGGTGGTAATTCCTCATTCTGCACTTGCTCATTTCCCCTTCCTCACCCTCTCTTACTACTTCCTCAGTCGGTGGAGGAGTCACCGCCCTAGCACTAGATGGGCCAGGTGCTTGTCCTCTTCCTCTAGAGGATGTTCTCCCGCGACCTCTACCACTGCCTCTTGACACTACTCCTCTTCGAGCTACAGCCCCAGTGGCTTTCTCAGACGCATCTTGTCTTGCGGTGTTGGTGTTGGCGCGGTTGTTGCTCTTGTTCTAACCATCTGCGAAATAGAGTGAAGATGGTCAGATACCAATTTGTATCACCTAGATACCAGATGGATCCAAGTAATAGCACGAAAGAAAGAAAGAATGGAATTTTCCTAAAGTCCTATAGCCTCTCAAAGAAAAGTAAAGGGCTCCCCCAACCGTTCCTTAAGACTCTACATGACTCGTTCTTGTGTGATGAGACCAACGAACCTAATTCTCTGATACCAAGTTTTGTCACGACCCAAAACGAGCCGCGAGTGACACCCACACTTATCCTACTATGTGAGCGAACCAACCAATCTAAACCCCAACATTTCAACTATAATAACAGAATATAATGCGGAAGACTTTAAAGCTCATAAATGAAAATCGATTAAATAACTCCTAAAACTCAATACTTATTATTCCCAAAATCTGGAAGTCATCACCACAAGAACATCTACCCTCAAATTACTAAATCTAAGAGTGTCTAAGAAACTAAAATAAATAAACAGCTAGTCCATGCCGGAATTTCAAGGCATCAAGACATGAAGAGGAAGATCCAGTCCAAGCTAAAAGCAATAGCTCACCCTGAAATCTGGCGTGATGAAGACTGGCTAGAGTTGAGGACGAGTTGTAGACAATGGTACGTTTGCTGCATTCCACAAATAATCAAAGAAAAACAAATACAAGTAGGGGTCAGTACAAGGCACAAGTATTGAGTAGGTATCATCGGCCAACTCAAAATAGAAAACAGTATATATCAAATAATAATATAAAATCAACTACATACTCAACAGGTGATAACAACAAATACCATAACCATTGGCCACAACACCCAGCATATCTATGAGGACTCAAGCCTCCCCATCATACTCATTTGGGAATTAGTTCTTTCAATTGAGTATATTAACATAATTCAAGTTTTCATTCTCTTTATTCCTCTTGTGTCGATACGTGACACTCCGCTCCACTACTACTATCCTGGTGTCGGAACGTGACACTTCGATCCCCTACTATCCTGGTGTCGGAACGTGACACTCCGATCCTCTACTATCCTGGTGTCGGAACGTGACACCCGATCCTCTAATACTATCCTGGTGTCGGAACGTGACACTCCGATCCATCAATACTATCCTAGTGTCGGAACGTGACACTCCGATCCATCAATACTATCCTGGCGTGGGAACGTGACACCCGATCCTCTAATACTATCCTTGTGTCGGAACGTGACACCCGATCCTCTAATACTATCCTTGTGTCGGAACGTGACACCCGATCCTCTAATACTATCCTGGTGTCGGAACGTGACACCCGATCCTCTAATCTCATTACTTTAGTTCATCAAGCCTTCTTTTATACCAAGGCATCATCATTAACAAAGTAAATTTAGGATTTAAGATTCCCAGCTCATCTTCCCAATCCATTACAATTACATAATCACATCATGCAAGTACACAATTAAGCATATATAGGACTTTATAATACTACCCAACACATATCATTCGCTATTAAGAGTTTACTATGAGATAGTATAAACCATAACCTACCTCCACCGAAGAATCGCGATCAAACAAGCTATCTTCCAAAATCTTTGCTTTCCTTGCGTTCTTCTCTTCCTCTCGATCGTTTCTCTCTTTTCTCTCTATTCTTTCTATTTTTCCTTATTCAAACTCCTCTTCTTTTACCCTAATTAGCATATAATTAAGTATAAAAGATGATAAAAATAACCCACTTTTTATTTCAAGGTTATCTCCTTTAACCCCCAAGTAATTGAATTATTAACATTAATCCACTAACTTTATAATTATAAGCATGAATAGTCCAAAACGCCCCTTAAAAACTTTTAATAGAAATCCGACCCAGTTAGGGTTACGTAGCCTGTGACGGTCCGTCATGATTGTGACGGTCCGTCCTGCAGGTCCGTCACCAAGTTCAGAGAGTTAATTCTGTGGAAAGATTTGTGACGATCTGTCGTGCCAACGACGGTCTGTCCTTTCATTCCGTCACGAAGTTTAGAGAGTCGATCTCAGTACCCAAATTTCAGAATTCTAAGTGTTTTGGAACGAGCCCCCTCGACGGTCCGTCGTGCCCATGACGGTCCATCGTGGGATCCGTCGACCAAGACAATTTTTACTAGAATAACTCTACTGCTCAAAACGACTAAACAGGTCGTTACACACAACCATCACCTACCTCAAAACAAACTTGAAACCCTAGACAACTTGATCCTTCACTTTTTGGATTCGTTTTTCTTGTTCTTGGTCTAAAAATAACAATTCATATACGAGAATCAATGAAGAAACACTAAATTTTCGGAAACTAACAATCTATGAACCCTAGTCAAAACGCATGAACCCAACTAGTCAATTTATGGTTAATCCCAACATGAAATTCATCAAGAAATCCTTCCCCATCAATATTGACCCATAATAAAACATTCTACGTAACGAAAAATGAATTCGGAGAGTGAAGAGCTTACATCTAGCTTCAAGAATGGTGGAAAACGAGTTGGAATAGTCCAGAAGTCGTCTACTAAATCAAAAGGTTGAAAAAAATAGAAAATAAAGTCATTTATAAATTTTATTTACGAAATTTAAATCATTAATCTCGCTACAACGACACCCATCCCATTTTAGCAGCGTCGTTGTAGCGGCACAAATTCCGCTATAGCGGAACAAATCCCGCTACAGTGGCACAAAGTGAACTAATGAGCTTATTTTTGAAAAATTCCCAAAAATCTTTAATTTCATCTCCGCCTCTCCCGCTACAGCGACACTCATCCCGTTGTAGCGGCATCGCTGTAGCGAAAGAAATTCCGTTGCAGCGGCACGAAGCGAGATAGTGAACTCGTTAAGGGAATTCCACTTCTCCATTTTCACAACATACTCTTAACGCACTACGCTTAGAAAGTGTCCTTAACGCCAACATCAATTCCCGTTGATCTACTTATCCAAATTCAATTTTGTAAAGTCGTACGAGTTCCTTGACGAGTTATCTAACTGATCATGTAATCAAATCCACCTTTATTTGGCCCGATTGCTACGAAATTTTCTTACACCTTAATGACTCTAAATTCCTTCATAGCTGGACAAGGTCGGGAAAATCCTAGTACACGAAAAGTTTTTCTAGCATCAATTCTTTCTTCATTGACTTTTCAAAACGACATAATCAGGTCGTTAATATAGATATCAATTTACCCATCACCCGTCCCCGAGTGATCAACTAGGAAAGACTTGGGTAAAATAAAGGTAGAGTAGTATCTAAAACGTCGGATTACTATGGGTATTTGTCTCGCATGCCTTTCTTCCCAAATCTCGTTACCTCCTAAGGGTTTCACATCTCCAACCTCAAACCAACCAATTTAATACCTACACATCCTCCCTTTCCACGCATCAACAAAGTTAGATCAACACTCGAGTGATACATATTATTGTGTGTAAACTTAACTAATCACAAAACGAATCCCAACAACCACCAAAGTTTATTGAACACACGTCTTCCACATATCATCAAGGACCTTAACACAATCATAAGGACTAATTCTTTCTCATATAACCATGATAAGATTCTAAATTGAAACTCGCCACAATTGAAGGTGAACCTAAACCAACAACCACACACTCATAACACTCAAATTATCATAGTTCTTATCAACATCTCTATCTCACAACATAAATTCTCGTAAGCTAAAGTTACAAAAGTTTCAAACTTTAGACATCGGATACTCCTTGAGAGATATATCCAACATACAAACCAACAAACAATCCAACAACACTATTGAAATGATAGATTTATTAATTGTAGCTTACCTCTTAAGAACAACATAATTTGATTCAAATATCCGCACTCGACCACATTTAACGATACATGAACTTAATGACAAGATGAATATATAAAATTATACAACAATCATAATTACGCAAGGTATCTCTTTTATAAACTTTGCTAAGCAAGGTGGTACAAGAAGAACCATTAAAATACTTTAACAACTCTAAGTCCATACCACATAAGTCATTTAGATAACTAATTCTTCTCAATCATCCCACTCATTCAAAAGAACATCGCAGTATTGGTACACTTGATTCACCACTAGGGATACACCCTCAAAATAAAAAACTAGTGACCTTAGCTAGTTCATAACACTTCTAATCATGTACAAAATGAAATACATGGTCACATAAGAATTTATTGAGTAACACAAAATGTTTGCCTTTGAAGAGTCAATATCAACTACTTTCCTTCACTTGACTCTACATACTTTCACATCTTTCCATTGGATCTCACGCTCTCCATACTAACCAGCAACATGGACTCTTTGACCATTTACCTTACTAGAAATTAACACCGTCAGAACGACAACCTTCCTCAAATACATTAAAAACCAAGAGTGATAAACTTTACAAACTCAAATCAAGTTTAAGTCTTTTTTGATGCTCAATAATTGATAGAAGTGATAATTCCACACCTTGAAAATTCATACCTTGATAAAATATATCATCTCGGTGTAGACTTCCAATGAAAAATCTGAATGGTAATTCAATCGTCTAACACAATCCCCTTATCAATCAACCTTAACTTATAGTTTTATTAACAACCTTATTTTGCAGTCATCTCGCTATGGCGGTACCCATTTCGTTGTAGCAGCGTCGTTGCAGCGGCAGTTTTTTAACCAATGAGGAGCTCGACTGTATATTTTTTATCAAGTCTTTTCCAATAGTTTATAACCAGTTTGATGGATTTGTGACACTATTACCATCACCACAACAACAATAATGAAATTACGCATCTTTGCACCCAATTATCTACACCTCTAAAGATATATCTTTAGCCTTTCCAATCAATACATTATTCTTGCCCTCGCCTCTCTTTAAAGGATGTACTACATACTACTATACTTAGCTCCTTAAAACTCTATTTGTGCGATCCCACCAACTTTTAAAACTTCACATACAACATAAAATTCCAAGGCAATTGAACTGAACGTACGAATAAGTAGAATCCAAATAAAAAACAACCTTAGTCATCGATCAGAACAATTTTAGCACTTGTTATCACTATATCCGCCCTTATATGCCAGGTTCTCCACAATTTTGACGCACCTTATAACTTATATTCGATTGTTGAACCCCGAGGTAAAATTCATGGTCCATAATTATAAAAAAGAGAATAGGGGAGATAGGGTTGAGATTATGTCTCGCCCTGTCCCGCTATAGCAGGAGAAACCCCGCTCTAGAAACCCCGTTCTAGCTGTAATAATCCCGCCCCAGAGACCATAACAAAAACGGGTCTTTTCTCTTTTATAATTTCCACCAAGGTCCCAACTTTTCTTAGCACCTTTAGAATAATCAACATAACTAGAACAATCATCAGTTACCTCAAGTCAATCTTCTTGACACACGCTCCACAGTTTTCCTTACATTACATTAAAAACTACAACTCACTCATTTCTAGGATAAACCCAAACATTCATACGATTCTCAGTTGATCGTAACGCACATCAAGATTTCCCTCTTAAAAACCACATCGTAATATATCTAGCCCCTTGCGCCTAATCACATGATGATTTTAATTTTACAACAAGTCCCACGACACTCAAGTGGTTACAACTTGCACACTTTCAACATTTAGACCAACACATTATACATATCACGTTCACTCGAGCAATATCGGGAACCTAATCATATCAAACCATTTACATCCATAGTTAACTTCAGACTACTAGAAGCACACATTCAAAAGTTAATTTTCACAAATAAGTTCAAATTTTTATTTAATTAGTTAGTTTCATAAACGACCATCAGTCATGCCTTATAAGGTCCCTAAAGCCAGATACCAATTGGAATCCTCTCAGTTCCAATTAACTTACTTGTATTTCATCTAGTTCACTTTGTTGAGAAACCAATTGGACTCAACTCATACCATAAGAGACAATATTAGATATAGCGAGTCCCACAAACTGCTAATTTCAATTACAAAATTTAGTCAAACCCAATTCTTAAACTACTCAATCTTTAACTGATTATAACCAGATCTTAAATCAATCTTAGAGAAAATTGACGCACCTTGCAATTAGTTAACAAGGTCGTCTATCTGATGCAATGGCTACTTGTTCTGAATGATAACCCTATTCAACTGACGGTAGTCTATACACATAGTCTCTTGCTAGCGATGGTGTTTTCCCTTTTGTTGTTCTAGTTTGAACAATAGAAGAAGGAGGAAAATACCAATTTATGTCATCCCGATACGAATTGGATCAACGTCATAACACGAAGGAGTAGAAAGAAGTGAGTTTTTCCTAAAGTCCCACAGCATCTCGAAGAAAAGTACGGACATCAAAGTACCATTCCGCAAGACTCTACTAGACTCATTTTGGTACAATAAGATCAACGAACCTAGGCTATGTTACTAACTTTGTTACAATCCATACCGTCATGATTGACACCCACATTAACACTCCGGTGTGAGAACCACTATTACCATCCAACTAAAGTAAATAATCTAATACTAAGGTATTTAAGTTAAAGAAGCAAGTTAAATAATAAAGCAATGCTGAAAATTCGCCTTGAAACTGAAAGTCAATGTACCAAAACTCTAACAACGTCAAGTTTAAAAACAAAGGGTACAACCCCAAAACTAAACAACACCTTAAATAATAGTTTGAGTCTTAAGAGAGTGGACTTAAACGAGGAGAACTTAAGGCAGCCCAAATGAACTAGCTTCTTGAACTTGAAACAATCACCGATCTCCTAAGCGAGGTATGTCAATAGTCGCGTGAAGATACCCTGTACTCAATAAATAATAAGAGTAACACAGAATCAGTACACAATCACCATATACTGGTAGGATCACGCGGCTATTCCACTAGTGTAACATAAATGAGAATTTACAATATTATAACACATTCATAAATATCAACATATTCAATACTATCATAAAAAAAACACCACAACCACTCTTAAAGTCCACTTGTGCAATGCATGAATGAAGTCCACTCCCCCACTCACACTAAGTAGAACTCTTTGAGAAGTCATCAACCGTAGTATATATACAAATACAATTATCACAAGTAGTTGGTCCTCTCACGGAACCCAAAGTCAAATTGTTAGTATTTCGGAAGGTGGCAACCGATCCCAGTTAGAGTGGTGGAATATGGCAGCCGATCCCAGTTTGAGTGCCAAAACGTGGCAGTCGATCTCAGTCACACATCAAGATCACATATTCAAGTCATAATTTCATGATATTGATATTCATATATCTCGTTTTAACATCCATGATCAATATTGCAACATGCATACATATACAATTATCACAATGAAGCAAGAATAAATAAATATCACACAATCATAAAATCACAACCATCATCTACCTGAAAAAAGCTTGAAACCCTAGACAACTTGATTATTCCCTTTCCGGGTCGATTCCTCTTGTTCTCGTTTACAAACAACAATTCATATACGGGAATTGTTGACACCAAATTTTGGTCTGATAGTTTTAAAATTAATACATTTTGAGTATTTTATTTTAAATAATTCAAAATACATGTTTTTTTGTCATTTAAATGAAATTTGTTGATAATCATCCTTTTTCTCAAAGTATTAGGATTTTTATTGATTGTTATGATTATATTATTTTTTCAAGCTAGACGTTCAAATATTTTTTCATTTCTTATATAATCATTATTTCTGTTGAATTACATTTTTACATATAATTAATTACATTTTACATTTTTCATATTCATTTTTTCTCTGTTATATTGTTAATATTCATTTTGATATTCTGCGCAATCTAAAAATTCATTCAAATTCGAATACAATTTACATACACAGATATTTTGTCAATCGACAATTTTTGAGTCACAACCTCAAGCCCATAACTTGGCCCCATAGTTTTCAACTCCCTGTATATGAAATAATTGGTCCATTAGGTTTTCGATGGTGAATTAATTTTCAGATTTGAAAAGTTTCCAAAGTAGTAAAATCTTAAAGAGTCTTTCATTTCCTTTCCTTTTCCGACGGGCACCACCCTGGGATCCGGCAGAGCTCCGGCAACCAAAAACCCCAAGCCATTTTTATTTTTATTTTCGCTATTTTAAAATATCCACAATCCAGCAGCATAGAAATGATATAAAAGGCATACTGGATTTTCTGGCGAACCTTTCTCCATTGTTTTCGGAGAGCGTTAGCTCCAGCAAACTCTGAGCTCACAAACAACCCAGCCCCTTTCCTTCTCTATTTTCAGCCACCGCCAGATCTCTCCTCTTCTCCCCAATACCCCACCGTCCAGGTTCTTCTCTGTCACTGCTCAACGCAGGAGAACCGAATCTCTACTAGCAAATAGATTCCAAAACCCGTTCTCCTCACTACTAGTGAACCGACGAGCTAAACCATCAATTCCTCTACCCTTTTCTTTCACAATTTTTCTTCCATTTTGCAGGGTTTTCCGGCAGAGCTTGAAGCTCGATGAATCGGCAAACAACCAACAGACCACCAGACGCCTCTACTGTAGCGGCCCAACAACAACAACACAAGGAAACCACCAGCTAAGTTCTAACATCGGTAACCTCTTTCTTTTTGTTTCTCTTTGTAGATTCGGCCGGAGAGGTCAATCTCCGGTCATCCTTATTTTCCGACAAGATATTTATCTTGTCTTCCTCACCAATGTGTAGACAATAGTTTTAATTCAGTTAACTTGTTAAATATTGGTTCATCTTTGTTCTTGTCACTATTGTGCTGTGATAATGTTGTTAAATTGATTTGGTGTGTGTGTATTTTGATTTTTCCAGCAAAGTTCTCATCACTTCTGTTTAATTTTTGTGAATTCTTTTTATTTTTCATTTTATCTCCAGTCATCCAACTTATTAGTTTTGGGTTTGTTCTCTTTTTATTATTATTTTTTATATAAATCAATATATGTGGCCTTTTGTTTTGATTGTGTTACTATCAGTGTTTAATCGTGTTGATTTTCTTATTGTTAGTTTCTAGCTTGACTTTACTGTTTCATGATTTTAATTGTCATTTTATATTCTAAAAAATAATGTGTTGTTAATTTATTAAAGTTAATTATATTTTTTGTATTTTAGATACATTAATATAAGTGATTGGTTTTTGATATATTTTATTAATTTCTCCACTTTTATACCAACATTGTTGCTCAAGTTTAATACTGATTTCATCTATTTGTTAATGATGATTATTTTTAATTTTGGTGACTATTCTAGTTTTTGTTTTATTTTATATTTTTTTTCTTTTCCGCATTTTTGGGGTATATTTTAAAGTTTCTGTTATTATTTTGTTGATAAATGTTTCGTCATTATTATTTTATTTGCTACTTGCTTGTGATTTTAGGATATATTTTGTTTTCTTTCCACTTTTAGTTTGTCACGACCCAAAATCGAGCCGCGACTGGCACCCACACTTAACCTACTATGTGAGCGAACCAAAACCCCAACATTTCAAACATAATTAACAAAATACAATGCGGAAGACTTAAACTCATTAATAAAATCAATTCAATAACTTCTAAAACTCAACATCTATTATTCCCCGAAATCTGGAAGTCATCGTCACAAGAACATCTATGATCAAATTACTAAACTAAGAGTATTCTAAGAAGCTAAAACAAATAAAAGCTAGTCCATGCCGGAACTTCAAGGCATCAAGACATGAAGAAGAAGATCCAGTCAAAGCTAGAAGCATTAGCTCACCCTGAAATCCAGTGTAATGAAGACTTGCTAGAATTACTGTTGAGTTTAAGACGACGGCACGTTTGCTGCACTCCACAAATAACAAAGAAAGAAACATACAAGTAGGGGTCAGTACAAACGCAAGTACTGAGTAGGTATCATCGGCCAACTATAAATAGAAAACAGTATATATCAGTTAATATCATAAATCAACTATAATACTCAACATGTAGCAAGAACAAGTACTATAATCATCAATAAGTACTACCAAGTTCATCCATGAGGACTCAAGACTCAATACCATACTCATTTGGGAATTAGGTTCATTAGATTGAGTATATTAACATCTTTCAAGATTCATTATCTTTCTTCCTCTTGTGTCGGTACGTGACACTCCGCTCCCCTACTACTATGTGTCGGTACGTGACACTCCGATCCCCTACTTCTACGTGTCGGTTTGTGACACTCGATCCCCTAATACTATGTGTCGGAACATGACACTCCGATCCCCTAATTCTACGTGTCGGTTCGTGACACCCGATCCCTTAATTCTATGTGTCGGAACGTGACACTCCGATCCCCTAATTCTACGTGTCGGTTCATGACACCCAATCCCTTAATTCTATGTGTCGGAACGTGACACTCCGATCCCCTAATTCTACGTGTCGGTTCGTGACACCCGATCCCTTAATTCTATGTGTCGGAACGTGACACTCCGATCCCCTAATTCTACAAATCGGTTCGTGACACCCGATCCCTTAATTCTATGTGTCGGAACGTGACACTCCGATGCCCTAATTCTACGTTTCGGTTCATGACACCCGATCCCTTAATTCTATGTGTCGGAACGTGACACTCCGATCCACTAATCTCATTCTATCAATTCATCAAGCCTTCTCTTATACAAAGCTATCATCAATCTCATTACTTTAGTTCACCAAGCCTTCTTTTATACTAAGGCATCATCATTAACAAAGTAGATTAGGGTTCCTTCAAGATTTAGGATTCAATAGCTTCATCATGCTTATTTTATCACAATCATATAATCACATTCATGCAAGCATACAATTAAGCATATAGAAGGGTTTACATTACTAACAATACATATCATTCGCTATTAAGAGTTTACTATGAATAGTATCAAAACCATAACCTACCTCCACCGAAGATTAGTGATCAAGCAAGTAAATCTTCAAACAGCGTTTCTTCTCCTCTCTCGTTCGATCGATCCTCTCTCTCTCTTTGTTCTTTCTATTTTTCTTATTCTAACCCTCTTTCTTTTACCCTAATTAGTATATAATTAAGTTTAAAAGATGACAATAGTAACCCACTAATTAACTCAAGGTTACCTCTTTTATCCCCCAAGAAATTGAGTTATTAATATTGACCCACGAAATTCATAATTATAGTAGGAATAGTTCAAAACGCCCCTTTAAAACTTAACCAGAAATCCGACCCAGACTGGGATTACGCAACCTGTGACGGTCCGTCATGGCTGTGACGGTCCGTCCTGCAGGTCGTCGCAAAGTTCAGAGACTCAATTTCCACTAAAGAATCTGTGACGGTCCGTCATGCCTGTGACGGTCCGTCCTGCCATTCCGTCACGAATTTCAGAGAGTCGATTTCAGCACCCAAATTTCAGAATTCTAAGTGTTTTGGAACGAGACACCCTCGACGGTCCGTCATGCCCATGACGGTCCGTCGTGGGGTCCGTCGCATCAGCCAGTTTTTCCAGAAATAAAATCTGCTGCTCAAAACGACTAAACAGGTCGTTACAATAGATACCAATTTACCCATCGTTCGTCCTCGAACGATCACAAGAAAAGAAACAAGGGCGAAAGGGAGTACCTGAATCTGTAAACAGATGTGGGTATTTTTCTCGCATATCAGCCTCCTTCTCCCAAGTGGCCTCTTCAACTGGTCGATTCTTCCATTGAACTTTGATGGATGCAATCTCCCTCAACCTCAACTTGCGAACTTCTCTATCTAAAATAGCAACAGGTTCCATCCATAAGTCAAATTCTCATCAAGCAGAACTGAATCCCAACGAATGATGTAGTTTCCATCCCCATGGTATCTTTTCAACATGGACACGTGAAATACCGGATGCACTCCGGACAGCCCTGGAGGCAAGGCTAATTCATAAGCCACCTCCCCTACTCGCTTAAGTACTTCAAATGGTCCAATATACCTTGGACTTAGCTTACCCCTTTTTCCAAACCGCATCACCCCTTTCATGGGCGAAACTTTCAACAAGACTTGTTCACCCTCCATGAACTCCAAGTCTCTAACCTTTCTGCATATTCTTTTTGCCTACTTTGAGCCGCTAAAAGCTTTTCTTGAATAGATTTCACCTTCTCCATTGAATCCCTCAAAAGGTCAGTACCCCAAGGTCTAACCTCAAATGCATCAAACCAACCAATAGGAGACCTAGATCTCCTCCCATACAATGCTTCAAATTGAGCCATGTCAATGCTGGAGTGATAGCTATTATTGTATGAAAAATCCGCTAAGGGTAAGAAGTTATCCTAATGACCACCAAATTCTATCACACATGCACGAAGCATATCCTCCAACACTTGAATCGTTCGCTCAGACTGACCATCAGTCTGAGGGTCAAACGCAGTACTAAGGTTCAACCTAGTACCTAATTCCGCATGCAATGTTCTCCAAAACTTAGAGGTAAACTGCGTACCTCTATCTGATATGATGGAAAGTGGAAATCCATGCAATCGAACGATTTCTGAGATGTAGATTTTGGCTAACTTCTCTGCATTGTAGGTCACCTTGACCGGAATGAAGTGAGCAGACTTAGTTAACCTATCAACAATCACCTAGATAGAGTCATACTTACCCATTGTCTTTGGAAGACCAACCACGAAGTCCATTGCAATTCTCTCCCACTTCTATTCAGGAATGGGCTTCTGAAGTGTTCCTCCGGGCCTCTGGTGTTCATACTTTACTTGCTGACAATTTGGACATGTGGCAACAAAGTCCACAATGTCACGCTTCATTCTACTCCACCAAAAGTGTTGTTTTAGGTCACGGTACATCTTGGTTGCACCAGGATGTATAGAATATCCAGAACTATGAGCCTCTGTAAGAATAGTGTGGATCAAGTCATCAACACGAGGCACACATACCCTTCCCTTAATTCTCAAAACACCTTCCTCATCAATTATTGCCTCTTTAGCCTCTCCTCGCAACACCATATCCCGAATTCGACTTAGTTTCTCATCATCAAACTGTTTTCCCTTGATCTTGTCAAGAAAAGAAGATCTCGCCTCCACACAAGCCAAAAATCCTCCCTTCTCATTTACTTCTAGCCTCATAAAGTCATTAGCCAAGTTTTAGATTTCTCTAGCCAACAGGCGTCTAGAAACTTGCAAATGAGCTAGACTTCCCATGTTTCCTGCCTTTCTACTTAAGGCGTCTGCCACAACATTAGCCTTTCCCGGATGATACAGAATAGTGATATCGTAGTCCTTCAGTAGTTCCATCTATCTCCTCTGTCTCAAATTCAAATCCTTCTGAGTGAAGACATACTGTAGGCTACGATGGTCCGTATAGACTTCACATTTAACCCCATACAAATAGTGTCTCCATTGCTTTAGTGCAAATACTACCGCGGCCAACTCCAAATCATGGGTCGGATAGTTACGTTCATGCACCTTTAATTGCCTCGAAGCATAAGCAATCACATTCTTCTCTTGCATTAGCACTGCACCCAACCCAGAATAGGATGCATCACTATAAACAATGAAGTTCTTACCCTCTACTGGCAAGGTAAGAATTGGTGCAGTAGTCAACAAGGTCTTGAGTTTCTGAAAGCTTTCCTCACACTCATCTGACCATACAAATGGAACATTCTGCTTTGTCAAGTTCGTTAATTGGGAATAAATAGAAGAGAATCCCTTGACAAATCGGCGGTAGTAGCTAGCTAAACCAACAAAACTCCTTATTTCTGACACGTTTGTAGGTCTCACCCAATTCTTCACTGTCTCAATCTTAGATGGATCTACCATCACTCCATCCTTAGAAACTACGTGTCCCAAGAAGGACACTGAATCTAGCCAAAACTCACACTTGGAGAATTTGGCATAAAGCTCCTTCTTCCTCAACAACTCTAATACCATTCTCAAATGCTCCTCATGTTCCTTCTTACTCTTTGAGTATATCAGTATATCATCAATAAATATGATCACAAAGAGACCCAGATATGGCTTAAAAATCCCGTTCATCAAGCTTATAAAAGCAGCAGGGGCATTCGTAAGACCAAACTACATTACCACAAATTCGTAGCGCCCATACCTAGTTAGAAAAGCAGTCTTTGGCACATCCGTTGCCCGTATTTTCAATTGATGATAACCGGATCTCAAGTCAATTTTAGAGAAGACACAAGCACCTTGTAACTGATCGAACAAGTCATCAATGCGAGGAATGGGATACTTGTTCTTAATAGTTGCCTTGTTCAACTGCCGGTAGTCTATGCACATCCGAAAACTCCCATCCTTCTTCTTCACAAATAACACCGGAGCACCCCAAGGAGATGCACTTGGTCTAATGAAGCCTTTGCTCAACAACTCTTGAAGTTGGGCCTTTAACTCTCTTAACTCCGCGGGAGCCATTCTATAAGGGGGTATAGAAATGGGGCGAGTACCCGGTTCCAAATCAATGCAAAAATCAATATCTCTATCCGGTGGCATACCAGGAAGATCTGCAGGGAACACATCCAGAAACTCACGGACTACCGAAACCGACTCAATTGAAGGTACTTGGGTAGTGTCATCCCTGAGATGTGCCAAGAAATCTAAACACCCCTTACTAACCATTCTCTTAGCACGAAGAAAGGAGATGATACGAACCGGAGTGGAAGTGTAGTCGCCCTCCCATACTAACTGATCTGTCCCAGGCTTGGCTAACGTCAAAGTTTTAGCATTACAATCCAAGATTGCAAAATTTGGAGAAAGCCAAGTCATACCCAGAATCACATCGAAGTCAACCATTTCTAGGATAACCAAATCTACATAAGTGTTGCTCCCCACAAAAGTCACCAAGAAAGAACTATATACTTTTTCAACTATCACAGACTCACCAACCGGAGTAGACACACGAATAGGTATGTCAAGCAATTCACAAGGTAAATTAAGACCAGTAGCAAATGAAGAAGATACATATGAAAACGTGGAGCCAGGATCAAATAATACTGAAGCCATGCAATCACAAACCAAAAGATTACCTGTGATAACCGCATCTGATGTCTCCGCTTCAGATCTCCCAGGGATAGCGTAACAATGGGCCCTATCGCCTGTCTGTCCGTTGCCCCTACCATGTTGTGCTGTAGTAGCCCCGGTTTGCCCATCACCCCGGCCGTTTTGGTGACCACCATTACCTCGACCACCACGTCCTCCAGAATAACGGCCTCTACCATGACCACCTCTATCTAGCTATCGGGGGTCTATAACTCTGTTTCGGACAATTCCTCCTAATATGTACAGTCTCCCCACATCCATAACACTCTCTGGAGTCAAGCATAGGTCTCTCAGAGAAGTGTTGACCGGTCTGAGGTGGAACCCCAACTACAGTCTGTAGTGAAGACTGAATTGGTCGGACTAAGTAACCTCCTGAGCCTTGTCCTCTGGAGTAAGAACCATTAAACTCACCTCCCTTTCGAAACCTTTTTGATGTCGATGACATGGTGAAGTCATCTGGCTTCACTCATTCCACCTCTATCACGAAGTCTACCACTTCTTGAAAGGATTTTGCCGTAGCCGCTACCTGTAAAGATGAAATCCGCAATTCTGACCTCAACCCCTTCACAAAACGGCGAATCCGCTCTTGTGGACTGAAACAAAGTTGGGTGGCATACCTGGATAATGCACGAAACTTAGCCTCATATGCAGTAACCGACATCCTACCTTGCTCTAGGCTCAAGAACTCATCTCTTTTCCTATCCCTCAAAGTCCGGGGGATATACTTCTCCATAAACAAGCTAGAGAATGATGCCCATGTCACAGGTGGTGCCTCTGTTGGTTGACACTCAACATGTGACCGCCACCACATTTTGGCGTTCCCTTGAAACTGATAAGTCACAAACTCGACACCAAACCGTTCTACTATACCCTTCTTGTGTAGTAGCTCATGACAGTCAACCAGAAAATTGTAGGCATCCTCAGATTCAGCACCCTTGAAGACTGGAGGTTTCAATTTCAAGAACTTACTGAAAAGTTCATGCTGATCATTTGTCATTATAGGCCCTGTAGTCAGACGAGGAAACATGCCTATTTCCAATGAGGCATCCATGCGGGAAGCCACAGTAGCCGCATGTTGTACCTCCGTAACCTGAGGTGCTGGTGCAGAAAACACTGGAGGTGTCTGGCCCTGATCAGATAACCCGCTAAGATAAGCAAGAACCTGATTGATCATCTCTGGGGTAGGTTGGGGTGGAAATTCCTCATTCTGCACTTGTTCATTCTCCCCTTCCTCACCCTCTCTTATCACTTCCTCAGTCGGTGGAGGAGTCACCGCCCTAGTACCAGATGGGCTAGGTGCTTGTCCTCTTCCTCTAGAGGACGTCCTCCCACGAACTCTTCCTCGGCCTCTCGCCGCTACTCCTCTTCGAGCTACAGCCCCAGTGGCTGGCTCAGTTGTTTCTTGTCTTGTCGGTGTTGGTGTTGGTGCAGTCGTTGCTCTAGTTCTAACCATCTGCGAAATAGAGTGAAGATGGTCAGATACCAATTTGTATCACCTAGATACCAATTGGATCCAAGTAATAGCACGAAAGAAAGAAAGAAAGAAAGAATGGAATTTTCCTGAAGTCTTATAGCCTCTCAAAGAAAAGTAAAGGCGTCCCCCTACCGTTCCTTAAGACTCTACTAGAATCGTTCTTGTGTGATGAGACCAACGAACCTAATGCTCTGATACCAAGTTTGTCACGACCCAAAACCGAGCCGCGACTGGCACCCACACTTAACCTACTATATGAGCGAACCAACCAATCTAAACCCCAACATTTCAAACATAATTAACAAAATACAATGCGGAAGACTTAAACTCATTAATAAAATCAATTCAATAACTTCTAAAACTCAACATCTATTATTCCCCAAAATCTTGAAGTCATCATCACAAGAACATCTATGATCAAATTACTAAACTAAGAGTATTCTAAGAAGCTAAAACAAATAAAAGCTAGTCCATGCCAGAACTTCAAGGCATCAAGACATGAAGAAGAAGATCCAGTCCAAGCTAGAAGCATTAGCTCACCCTGAAATCCGGTGTAATGAAGACTGGCTAGAATTACTGTTGAGTTGAAGACGACGGCACGTTTGCTGCACTCCACAAATAACAAAGAAAGAAACATACAAGTAGGGGTCAGTACAAACACAAGTACTGAGTAGGTATCATCGGCCAACTATAAATAGAAAACAGTATATATCAGTTAATATCATAAATCAACTATAATACTCAACATGTAGCAATAACAAGTACTATAATCATCAATAAGTACTACCAAGTTTATCCATGAGGACTCAAGCCTCAATACCATACCTATTTGGGAACTAGGTTCATTAGATTGAGTATATTAACATCTTTCAAGATTCATTATCTTTCTTCCTCTTGTGTCGGTACGTGACACTCCGCTCTCCTACTACTATTTGTCGGTACGTGACACTCCGATCCCCTACTTCTACGTGTCGGTTCGTGACACCCGATCCTCTAATACTATGTGTCGGAACGTGACACTCTGATCCCCTAATTCTACGTGTCGGTTCGTGACACCCGATCCCTTAATTCTATGTGTCGGAACGTGACACTCCGATCCCCTAATTCTACGTGTCGGTTCATGACACCCAATCCCTTAATTCTATGTGTCGGAACGTGACACTCCGATCACCTAATTCTACGTGTTGGTTCGTGACACCCGATCCCTTAATTCTATGTGTCGGAACGTGACACTCCGATCCCTTAATTCTACGTGTCGGTTCGTGACACCTGATCCCTTAATTCTATGTGTCGGAACGTGACACTCCGATCCCCTAATTCTAAGTGTCGGTTCGTGACACCCGATCCCTTAATTCTATGTGTCGGAACGTGACACTCCGATCCACTAATCTCATTCTATCAATTCATCAAGTCTTCTCTTATACCAAGGCATCATCAATCTCATTACTTTAGTTCACCAAGCCTTCTTTTCTACTAAGGCATCATCATTAACAAAGTAGATTAGGGTTCCTTCAAGATTTAGGATTCAATAGCTTCATCATGCTTATGTTATCACAATCATATAATCACATTCATGCAAGCATACAATTAAGCATATAGAAGGGTTTACAATACTACCAATACATATCATTCGCTATTAAGAGTTTACTACGAATAGTATCAAAACCATAACCTACCTCCACCGAAGATTAGTGATCAAGCAAGCAAATCTTCAAACAGCGTTTCTTCTCCTCTCTCGTTCGATCGATCCTCTCTCTCTCTCTTTGTTCTTTTTATTTTTTCTTATTCCAACCCTCTTTCTTTTACCCTAATTAGTATATAATTAAGTTTAAAAGATGACAATAGTAACCCACTAATTAACTCAAGGTTACCTCTTTTATCTCCCAAGAAATTGAGTTATTAATATTAACCCACGAAATTCATAATTATATTAGGAATAGTTCAAAACGCCCCTTTAAAACTTAACAAGAAATCCGACCCAGACTGGGATTACGCAACCTGTGACGGTCCATCATGGATGTGACAGTCCGTCCTGCAGGTCGTCGCAAAGTTCAGAGACTCAATTTCCACTAAAGAATCTGTGACGGTCCGTCACGCCTGTGACGGTCCGTCCTGCCATTCCGTCACGAAGTTCAGAGAGTCGATTTCAGCACCCAAATTTCAGAATTCTAAGTGTTTTTGAACGAGACACCCTCGAAGGTCCGTCATGACCATGACGGTTCATCGTGGGGTCCGTCGCATCAGCCAGTTTTTCCATAAATAAAATTTGCTGCTCAAAACGACTAAACAGGTCGTTACACAGTGTTTGTCTTATATAAATAGTTAATGTTTGGTTTAGCTTAGCTTTTTATGATGTATTTTTTTATTTTATTTTTTAGTTGTTGTAGTTTATTTTATTTATTTCTAGTTGTTGCTAGGTTTATCTCATAACATCATTGTTCTTTCGTCCATTTCTCAGTTCCGTGGATACTTTTATGTTTTAAATTGACCAGACTATATTTTGTTCCATTCATTCACTGTCATTTTCAATCAGTTTATATTTTATTTTTTATTTTTTATTGACGTTTCTTATATGATATTATTC